>JAFMOD010000483.1:0-100518 GCA_019802435.1 Corydoras maculifer
CTGTCTCTCTCTCTGTCTCTCTGTCTCTCTGTCTCTGTCTCTGTCTCTCTCTCTCTCTCTAAAGGGTTTTTATTGGTTTTTATTTAAATTACCGAGTCGTAAGATTTACAGATGTGAGAGGAAGTGGCGCCCTCCGGAGGGATGAGGTTCAGATTTTTCTGATACAGAGTTGATAACAGGATGTCGGTTCAGAATCATTTTAATTTACATTTATTCGTTAAACAGACGCTTAGATCCAAAGCGACTTACAAATGAGAACATCACGAGAACATCACGAGTCAGAAGTTATGATGAAAACCAGCTCCTCTGCAGAATCATCAAACCGGTTCATTATCTGATCCTTTTTTAGTTAATTACATTTATTTATTTTATTTATTTATTTATTAAAAGATGCGTCAGGGCGGCACGGTGGCTTAGTGGTTTAGCATGTTCTCCTCTCAGCACTAGGGATTCCTGGTTCAAATCCCCAACTGGGTGGAGTTTCCATGTTCTCCCCGTGTCTGCGTGGGTTTCCTCCGGGTTCTCCGGTTTCCTCCCACAGTCCAAAAACATGAATCAAGTCAATTGAATTCTCCAAATTGCCCCATATAGTGTGAGTGTGTCTGTGTGAGTGAGTGTGTGTCCAGTGATGGATTGGCGCCCTGTCCTGGGTCTATCTGCCCAGCGCCCGAAATGTTCTCTCCTGGATGGGCATGGGGAACCCCACCGCGACCCTAATAGAGGATAAAGCGGGAGATAATGAATGTAGGTTCAGTAGGTTCTTAAAAATGCCGAGTGACTCGGCGTTACGGACAGAGTTGGGTAGATGGTTCCACCATTGAGCTCCTCGGTGAGGTCATCATTAACTTCACATTAAAAAAGTTTTATTTCTGTTCGTCAGTTTGTTGAGCAGCTCTGTGTTGACGGGCGTTTCTTTGGGGGGTTGTTGTTTGATGTTGAGTTGAGATTAGGTTCTGCGTGAGGTGGGAGGACAGACTACGTGACTAGAACCCGGTTATGCGAGCGCTAAAGGAAGTGTGTTTGCAAATCAGAGCGCATTGCAGCAGCAGGAGGAAATAATACAGACTGTTCCGAATCAGGACTCATATAGCGATGTGGATCCCGCCGCCGCCGTCGCCGCTGCTGGTGCTCTGGTCCAGTCTGGTTCCAGGTCAGTCATTTATCTACTAATCCTGTTCATCTTGTACATTTTGTTGTACCCACGAGAACTTCAAACCTCAGACAGTTCTTTGTGGAGGACACAACTAAAGCATGGCCATTCTGACCCGAGACCCTCACCTCCACCATCCACTGTACAGCAGGACGAGACAGACGTCTGCCCGAATACGGAACACTCCAGGAGCATCTACTGCACCCCCGTCCTGCCGCAGAACACCCCGCCGAACTCCAGTCCTGACGCCCCTGTTGGTTTTTATAGTGAAACTGATCAAAGGCGAAACAATCAGAGAACGTCTGATGGGTCCAATGTCTATGAGTTGGATTTGCCCCATCAAGATATGTACATCGACACTGCTATGCAAACAAATCCACCCCACATGAGCAAATGTATGTAGACATCTCTACAGAGAGCATTTAATTCGATGTCATGTGTTTCTCAAACACATCCAGTCTCTAAGCGACCAAATGTGCAAAATCCAGCATCTGTAATGGCGCCGAGGTGCCCACACTGCCCACACATTGGGTGATATATATCCTGATAAAAAAATATGGCAGGATATTATGTTAGAAGCAGTTTAATGACCTTTAATTATGAAAACGAGCTGAAGGAAATAAACGTTCCATTCTAACACGGCGTTTTGTTTTGCTGATGCGGTCTGATGTAAGTTGGCAGGTTGTTTTGCAGGGAGGCCGGCCGTATACTTTCGACACAGAGATGAAGTAAAAGGGAAGAGGAAGTGAGAGGTCCGGGTTGTGTAAGACGTCGGTGGGTTTGAAGCAACAGATGGCGTTTTAACATCCTTCGCCAGAAGCCGTCACTTCGTTCAACCTGCGGACTAAAGGATGAAGATCGTCTCCGTGCTCGTCCTCCTCGTCTGTACCGGTAGGTGGTTGATCAGGGTGTTTTTTTCATTCGGCAGTTCTGTTGATGTATCGGGGAGATGAACTGGACCTGGTCTGCTTTGCAGATGGAGTCTGGTCTGATAAGAAGGATAATGAAGTGGACAGCTGTCTGGGGGGAAGCGTCATCGTTAACTGCCAATACGAACACAAAGATATGAAAACGTCCAAATACTTATGCAAAGAAACTGAACATGAAGAAAAAAATGGAATGTGCACTAAAGTCAACTCCTTGTCGATGGATGATGATGCGTCCGGGGTTTTCTCAGTGCTCCTCAGAAACCTGAGCAGCGACGACGAGGGAAAGTACGCCTGTTCAACGCAGGGCCAAAATTCTGTAAAGGTGAAGATCGACGTGGACGGTAGGAGCGTGTAGGGTCCTTCACATCAATTTATTAAACGTAGCTTCATTCTCGATTCGTTAAATTTGAACAACAGTGTTGAATATTTAAAAAACGTTTATTTTAGATGAATGTAGGCAGACCCCAGATTTGGTGACTGCAGTTGCAGGACAAACCGTCAGCTTCAACTGCGCGTTTCCAGAAGGTAACGTCCAATTTGGAAAATACGTCTACAGGGTGACGGATCACAACTTTTCCTTGATTTTGTCCATACTGGGAGACAGTGAACATAAAGACAGATATCGTTTAAATAAAGCAACGTCCAGTTCGAGCTACAGCCTGAGCATCGGCGACGCGAGGGCCGAGGACGGAGGACTTTATCTGTGTGCAAGACGGAAAACTACAATATCAAACCAAGTGTCTCCGATTATCCAGATCAGAGGACAGGTGCGTCTGCAGGTCGCAGGTGAGAATTATGCTTTAAATACGATGCTATAAATTAAATTAAATAGAGCAGCGTGATGCAACCCTCTAATCCATCCACCAATACATTATCTTCCCCTTTATCCTCTACTAGGGTCGGGGTGGGGGGGCATCCAGGGGAGAACGTCTCGGGCGCTGGGCAGATACACCCAGGACAGGACGCCAATCTATCTCTGTGCACACACTCACTCTATATGGGGCAATTTGGAGAATTCTATTGACCTTGATCCATGTTTTTGGACTGTGGGAGGAAACCAGAAGACCCAGAGGAAACCCACGCAGATACGGGGAGAACATGCAAACTCCACCCAGATTCGGATTCGAACCCTAGCACTGAGAGGAGAACATGCTAAACCACTAAGCCACCATGCCCCCCCTCTAATATAATATATTATATTAGATATAAATTGGTTGTAATGTGAGAAGGTGTCCATATACATTTGGCAACATGATGCTGATAACCTCAGTAGGGTGGCACAGTGGCTTAGTGATTTAGCATGTTCTCCCCTCAGCGCTGGGGATCCAGGTTCAAATTCCAATCTGGGTGGAGTTCTTCCCATGTCCGCATGGGTTGCCTCCGGGTCTTCGCAGGTTTCCTTCCATAGTATAAAAACATGGATTTAAGGCAAATTAAATATTGTAAATCGCCCCATATAGAGTGTGTGTGTGTGTGTGCCCTGTCCTGGGTGTATCTGCCCAGCGTCCGAAACGTTCATCGCTGCATGGGCACACACACACACACACACACACACACACAATCTTAGTAGAGGATAAAGCTGGAGATAATGAATGAATGAATTCAGTCTTCAGTCTAGGTCGGCACGATGGCTTAGTGGTTTAGCATGTTCTCCTCTCAGTGATAGGGATTCCCGGTTCGAAACCCCATCTGGGTGGAGTTTGCATGTTCTCCCTATGTCTGCGTGGGTTTCCTCCGGATTCTCCGTTTTCCTCCCACAATCCAAAAACATGGATCAAGGTCAATTAAGTTATCAATATGGCCCCATATAGAGTGTGTGTGTGTGAGTGAGTGTGTGCCCAGCGATGGATTGGCGCCCTGTCCTGGTTGTATCTGCCCAGCGCCCGAAACATTCTCCGCTGGATGGGCATGGGGAACCCCCCCCCCCCCGCGACCCTAATAGAGGATAAAGCTGAAGATAATGGATGGATGCATTCATTCATTCATTCATTCATTATCTTCCGCTTATCCTCTATTAGGGTCGCAGTGGGGTTCCCCATGCCCATCCAGGGGAGAACGTCTCGGGCGCTGGGCAGATAGACCCAGGACAGGGCGCCAATCTATCGCTGGGCACACACTCACTCACACAGACACACTCTAAATGGGGCAATTTTGAGAATTCAATTAACTTGATCCATGTTTTTGGACTGTGGGAGGAAACCGGAGAACCCGGAGGAAACCCACGCAGACATAGGGAGAACATGGAAACTCCACCCAGATGGGGATTCGAACCGGGAATCCCTATCGCTGAGAGGGGAATGTGCTAAACACTAAGCCACCTGTGCCGCCCTGGATGTCTTCAGTCTGAGTTATAGATTTCTGTTCCTTGGTTTCCAGCATCTCCAGAGGTTCCGAGGTCTTCCTCGCTCCTCATCATCGTCACGCTGAGTGTGGTGGTGCCTCTGCTGATGATCATCGTGGGATCTTCGCTGATCTTTTGTAAAGTGAGGCACCGGAAAACGTCAGGTACGCAATTCAACTAAACACATTTACATACATTTACATTTACATTTAGTCCTTCAGCAGATGCTTTTATCCAAAGCGACTTACAAATGAGAACAGCACAAGTCAGAAGCCATGAAGAAAACCAACTATACTGTAAATTCATCAAAGCTGAATGTTATTTGATGCCGCGGAAAAATAAAATGAAAAAAATGAATGAAACACGAAAAAATAAAATGAAAAACATAATAAAATCCAACATGACGCAACGCGGGAATGAAATCAAGAATCCACCAGATCGCTGACTCACGTACGACAATTCCACTTCACCTTAAAGCACAAATCCCTCTTTCCACCCACAATCCCCTCTGTTGTGTTCGCGAGGTCCGGGTTCTTACGGACCTCGGTTCTGACCTCGGTTCACTCGCCTGTCGGTTTGTAAAGACTCTGAACCTGTCTCTGATGCCGTGATGATCACATGACCTTCTGTGTCGTTCAGGTGGCACCTCATCGTCCTGTGGCGTGAACGCTGTGAGCACCAGTGAGGTCAGTGGGCGGAGCCGGAGGGGAAAACCTGTTTGTCGTTAATTCAGATGAGATAAAAACAGAAGTGTAACGCTTTCAGGAGTCGGTTCCTAAACTGCGCTGTCTCGTATTACAGCGTCTGATATCAGACCCGCACTGACCTCTGCTTCTCTCCATCAGGACACCGCGTCCACCGTTTACAACGAGATCCACTGCCAACAGGCCACGCCCATCCCCGTTTACGCCACCACCCAGAAACCCAACGCTCCTGAAGACCTTTACTCTCTGGCCCAGCTTCCCAGAACAGCGCCCACTCTCTGAACTCATGGTTATAGGTTTGGGGACGTCCACTTCTGGCTGAGCTCGAATCAGAAGACGTTTGGGGTTGAACTTTGATAAAAGTTGTATTTTGGTTTCGGTTGTAAAGGCGAGAAATGCTGTTTGAGTTAATAAACCCCGACCCAGTCCACATGACTCCCCTAAAAATCCAAAGCAACGCACCTTCAGTTTGGTTTGATTCTGATATGGCGATTTGATTCCCTCACAAACCCAAATGATTCGCCCGGCGAACGTTCTGTTTTACTAAAATGATCATTTATTTATTCACAAAGCAACGATCGGATTCAGCGTAGCGATTCAACTCTGAACCCGTCAACCATGATTCCTCCATAAACCCATCTGATTCTTGTTACACTGATTCAGTGGCTTTGCTCTGGAAGCAGAAGTGTGAAGCACTAATTCTCCTGAATTGGCGCCGTTCCACTGAACAGGACGTGAATATGAACTCTTGTCTTCGGTTTTTTTATTTATTAACTATCTCTATTATTTACGTTCAGGCGGCACGGGGACTTAGTGGTTTGGCATGTTCTCCTCTCAGCACTAGGGAATCCTGGTTTAAATCCCCATCTGGGTGGAGTTTCCATGTTCTCCCCGTGTCCACGTGGGTTTCCTCCGGGTTCTCCGGTTTCCTCCCACAGTACAAAAACATGGATCAAGTCAATAGAATTCTTCAACTTGCCCCATATAGTGTGTGAGTGTGTGTGTGCCCAGTGATAGATTGCCCCCTGTCCTGGGTCTATCTGCCAAGTGCCGAAACGTTCTCCCCTGCCCCCCCCCCCCCCCCCCCCCCCCCCCCCCCCCCCCCCCCCCCCCCCCCCCCCCCCCCCCCCCCCCCCCCCCCCCCCCCCCCCCCCCCCCCCCCCCCCCCCCCCCCCCCCCCCCCCCCCCCACCACCACCCCCACCACCTCAGTGTTCCACAGTACAGAGAACCATACACCACCCTAACATCACCTGCTGTGTGGGGGTGCTGCGGTGGCTTACAGTGAGGTACAGTGACGGTGAGGTTTGAGAACAAGGAGGTGAATCTGATGGAGTGTGAGTGTATTTAATTATAATTCATTCATTCATTATCTTCCGCTTTATCCTCTATTAGGGTCGCGGTGGGGGAGGCGGGGTGTGTTTCCCCATGCCCAACCAGGGGAGAACGTTTCGGGTGCTGGGCAGATACACCCAGAACAGGACGCCAATCCATCGCTGGGCACATTTAATGATGATTTAAGGTGTAACTAACGAAGCTGCAGAATCTGCAGTACTGATGAGTGAAAAGCAGAAGTGATGAAATGACCGTCTGATCAAACGGAAGATAAGAAAAGAGGAAGCTGACGGTCAGGTGAACATGCTGCATTGTGTTCGTCAGTCAGACCGCATCCATCAGACGATGAAGCTACGACCTGCAGGGACTCTTCACCTGAACACCATCCTCCTTCTCCTCCTCCTCAATCTGATCTCAGGTAGGGGTGATTTATCTGACTTAAACCTACTGTGATGTCATTCCTCCTCCATGTACAGTGTGATTCTGATTCTGTGTGTGTGTGTGTGTGTGTGTGTGTGTGTGTGTGTGTGTTCGTGTGATTAGTGATGAGATGTATGGAGGATCAGTGTTCATGCAACCCTCAGCAAAACACCTTTACCCTTCAATGTTCCTCAAAAAAATACAACTGTAGCTTTAACCGAACACCACCATCATTATCATCATCATTATCATTATCATCATTATCATCATCATCATCATCATCATCATCATCATCATCATCATCATGCACCTGTACAAAAAGCGACTGCATCATTGATAATTGTTCCACAGAGAACGTCTGCAGAATGATGAATAATACTAAAAACCCAAAGAAGTTCTGTGTTAAAGGTGAGTTTCTTAATTTCACACCTCACTTCCACGTCAGACTGAAGAACATCTCTAAACAGCTTTTGTACAGAGACAGAACCAAACACCTGGGGCATCTCATAACAATGAGAAAAACCACTTCCTGTTGATCATAAATACAGATAAATACAGTGCCATTACATTTATCTGGATCAAAAGATGATCCGCTGAACCTCTGAATTCAAACCACAGCGAGACCTCTGAGCACTGAGCACACTGCAGGCCTGGGGGGGGGGGGTTAGGGGTCCTATTAATTTGTATTAAGTTTACATTATTATTATTATTATTTATTATCATTCATTCATTATCTTCCGCTTTATCCTCTATTAGGGTCGCGGTGGGGTTCCCCATGCCCATCCAGTCTTGGGCGCTGGGCAGATACATCCAGGACAGGGCGCCAATCCATCGCTGGGCACACACTCACTCACTCAAAAACACTCTATAGGGGGCAATTTGGAGAACTCAATTGACTTGATCCATGTTTTTGGACTGTGGGAGGAAACCGGAAAACCCAGAGGAAACCCACGTGGACACGGGGAGAACATGGAAACTCCACCCAGATGGGGATTCGAACCGGGAATCCCTAGTGCTGAGAGGAGAACATGCTAAACCACTAAGCCACCGTGCTATTATTATTATTATTATTATGGAAAAAATGATTAGGTTAGACTAATGTTTGATATTTTGAATGTGATGCAATTGATCTGCCTCTTACTCCTCTGACATCATCACTGTGACATGCATCACCATTATGGATCCGATCCTCAGATGTGTCAGTACCAGGCCTGGAGGACCTTGAGGGTTAAAAGCTGTTTAAAGTGTTTAAAATAATATGTTCTGTTATGTGTTATGTTTAAAGCGTCCACGAAACATTGCATCGTATTATAATCTGATGATCAAGTCACTGTGGATGAAACTCATTCATTCATTCATTATCTCCCACTTTATCCTCTATTAGGGTCGCGGTGGGGTTCCCCATGCCCATCCAGGGGAGAACGTCTCGGACGCTGGGCAGATAGACCCAGGACAGGGCGCCAATCCATCGCTGGGCACACACTTACTCACACACACACTCTATAGGGGGCAATTTTGAGAATTCAATTAACTTGATCCATGTTTTTGGACTGTGGGAGGAAACCGGAGAACCCGGAGGAAACCCACGCAGACACGGGGAGAACATGGAAACTCCACCCAGATGGGGATTCGAACCGGGAATCCCTAGTGCTGAGAGGAGAACGTGCTGAACCACTAAGACACCGTGCCGCCGGATGAAACACATGATGAATAAAATAATTTACTTAAAGTTGTGTTACAGATGCAAAGTCCAGCAAAGCACCATATGTGACCTGCGATTTATCCTGTGCTACCACAACCACCACCACCACCACCACCACCACCACCACCGCTGCTTCTGCTGCAGGTTCTACACATGACACTAAACCATTTAAAGTATTTTACTGATAAGGTCATGGAATCAGTGCTGGATTTTCCTGCAGACAGCTCGGTGTACATCGTCCCTGTGGTCCTGCTAATGCTGCTGCTGCTGCTGGGGGCCCTGGGGGCCGTTTACTACCATCACAGAAAGAAACGACACAACCTGAGCTCCTCTCAAACTCGTAACGCCACGCACACTGACAAGAACGTGGTTCATTATCTCTGTATCACACAGCTGAGGAACTTCATGTCTTCTTATGTCTCCTCAGGTCACGTGTTCTCAGTCAACGTAGACCGACACGACGGTGAGGTGAGCTGAGCTTATATTTTTATTGCTTATATTAGATTCTTGTTTTGTTTTTTTATAATTTTAAGTCCCAACACTGTACAGAACTTTGTTGCAGACGTTGTTGTTTTTAAATAAAACTGAGTTGAGAGCTACTGTTCATATCACCTTAGATAAAATAAGATAAGGAAGATCATATGATCAGGAAGATCAGACCCTTCTTGACTGAACATGCTACCCAACTGCTTGTTCAAGCCCGCGTCCTATCCCGGCTTGATTATTGTAATGCGCTACTTGCCGGTATCCCAGCTTCCACAATCCGACCTCTTAAACTAATTCACAACTCTGCAGCCCGACTCATATTTAACCCCCAAGAACTCATGTCCCTCCATCACTCATGTCCCTCCATCACTCATGTCCCTCCATCACTCATGTCCCTCCATTGGCTCCCTGTAGCTGCATTCAGTACAAGTCACTGACTCTGGCCTACAGGACCATTTCTGAATCTGTCCCCCTCCTACCTTCACTCTATATTTTCAAAATACACTCCGACTCATTCACTTCGCTCCAGTGATGATCGCCCCCTGGTGGTTCCACCTCACCGAGGAGCTGATTCTCACTCCATGACGTTCACCACGGCAACATGGTGAAACGATCTTCCCAACTCTGTCCGTAAGGCAGAATCACTGAACAGTTTTAAGAAACTACTGAAGTACTGAAGAAGAATTTTTGATGAATTTACAGTATAGTTGGTTTTCTCCATGGCTTCTGACTTGTGGTGTTCTCATTTGTAAGTCGCTTTGGATAAAAGCATCTGCTGAATGACTAAATGTAATGTAAATGTATAAGATAAGATTAAGATGTCCCACACTGGGGAAATTCACATTCTCAGCAGCAAGTTACTTTAGAAAAAGGTGAAAAAGATACTTAGCAATTAAAAAGAAGTTTAAAAAACTTTTTTTTATGTAAATAGAAATCTATATATACACAAGATAAATTCTTAATTTTAGTTTTTAGAATATATAAACCGTAAACCTATAAACCTTATATAAAAATCATATTACATACAGTTCACTAAAGAACGAGGCAGTAATTGGAACTCTTGAGTTTTACCAGAGAACATGTTAAACTCTGGAGTGACATGCCGTCTGATTGACTTACTGCGTTATTAATCTCTCTTTGTTTTCTCTGTAAATGAGAGGATGGTTGTATTGTAATGTTCGTTGTGATTGTTCTCAGCTGACCCACACCGCTGAGGATTACGAGGAGATCAAACCTGTTGGTTCTCCAACAACAATTTACACCGTCGCGGCGGCTGGTCGTGAAGCCGGTCTGTCGGCAGAGGAGCACTGTTACGACAACCACCGACACTTCACGACGGAGGACGAACTCCAAACTGATTTGAATTCGGAAACTGCAGATCTGAATGGCTTTAGTGCGTAAACGCTGCTCGCCTTTAATCGGCTTTGACTCGTTTTAAGTAAACAGCGCCAGTAGGTGGTGTAGTTACTCGTAATTACCACTAGATGGACATGTATTGGGACAGACGTCATAAGCATCTGTATTTTTATTTAGTCTCATGGACACGCGTCGTGTGTTTTAACTCTTATGCTTCCAAATATGTGGGAAAAGTTTGGGGCAGGTCGTTTTATTGATCTAGCAACACCGTGACCCGAAGTAAAGGAGACACAATACGCGCAAAAACGGACGGACTCCAGAATTATAGAACTACAGAGTTAAAAAATCTGTGAAACTGAAAAGAAAAGTAGAAACGGGAAGGTTCTGTCCTCAGATTGTAAAGTGGCACCTTATTAATAAAAATCTAAAGAATAACAAACATTTTGCTCTTTATTATTTCATCTTCTTTATTGTCGCCTGCTGCAGCGGCTCCTCCACCCTGATTACGTCTGTTTAGATGGATTATCACATTTATTTAAAGCATAAATCCTGTTCATTATTAATCGTGTTAAAAGCAGGCGTTCATTTCGGTCCCGTGTAAATGACAGCGTCACGTAACACTGATTTATTATCCCACGTGGTGCTATTTTAAAAGAATTCGGAGCCACGTATCAGAAATTAAAGCCACACATTTGACTTTGCCGATTTACAGTAAGTTATGCAAAGATGGTTCCAGCTTATTAATTAATTCATAAGATCTGCCTTTGTTCCCCACTCGTTTGATATCATGTGACATCAAAACACGCGTGGAAACATGGGAGTTCACTGAGGGTCAGGTTTGGGGCCTGAAATGGTCAGTAATCCTAAAAGTATGTGGACACCTGGTCTCCATGTTCGACTTCTAAATACTAGTCTCATTGAAATTAATGTCAGTGCTACATTACTGTCCATCAACCTTCTGGTAACACGATGAGAGTGAGTGTGTGGACAGGACAGTGGAACCACACAGTGGAAGTGAGGACCGGAGGGACATGGTGCGTTGAGTGTGGTGCGTGGCATCACTGGAACTTTTTTGATGTATTTTTAGCGTCTTATTCAAAACAGTTCTTGTTCTACAGTTCCTGGATAAGTGGGTTCCTAATGTAAACAGGCAAGCTGTCACATGGCCATATTTGGACATTTGCACTATACAGTGGTATGATTATGGACACATGTGTGATTATCGGCTCACATGTACACAGCTCTACTTCACATCTGCCAGCCATGAACCAGATGTTCATACATTCATTCATTCATTATCTCCCGCTTTATCCTCCATTAGGGTTTCGGTGGGGTTCCACATGCCCATCCAGGGGAGAACGTTTCGGGCGCTGGGCAGATAGACCCAGGACAGGGCGCCAATCCATCGCTGGGCACACACTCACTCACACAGACACACTATATGGGGCAATTTGGAGAATTCAATCGACTTGATCCATGTTTTTGGACTGTGGGAGAAAACCTGAGAACCCGGAGGACACCCACGCGGACACGGGGAGAACATGGAAACTTCACCCAGATGGGGAAGCGAACGTGCTAAACACTAAGCCACCGTGCCGCTGAACCAGATGTTACTTTGGGGAAAAGTGTCTGCAAACTAAAAGTTTTTATATAAAAACCCTTCAAACATTTTAATTTAACAGACGACTTTATACGTGAACTCAGCTGTTTCCTGTTTGTTGTCTCTCGGCGGTTCATCACCATAGCAACACGCAATTACAAAACAAAAAATATAATCTAAAGTCTCTGAGGTGTATTTTCTCACTTCTTGCTCATGTTCCAATTTTATTTTTTAATGGCTTGCTGTTGGGAACATTGCACGTTGCAGACTCACGTTTTATGTGAAGTAACTGTACCTTTTCTAAGCGATCAAATTTTAATTTTATCTGCACATGCATCAGTTACTTTCGGAAAACAATGCCAGCTCTGTCTGTGAAATCTTCCCTAACTCAATTGTACCCAGGCTCTGCGCCCCCCCCCCCCCCCGCGCGCCGCACAGAACAGGTGAGGTCGGTGTTCAGGTGCATCAGCTTTCTCTGAACATTAAAAACTCAAGAGGAAGAGCGATGAAGCTCGTGGTTCTGTGTGAGTATCAGATCTGTGATTTATTATTATTATTTCATAATAAATAATAAATAAATTATATTCAATTATATATTTTTTTATATAAATTACATTTATCTGAATTTAAAACTCTAGGTTTTGTTTTCTCCACCAGGGGCTGCAGTGCTTCTCATGACGGGCATGGACACAACCTCCGCTCAAACCAGTAAGAAAAACGACTTATAAGTGTTAAATAACGTTTATAAACCTGGATATTTAATGTTATTACAACATCAAGAATCTGAAGTGGGTCGGACTGTCGAACTCGGTCCTGTGACGGTCAGAACTTTAGGAATCCATCAGCTCAGGTCCGTTATCAGGTTCTTGAGTTCCTAAAGTTCTGCCATCCACTGGACCACGTCAGGAACGTCCACATTAGAGTCTAACACACTTCGTGTTCTATGTTTGTTGTTGTGGAGCTTCGTGATAATCAATCAACAGTGTGAAGTGTTAAAACCCACGTTATTAATATATTTAATTCAATCGAATACTGTGGAAACGAATACTGTTATGAGACTTGGTTTTCGAGTTGAGTTTCTAATCAGCTCAACTAATTAATTAAGCTTTTTTTTAAAACCGTAATTCAAACAAAGCAGCTTTTCAAAAACACAATTCAATTCCACCGTTGCTCAAATTCAGGACAAGTTCATTAACAAATATTCATTTTATTACCTGTTAATATTTGTTAATTATTATTACAAGCTGTAAAAGAGCAAGAATGACGTACAGTACCGGTGATGACGATGAACACCGAAGTATTTAAATTGATTCACTCTCAAACTTGAATCTTTTTTTCTATTATCTAAACTCTGCTGCGGTAGAACGGACTCTGTGTGATTTTAGTGATTGTTTAGTTTGTTTTTTTTATTTCTCAGATTATTGTACAAATTATTCAACCCTGAATAACTTCTGGAGGAACCCTGGCTTCTTCGCGAACATGACCGATAAGACTGACAAGGGCATTCAGGAGGGTTGGTATAACTTCGCGGGGGTCGGTGGAGATCAGTTGGTCTTCTTTACACTAAGCAACCTGACGGTTGGCAATAATGGCAGCAACTTGAACAGTCCTCTCATCAACCTCACACGCTGTGATCAAATAAAGCTCACAAACATCTCGGTGACGGACTGTGGAAACGGAGTGGTCATTTACTACCTGCGTCCAATCAGTGGAGTGTACTTCACACGTGAGTCAAAGGTCTTTTGGGTGGTGATCATGATAAAAAAAAGTGGAATGGATTCATCTGTCATCCGTTTCTCTCCAGGCCATTCCTCCTGCCAACCCTCCTCCTGTGGTGTGAGCGCCAGCTGTGGTCGTGTTTACGGCAGCTGTATGTGTAAACCTGGATTCACCACAAATAAAACATCTGACCAAGGGGGCAGCGCGTGTACAGGTTGGAAACCCCCCCAAAAAACTTTTAAAAAATCTACAGAACAGCCAATCAGAGGATACGGGATAAGTTACATTACTGAAATGGTTCCTAGTGCACAGTGTAGCTCATCATTTTTGGTTTTAGAGTTCTATGTATTTTGAATAATAAAATCCAAATATGTGAAATATAAAAGAATTAAGAAATCAAAAAGTTGGGGCAAAAGGCAAAAAAGGTACCAGATAGTGTTCTGAATGGTTCCATAAATATTTAAATTCAGAAGAAAGGATACAAAGTTTGTCATAAAAACATGGTTTATTTATTCAATTTAATTATTTAAACTCAAAATCAAATTTGTACATATTTGTAGAACTGTTTAAAATGTTAGGCTTAGTGGTTAGCACAGTCGCCTCTCAGCGCTAGGGATTCCCGGTTCGAATCCTCATCTGGGTGGAGTTTCCATGTTCTCCCCGTGTCTGCGTGGGTTTCCTCCGGGTTCTCCGGTTTCTTCCCACAGTCCAAAAACATGGATCAAGTTAATTGAATTCTCAAAATTGCCCCATATAGAGTGTGTATGTGTGAGTGAGTGTGTGCCCAGCGATGGATTGGCGCCCTGTCCTGGGTCTATCTGCCCAGCGCCCGAGATGTTCTCCCCTGGATGGGCATGGGGAACCCCACCACGACCCTAATAGAGGATAAAGCAGGAGATAATAAATGAATGAATGAATGAATGTTTAAAATGTTACTCACTGCTGTGAATAAGAACAATGAGCGCTGTTGCAAAGGTAATAATACATCTTTAAATTAATTTTAACCTTTAGTTTTATATATATATATATATATATATATATGATTTTAAATCTTTATTTGCTTTTTTGCAGTTGTTGATTTACCTACTGGTTGTAAGGTACGTTTACACACCTTTTAATGAATGTCTTTGTGGATGATCTTCAAATAGCATTATATTTATTATATTATATAAGGTTACAGAGAATCTGAAGTTGTGTCGTTTTGCAGCCATTTCTAGTTTTCAGAAGTTCTGGATGTGGACAGTATAAAAGTCCATGACTTATTTTTCAATTCTGATAACACAACCTTTAAAATGAATCAGCGCTTTATTTCAACTGAATCCCAATGAAGGGGTTTGGCTCCCAGATTCACCCCGAAGATGTCCTGATAATTCTCAGTTCTGAGGCGTGTTATGGTGAGATGATAAGGTAATGGGATTCACAGAGAAGTGTGTGTGTGTGTGTGTGTGTGTGTGTGTGTGTGTGTGTGTGTGTGTGTGTGTGTGTGTTGTTTTAGAATACATCATGCTTAGATAATATCCTGGACCAACTTTTAAATTCAACTGATAAGCTGAGCCCAGAGGTGAGACACCCATCATATATTCTGAAATGTGTGTGTTGGTGTTAAGGCATGTGTTGGTGTGTGTTGGTGTTGAGGTGTGTGTTTGATTGATGTCTCTCTGGATGTTGAGTAGGCTGCACAAACCATATTAGGCTCAGTGATGGAAGCCGCCCTTATTGCGATTACGCCCAACGACTCGAAGAGTCTGTCATCTTTTGGAAATAATTTATTGAAGTTAAATGAAAATCTGGTGTCTGCAATGGTTACCAAGACAGAAACCGTCTCCACAGCAAAGGTTTCACTGCCAAATTTAGGTACTAAACAGTTCCACTACAGAACTACATCCGACACAATATATTATTTATGATCTTTTATCTTTAATCAGGTTCAAATTCTTAAATATTCTCTTCACTTATTATTTTTTCCAGAGGTTCAAGCTCTCGGGGTCGGACCAAAAGCCTCTCAGAGGGATGTCCAGCCTCTCAGAACTGAAAATGCAGTTGCAGAAATTGACCTTATTGGGATTTCTAAAAACAACAACGGTACAGTATTGGTTCTGATTACATCAGATCTAACTAATCATTAAAGCTGTTGAGGTTTAAATGAAAAAATATATATATTACTAAACCTAACTGATGCTTTACCTCATACACACCTTACATAATCAACCACTGACTGCCCTCTGTCTGCAGAACCTAGAAATACTCAATGCAAATCACATGTATTTTATCAGAGATGCTGAACTTTAGAGTAAGTATTGGACACCGTCACAGTCTGGAGGTGTCGGACACATTGTTATTGATCAAGTTAATGATGACGGTTCACCACCGTCCCTTCCAAAGTCACCGCTGTGCCACCGTTCCAGTTCCCAGTCCTCTCCTGTTCCTCGTTCTGTCTCTCACCTCTTTAATTAGACCTTTAATGGAAACTTCGGCCGGTGTGATACTTACCTTCTTTGGCCGACGTTCAATCGTCCACACCGCCGTCTCGCCTACAGCAGAGTATTATGAGACGTTTTACAGACACATGTCTTCATATTTATAATAACGTAATATCTTTTTAAAATAATTAAAAAAATAAAGAAAAGCTCCACATGCAGATATCCGTCTTTTATGGCGTCTTTCTCTCACGTCCAGCTGTCATTTAAACTTTAGGATACGCATCTGCGGCATTCATGGTTTTCAAAGACATGGAGAGAATTCTGAAAGCCGACTTCTTTAATGGAAGTAACGAGACTGAAAAGGTCATGATGAGCAAAGTGGTGTCAGCTACGCTTGCCCGAACCAACAACGCCAACCTGACCAAACCCGTGAACTTCACCCTCCAGCACGTCGACGTGAGTCTGTCAGTCACCGACACGAGTCAGAGTTCCAATCCATCTTCAGAACAACTGACGCTTTTTCCTTTTGAACCGTCCAGAACCGGAACCCTGAGGGAAACATCTCCTGTGTGTACTGGGTGGTGAACCAATGGGTTGAAGAAGGTTGTTCCACTTCAGCTAACAGCAGCCACACCGTCTGCTCATGTGAACACTTGTCCACGTTTGCGGTCATCATGCAAATTGAACCGAGTGCTAGAGCGGAGGTAAGAACTCTCAACTCTCTACATATAAGAATGTGGTGAGCGGTCAGCTGTCTGTAAACTAACCAAACCCCTGACCGTCTGATCTGCAGTCCGACAGCATGATGTACGACCTGGCGGTCATCGTGGGCCTGGTGTTCCTCATGCTGTCCATACTGGTCTTCTCTGTTTACCCTCAGAAACACAAAGTGATCAACGTGGCTCTGATCAACTTGTGCTTAAGCTTGTTTCTGGCTCATTTCGTGTTTCTGCTCACACAGAAACTCCTGAGAACCGTCAAGAACGTCCACGTGAGTACGGCTGTCTTATCACCTGCAGACCACCTGACGCGGAGCTCCTGTAGAAGGACATCATAACGTTCTGGTTGACACTAGAAGATGAGTGTACGGTTATATGAATGTAAGAGGAGTTTGTTCTGTTTCCTGTGCAGATGTGTGCACCCATCGCCGGGATCTTGCACTTCCTGTTCATGTCGGCGTTTGTGTGGATGATGATGGAAGCCGTTCTTCTCTACATCTATGTGAAGAACATTTTAACGGTGAGGTTGAAGCAGAACGAGCTGCTGGACTGGAAATGGCTGATGGTGGTGGGGTACGTCGTCCCGCTGGCTTTGGTGGGGGTTTCGGCTGGACTGTTTCCCGGTGGATATGGAGACGAAGACAGGTGCGTCTCAGAGGAACGTCCTTCTTCTTTTTGCCGACGGTGCGATCCTCACGAGCTGTGTGTGTCCTCTGTGCAGCTGCTGGATTAAGCATGATGACGGTTTCGTCTGGAGCTTTCTGGGTCCTGTGTGTATCATTCTGGCTGTGAGTTCCGATGCATCCGTCACTCGCGTTACTCTGAGGTTGTCCTGGGCTTAAGTCAGGGGTCAACACAGTGGACCAACCGCAGAGCATTACAACCAAGAACCACTCATTCTGTTCTGTTGGGTTTTCCTCTACAGTCCAATCTGATCCTCTGCGGTCTGATCTTCGTTAGTCTGAGATGCAGTATCGCGAGTCTGGACAAGAACGTCACCCGTTTAAAGGAGACCCGGTACCACAGAGCATTTCAGATCTGGAGATCCTGATCTCTAGACCCTCTGCATTACAATGCTGTGTTTCTGCCCGCAGAACCCTGGTGTTCAAAACTCTGCTCCAGTTCGTTATTCTGGGATGTCCCTGGATCCTGGGCTTCTTCGTCCACTACAGTGACATCCTGAAGACTCTCTTTGTGATCATTAACTCCCAACAGGGGACCTTCATCTTCATCGTCCACTGTCTGCTCAACGAAGAGGTAAATCATCACACCCTCTATTTTATTAATATATACGTGCTTTGTTAAGTTTTACAATTAAACCAACGAAAGCTTCATCAATCCTCAAAATGAAGGACACATCAGACTCTGGACAACGTTGTACCGCTTCAGAAAACCGGTGCAAAATGGGGCTCAGAGAGGTTGGGATCCAGTGCAGACGTACTGCTTCACACTTTGTGAGAATCAAGTGAATCGAGTGAGAGTCCCGACTCTCTCAGGACAGCGAATCGATAGCATATTGTACACATAGAGACAGGACATGATCCTGAAGCGGTCCATCCTTGTGCATTGGGTTTTGTTCTTTCAGGTCAAGCAGCAGGTCAGGAAATGGTTGAACAAACGTTCCCACGGGAAGCTGGATTTTTACAAAGATGTCCAGCGAATGAATCAAGTAAAGTGCATATGACACCGAGATCCACTGACACACCGAATCTATTTAGTCAGCATCTTTTACTCATCCACGTTCAACTGATTTCCTTTTATTAATTTTAAATTGTAATAATTTCTTCCGTTGTCTTTTTTTTCTTCTTTTTTTGAAATCCATTTTCTAATGTCATGTAAAATAAAAATAAATTAAAGACAACTCATTTAAAGTTACTTATATTTATTCATTCTTACAGACTGATGATTAACATTTATACATTAATGCTGTGGTTCTTAAAATGTGGAACGCCAGATAATGGTATGGATTATATTTACCGATATATTTTATAAACGTTCTGTAGTTTGGCCACTAGATGGCGATTGATCGTTAGAGAAACCGGAAACATGATCAGCGGTCACTTTAAAACCGGACTAGATTACGTCACAAAAGTCCCGTTTGTTAGCGTTGTTGTTTTCAATTTTTCCATTTATAAATCAAACCTTATTTTTTATTATAGTGTATTTTATTTTCCTCTATTAGTAAATCTGCCGCTGGCACTCAGTCACAGACATCCGTACACTTACACACACTTTACACACGCTATTTACAGCCTGCAGTTCGGGTCTGCGTTCCCAGAGAATTATAAAAACCTGACTTTAGGAAGGACGTGTGTTTGGGTTCGTGGTTCAGGTTCTAGTTAAAGTTAATACATTCTGATAAACATCTCGACATTCTGAGATGTTCTGGTTCTCACTGGTCTGGCAGCTGGTCATGCTTTCATAAACCCCCCAATTCTGAAGAAGAAGAGAAAAGAGAGAAAAGTTTTCAATGTTTACTGTGAATTTAACATGCGAATCTAAATGACCAGAAGTATGTGGACATCCTTAATGACTGGATTCAGGGGTTCAGTCACCAAACCGAAGCCTGTTTTTAAAATTTTATTATTTTTTTTTTTAGCTTTTATGTTTTATTAACAGAATTCTCCAGTGGAGATGATGTGTATGGATGGGGGGGGGGGGGGCTCTCATAGTCTGAATCACAAAGTCTATTCTTAAGTAAATGTTAATGTTTTTAAAATACTCTACAGGCATTAAGCATAAGGATGTCCACATACTTTAGTCGTGTAGTGTAGGTTCCATCTCGGTTTTAATACTAACCTCTCCATCAGCGTCCGGCAGAACTTGTTGTCCTTCAGTCAAAAAATAATAATAATCAGTTAAGAAAAAAAAAAAAAAAAAAAACAGGCACACACTATATGGGGCAATTTAGAGCATTCAATTGACCTTGAATCCATGTTTTTGAAACCCATGCGAACACGGTGAGAACATGCAAACCACCCAGATTGCGATTCGAACAATGCTGAGAGGAGAACCTGCCAACCACTAAGACATGTCACTGAGTTTAAATAAGAATATAAAAATAACTTATAATAAGAATAATGAAATAGATCCAGTATCCAGTGTTTTACCTTTGGACTTGATTTTGAAGTAAGTCATCATAAGGACCGCCCCCATTAACAACATCAAAGCAACGACGATGATCACCGGCACCACCACGTCTGAAACACATACACACCACTTTAAACCCCGTGTTTATTTTTGTGTTTGATCCCTGGATTCGAACCTTACCTGGACTCTGTCCTTCAGTGATCGGTACAGCAGGAGCTGCAACAAAAGAACATGATCGGTCACATACTGGATGCATCTTAACGGGGGGGGGGGGGGGTCAGAGTCGGAGCAGGTACCTGTATTTGCTGATGTTCTGATGGGCGGAGTCGAGGAGGTGGAGCGTGATGGCTTTCTTACAGTTGGAGCTGGAACACAGATACAGTGGCTTCATATTTATTCAACCTGATTGATTTCGTCTCTATTTAATGTCTCTGAACTTAATTAACCCCAATGGTGACGTTTATGTTTAATATTAAGCTTTATTAATATAATTATATTACGGTTTTAACAGAGTACATCAATAATGTTATGTGTCAATAAATAGAATTTTAAATCATGCAAAGGTTTAAAAACTCAATGGAATTAAGAATTATTGGACCATCATTTTTTGCACTCGTGTTTGGGACCCAAATTAATGAAAAGTCAAAGAATTTTATGATAATAAATAAACAGTATCCAGTATTTCACTAAATTTGATGGATAATATTTCACACAACCCAAACACAAACCTGCGTTAAACTGACCCATAAGAGGGTTAGTGTCTTTATTAATTAATGATGATGATGATGAAGGGCGGCACGGTGGCTTAGTGGTTTAGCACGTTCGCCTCTCAGCGCTAGGGATTCCCGGTTCGAATCCCCATCTGGGTGGAGTTTCTATGTTCTCCCCGTGTCTGCGTGGGTTTCCTCCGGGTTCTCCGGTTTCCTCCCACAGTCCGAAAACATGGAACAAGTTAATTGAATTCTCAAAATTGCCCCCTATAGAGTGTGTTTGTGTGAGTGAGTGTGTGCCCAGCGATGGATTGGCGCCCTGTCCTGGGTGTATCTGCCCAGCGCCCAAGATGTTCTCCCCTGGATGGGCATGGGGAACCCCACCGCGACCCTAATAGAGGATAAGCGGGAGATAATGAATGAATGAATGATGATGCTGATGATGGTGATGGTGGTGGCGGTGTTGACTCTGACAGTCTGATCGCTCACCTGTTTCAACCTGCAGTTGAATTTTTTTGTAATAATCAGGCAGAAGTAGAGGTTGCTTTATTGCACACCAGTACGTCCCCGTGTCCTCTGTCCTGAGGCCAGTGATGGTGATGATGAAGACCCTGGCCGTGCGGTTGTCGTGCAGGGAGAACCTGCTGTCGTTGGGAGCCGCGTCCGACCGAACGGGGACGTCTTTAGGTCTGAAAATGGGGCAGTCCCCTCTGCACAGGTACTTCATTTTCTCATCATAATTGTCTTTTTGAGAATTCGAGTAGTCACATTTTATCTGGACTGACCCCCCCGTGGTCCCGGTCACGGTCGATTCGTCATCACTTCCGGTGACGGCTGGACAGAGATCAGAGGAACGAATTTATCACATAACCAAACGATTGTGTAAATCTAAAATAAATACAGATTTTAGACAAATTACAAAATACTAAAAAGTAAAGGACTGTGCCCAACAATCAAGTTGGGATAATTGTGAGTCGCTTTGGATAAATGATCAAATGTAAAGGTATAAAACTTAAAGAGCTTGTGGGAGTTTTTTCCTAAATCCGTAAACTGTTCTGTAAACTTCTCGATTTTGGAGATTTGTTGCTGACAGAAGGTTCTGGTTTTTATGTTTCTTCAGATGGATGGAGGGTGGAGGTCGGAGCTCCCACTGTCATATCACCCTCACCTTGTTTGACACAACGTCCCCCCCCAATCACCCATCAGGGATTTACCGTTAACTCTGCGGATGGTTAGCCACGTCCTCGGAGGTAAAATCATCACGTACTCTGTTCCTAATTTTGATCGACCCAGATCCCCATAACTCACGAGAAGTGAAAACGCAGGGGAATTTGAGGATTCCAATTCCAAACATCAAAACATCAAGAATAGAGTTACGTTTATGACACGGAACGAACCCTCAGCTGGACACCGTCAGGGTTCAGGGTTCGAGCCTCGGTTTCATTAACGGATCGTTTAAATATTTCAGCTTTAAATAAGCACCCCGCTTTGAATAAACAGTTTAGGAAAGGCCCTTTTCTTAGCGATCTATCTTGGAGAAGTGACCTCATGCAGCCCAAATATGTTTTTAAAAATTGGGTTGTATTGGAATGCTGATTGTTAGCCATCTTTTCTCAATCCACATTAATGACATTTTTCTACAAACTTTATATTAATGCCCAAATGAAATCGACCAGGGCGGCACGGTGGCTTAGTGGTTGGCATGTTCTCCTCTCAGCACTAGGGATTCCCGGTTCGAATCCCCATCTGGGTGCAGTTTCCATGTTCTCCCCGTGTTCGCGTGGGTTTCCTCCGGGTTCTCTGGTTTCCTTCCACAGTCCAAAAACATGGATCAAGTCAATTGAGTTCTCCAAATTGCCCCATATAGAGTGTGTGTGTGTGTTTGTGAGTGAGTGAGTGTGTGTCCAGCGATAGATTGGCGCCCTGTCCTGGGTGTATCTGCCCAGCGCCCGAAACGTTCTACCCTGGATGGGCATGGGGAACCCCCCTGCCACCATTCATTCATTCATTCATTCATTCATTATCTCCCGCTTTATCCTCTAATAGGGTCACGGTGGGGTTCCCCATGCCCATCCAGGGGAGAACGTCTCGGGCGCTGGGCAGATAGACCCAGGACAGGGCGCCAATCCATCGCTGGGCACACACTCACTCACACACACACACACACACACACACTCTATATGGGGCAATTTTGAGAATTCAATTAACTTGATCCATGTTTTTGGACTGTGGTAGGAAACCGGAGAACCCGGAGGAAACCCACGCAGACACGGGAGAACATGGAAACTCCACCCAGATGGGGATTTGAACTGGGATTCCCTAGTGCTGAGAGGCGAACGTGCTAACCACTAAGCCACCGTGCCCCCCCCCCCCCCCGCCACCCTAATAGAGGATAAAGCGGAAGATAATGGATGGATGGATGAAATCGACCAGATGGACACAAGTATTGGGACACCTTCATTAAACCTATGATAACATCGCTTTACATCCAACGCGACTTACAAAGTAAACACAGGGTCGGCCACGGCACCCTGGAGTAATCAGGGTTAGGGGTCTTGCTCAATGACCCACATTGGTAACTTCAGTCTACCTGGGATTTGAACCCCCAACCTTCGCTTCGGCTCGCTCTTTGGGGGTTTAAAGGCTTTTCATTCTGTAAAGCTGCTTTGTGACAATGTACTGTTGTAAAAAGCGCTATATAAATAAATAACTTGAACTTGAACCCCCAACCTTCTGATTGATAACCCAACATTTAACCCACTTATAGCTAACACACCTTTAGGTTGTTCCATCTTCGCAGCTATAACAGCTTTCGTTCTGCTGGGAAGGTTTTTCTACATGATTTTGTCTCAGACAATCGTTTGTGAGATCAGACACTGATGTCGCTCTCAATCACCATTCTAATTCATCTCATGGATGGTTGAGGTCAGTCCGGTTTGTCCACACCAGACCGACCAAACCATGTCTTTATGGACCTCGCTTTGCATTCAGGGGCTTCGACGTGCTGGAGCATTAAAGGGCCTTCCCCAAACTGTTCCCTCAAAGGTGTGTCCCAATGCTTCTGTCCATCCTGTGTATACAGTCAGTGCGTCTTACCTGAGATGAGACTGAGATCGATGATGATGATGATGATGATGATGATGATGAAGTGAAGGATCTTCATCCTCAATCTTCGGATCGATGTTGTTGTTCTGTCTCCTGTGAAGTTGCAGAGTTGCTGCTTCCTCTCCGTCCTGATAATGAACTGATCCACTTCTTGTTTCAGCTCCTGGGAAGTCGACCACTCAGCTGTGAGGAACGTTCAGGGGACCACAGGAGGCGGAGCCGCACCCTCAATCTAAAAATCATCAGCGGCGGTTCAACCAGCGGTACGACCGCCAGACACTGAAACAGGAACCGGGGGGTTCCCCTTGCCCATGCAGTGGAGAACGTTTCGGGCGCTGGGCAGATACACCCAGGACAGGAAGCCAATCTATCGCTGGGCACACACACACACACACACACACACTCTATATGGGGCAATTTGGAGAACTCAATTGTCTTGATCCATGTTTTTGGACTGTGGGAGGAAACCGGAGAACCCGGAGGAAACCCACGCGGACACGGGGAGAACATGGAAACTCCACCCAGATGGGGATTCGAACCGGGAATCCCTATCGCTGAGAGGCGAACATGCTAAACTACTAAGACACCGTGCTGCCCGACCCCAACCATGTTGAGATATTTGTAAGCCTCTTTGGATCAAAGTGTCTGCTTTTATGAGCAAATGTAACTGTTTTTTTTTTTAGTTAAACATCCGTCGTCGTTACTAAATCAAATCCAGTAGCTGCTGTTAAAAGTTACTGCATCGTGACTCTGGTGGCGTTCCATAACGAGTGAGACAAGTTTACCGGTAGTTCCTTTTGGCTTTCCATACAAAAATACTTCCTGTTCTCTCATACTTTTGCAGAAGTGAGAGGTCGGAAGGTTCTAACGGTTTGGTTCTCTAATGAACATGGATGAAGTTTCGTAGAACAAACTAAAGATCTGCAGAACCTTCAGAACCTTCAGAACCTTCAGAACCTCCAGATCTCAGAACCTTCAGAACCTCCAGATCTCAGAACCTTCAGAACCTCCAGATGTTTCCACACGGTGAGAGGACGCGTTTACCATTCTCACTCTGTGTGTTTAGTAATGATTTCATTATTATCATTTTAACTGAACTTGGTGAACTTAATAGGGTTTAGAACGGAATCTTTCAGAACATCTCACATCAGAATGATGGAATATTCATCCTGGTCAGTTTAGTAATGAAGCACTTGGTAGGCAGCCTCTTTAGTGCCCTTTGCCGGCTCTTGACTCTTGTGTGTTTTTAAAGCGCCATCGTGTGTTACATCTCAGAACTCGATACAAGCCGAACATGAGAGCACCGTCATCGCTCCTTCAATCATCAGCAGCAGCTTCTCAGCTCCAGTTGTGATCAACATCAACGCGAACACATCTGCAGACACGACCCCAGCACCTGCTGCAGGTATCACAATGACGTCATTGGTTTATTATTCTGTTTAAATTGGTCGCTTATTTAACTGTTGAAATGTGTTGTTGGTTTCAGATGAAGTCGTTTTGAAGGATTATACAGGTAAGATGTTTTTAAGTTGTTTTTTAATTGTCCTGATTAATGGTGGTGACGTATGACGTGGTTATTCTGTAGAACGCCGCGCCTGCACAGGCCGCTCCAAAGTCCGGCAGCTTCCGAACGGCCTGTTCTCATAACTAAATACACCGTTTAATGTATGTCATTCCTACTTTCGCCACACGATGGCACCATTCCAACATTGTCTTTGGCAGAATTATGGACATGTCAGATTTTTAGAGGCCGCTAGGAGGCAGCAGAGAGGCTTTTTATTATATCTCATTAGACTTCGATGAAAACTGACGCTCTTAAACTTACATTGTAATACGTTAAATCGAAGATGTTTTATATAGTTTGTTTCATGTTCCGTCTCTCCAGATATGACAGAATTGTGTCTTTAGAGTTGTTCGCGCCTGAGTTGCTGATATTCGATTAACGTTGTGATTTCATGAAGAACAATGAAGGTCATTGAGACACTGAAAATCGTTTTTATAACGTTGCGTAATTTTTGTGGTGAAAAAATATCAGAAGGAACTATTGGCCCCTGGGCGTCTTCACTGCACCCACTTTGGCCCTCTTTACAAATAGTTTGGACCCCCTGATGTAAGGGTATTCATTCATTCATTCATTATCTTCCGCTTATCCTCTATTAGGGTCGGTGGGGTTCCCCATGCCCATCCAGGGGAGAACGTCTCGGGCGCTGGGCAGATAGACCCAGGACAGGGCGCCAATCCATCACTGGGCACACACTCACTCACACAGACACAATCTATAGGGGGCAATTTTTTGAGAATTCAATTAACTTGATCCATGTTTTTGGACTGTGGGAGGAAACCGGAGAACCCGGAGGAAACCCACGCAGACACGGGGAGAACATGGAAACTCCACCCAGATGGGGATTCGAACCGGGAATCCCTAGTGCTGAGAGGCGAACGTGCTAACCACTAAGCCACCGTGCCGCCGATGTAAGGGTATTGAAATGTAATTAGAGCACCCCCTTGTGGACAGCAGGCTCGATTGTTAGTGCAGTCTGAATGTTAATAATTTTTTTTGAGCACGCGACCTTAGAAGTGAAACGTAAACTACAGCATCTACTTTAATGTCTTTATAAATCCAGTAACGAAGGTTTTTCAGCAACATTGTTTCTCGACTCGTTATATTCATTCTGTTTTTTTTGTTTTTTCTTTTTTAGAGAAACGGAAACGTGCCGTTTGCGATGACTTGAAGTCGTGTACAGTAAGACAATGTGCCTTCATCTACGAGGGCACCTCCGACAGCGGGGGCAGAATTGATCTGAGTGCCATCTACACGGAACTCTACGTAGTGGAAGGCCACACTGGAGGAGTGTGTCAGGAACACGAGGTGTGGCAGATTGAAGCCATGTCCAGGGTCATCGGCGCTGACTGTCCGCTGGAGTTCAGCAAGGTTTTTACTCAAGAGAACCAAAAGGTGGTGCTGACGCTGGGGATCGCCGGCGTGGGGAAGACGGTGTCCGTGCAGAAGTTTGCCCTTGAGTGGGCTGAGGGCAGAACCAATCAGGATCTTGACTTTGTGTTCCTCATGCCATTCAGAGATCTCAACCCGATCATGGAGGAACGGTACAGCCTGGTCCAGCTGCTCCGTTACTTTTACCACAAGCTGGACCTCAGTAGTGAGGACGTTGAGATGCTCGATGGTTGTAACGTCATGTTTGTTTTGGATGGCCTGGATGAGTGCTGCCACGCGCTGAACTTCAAGTGGACTAAAATGGTTTACAGTGTGACCGAGGAGGCACCCGTCAGCCTGCTTCTGGTCAACCTCATAACAGGAAATATACTTCCCGCCGCCCGTGTTTGGATAACCACACGGCCGGCCGCGGCCCATCAGGTCCCCCGTAAACTCGTCAACCTTGTGACGGAGGTCCGAGGGTTCAGCGATGACCAGAAGGACGAGTACTTCATGAAGGTAATCCGGGATGAGGAACGAGCTCAACTGATCATCTCCCACATTAAAAAGTCTAAAAGCCTGTACATCATGTGTCACATCCCGGTCTTCTGCTGGATCTCAGCAACCGTGCTCCAGCAGATGTTGGGGGAAGACCAAGAAGAAGAGCAGCAAGCTCCTGCGACTCTGACTGAAATGTACATAAACTTCATGCTCTACCAGACCGACCTCAAACTTCAGAAGTACCCGGGGAAATACGAGGACGTCCCGAAGAGGCAGGATTATTCCGAGGAGATACTGAAACTGGCCGAGCTCGCCTTCAGGAACCTCATGCAGGAAAAGTTCATATTCTTCGAAAAGGATCTGCAGGACTGTGGCCTGGACGTTCAAGCAGCGTCCGTCTATTCGGGGATCTTCACCGAGATCTTCCGCAGAGAGAGAACGCTGTTCAGATCCAAGGCTTTCAGCTTCGTGCATCTGAGCATTCAGGAGTTTCTTGCCGCCTTGTACATCTTTTACATCTACAGCACCTTCAGGAAGAGCGAACTTCATCAGAACGTCCTGGACAAAATAAAATGGCAGGTCAAGCGCAGTTTGCATGACCTTCACAAGCTGGCCATCAAAAAGAGCTTACAGAGTCAAACTGGACATCTAGACCTCTTCCTCCGCTTCCTCCTGGGCATCTCGTTGCCGTCCAATCACGGTCTCCTGACCACGGTTTTTCCCCGGCTGAAGGTCACCAAAGGAGTGGAGAGCACGGTTAAGTTTATCAAGCTGAAGATCAGGGAGAAGATCTTGCCCGAAAGAAGCATCAACCTCCTTCACTGCCTGAACGAGATGAACGATCAGTCTCTGGTGGAGGAGATCAAGAGCTACGTCACATCGCGAGGCGATCATCTGCTCAGCCCTGCCGAGTGCTCGGCCCTCGTTTACCTGCTGCTCGTATCCACGACGGAGCTGGATGAATTTGATTTGGGGAGGTACCTCAGGTCAGACGAGGGTCTCAGGAGGATGATCCCTCTTGTGGTTGCTTCTAAAAGAGCTGTGTAAGTTCTGCCATGTCCCGTTCCATCCCGTCCCGTCCTCTTTGGCGTGAAGCCTGCAGTGCAGTCACGGATCTTCTGCCTTCAGGTTAAACCGATGTAACCTGACCAAGCAGAGCTGCAAGATCCTCGCCAACACCTTCAGCTCAAGAATGTCCTGCCTAACAGATCTGGATTTGAGTCACAATGACCTGCAGGATTCTGGAGTTCTGCTGCTGGCTCACGGTCTCGGGAGCCCACACTGCAAACTTCAGGCCCTCAAGTACGCTGGACCGGCCAACAGCAAGCCATTTTGTACCCAGTGACTCGAACTTAAGACGTGACCTGAGGACGACGGAGGGTTTCTAATCGGTGTGAACTCTGTTTCAGGTTGTGTGGGTGTCACCTGACCGACAGGGCGTGTTCTTACCTCGCGTCGGCGCTGAACGGCTCGTCTCGACTCCGGAGACTTAACCTGAGAGAAAATCCGGTGGGAGAAAAGGGAGTCGAGGAGATGCTCCGCCTCCTGAATGACGGCGGTTATAAACTGGAGGAACTTCAGTGAGTCAATAAAGGTCACCTTTATAAAGAAGAGTCACTTCAAAGTTGGCTCACTGATGCTTCTGAATGAATATGCTAATGAGCGTTTTGGTTTTGCAGAGTTGACGGAGTCGGTGAAGTTCGACGGAGGTTGAGTTTACTTAGCTGTGAGTTCTTCATCCATCCATTATCTTCTGCTTTATCCTCTATTAGGGTCGCAGGGGGGGGGGGCTCCCCATGCCCATCCAGGGGAGAACGTTTCAGGCGCTGGGCAGATACACCCAGGACAGGGGGGCAATCTATCACTGGGCACACACTCACTCACACAGACACACTCTATATGGGGCAATTTGGAGAACTCAATTGACTTGTTTCATGTTTTTGGACTGTGGGAGGAAACCGGAGAACCCGGAGGAAACCCACGCGGACACGGGGAGGACATGGAAACTTCACCCAGATGGGGATTCGAACCGGGAATCCCTAGCGCTGATGAGTTCTTCATGAGTTCTTCATTTTTCTAATTGTGTTGCTTTAAATGACATTTTTGGTGATTGGGTTTGGCACTTTGGCTTAGTGGTTTGGCATGTTCTCCTCTCAGCACTAAGGAATTGCGGTTCGAATCCCAATCTGGGTGGAGTTTTCATGTTCTCCCCGTGTCCGCGTGGGTTTCCTCCGGGTTCTCCGGCTTCCTCGCACAGTCCAAATACATGGATCAAGGTTAATTGAATTCTCCAAATTGCCCCATATAGAGTGTGTGTGTGTGTGTGTGTGTGTGTGTAAGTGATGGATTGGCGCCCTGTCCTGGGTGTATCTGCCCAGTGCCCAAAACGTTCTCCCCTGGATGGGCATGGGGAACCCCCCCCCACACACACACACAACCCTAGTAGAGGATAAAGTGGAAGATAAAGGATGGGTAGGTGGGTGGGTGGGTTCATCTAGTGTACCATGTGATTTGTTTGTAACCAAAGCAAAGAAACTCTTTTTTTCTGCAGATAAGACCGCGCTCACGCTGGACCCCAACACCGCTCACAACGTCCTCAGACTCTCTGACGGAGACACCAAGATCAGTTGGTCTACGGTGGAGATTCCGTACCCTGAACACCCCGACAGATTTCAAAGCTGGGAGCAGATCATGTGCAGGCAGTTCTTGTCCGGTCAGCATTACTGGGAGGCTCAGTGGGGTGGGAGCGTTTTCGGGATCAGTTTGGGAATCGCGTATAAGGCGATCAGCAGGATCGGCTCGGCGAGAGACTGTTTAGCGGGACACAACGACAAATCCTGGAGTCTGCGCTGCTCCAACTACATCTACACCGCCATGCACAACGGTCCGGCGCTCACCGTCAACCGCACGCCCAAAGAGCTGGAGATCTCGGAGCGCACGGCAGTCTATCTGGACTGGCCAGCTGGAATTCTCTCCTTTTTCAGGGTCTCATCCGACAGAAAGATGCTGTCGCACATTTACACCTTTTACACCAAGTTCACAGAACCGGTCTCACCTGTGTTCTTACTCAAGCATCGGGCTGTGACGGTGAGCCTGAATCCAGAGGACGAGGACGAGGACGAGGACACTGATACTCCGAACGCATCCCAAAAGAAAACAAAGTGACTACAGTTAAGTGAACTGTAGATGTGATGTGATATATATATGATTTAGAAATGTAAAGATTTTAAAATGTAAATTGAAATATAAATTAGTTTTGACATTTTTCTTAGTGGCTTAGTGTTTAGCATGTTCTCCTCTCAGCGTTGGGGATTTCATGTACAAATCCCAATCTGGGTGGAGTTTTGTTGTCTCCGTGTCTGTGTGCATTTCCTCCGGGTTTTCCGGTTTCCTCCTACAGTCTATAAACATGGATTTAAGGTCAATTGAATGCTCTAAATTGCCCCATATAGTGTGAGAGTTTACCCAGTGATAGATTGCATTGCTGTCCTGTGCTGGGTGTATCTGCCCCATGCCTGAAATGTTTTTGGGAGCCCTCCCAGTGGCCCTAGTGGAGGTTTAAGATGTATGAATGAATGTTTTTTCTAGAAAAAAATTTATCACTGAACAAAAAAATTATTTTTTTAATTTGTTTTAGTTAAACATCCGTCATTACTAAATCAAATCCAGTAGCTGCTGTTAATTGTTACCGCATCGTGACTCTGGTGGCGTTCCATGACGTGTTGGACAAGTTTACGGTTGGTTCCTTTTGGCTTTCCATATAAACAAACTTCTTGTTTTCTGACTTTTGCGGAAGTGAGAGGTCGGAAGGTTCAAACGGTTTGGTTCTCTAATGAACATGGATGAAGTTTCATAGAACAAACGAGAGATCTGCAGAACCTTCAGATCTCAGAACCTCCAGAACCTCTAGATCTCAGAACCTTCAGAACCTCCAGATCTCAGAACCTTCAGAACCTCCAGATCTCAGAACCTCTAGATGCACAATGTCTCCACACGGTGAGTTAAAGAGAGAAGAGTCACTGATTAAAATGCATTAATTATTATTTATAATCTATTATAATTGTAACGTTAGTGTCAGATCTCATTCAGGTTCTAAGCTTCTGGTTTATATTGCTGTAGTTTTGAAAGAGGATCTGGATTTTATTCAGAATTAAAGGGAACGTCTCTCAGATATTTAAATAATTTCATTTTAAACTCGTGGAATCGAACCGACGTCGCATCAGCTCCGTGACGTCATTAGGTTTGGCCGTCGGTGGTTTTAGATTGGTTTGAAGACGCACTCTTATTGATGAAGAGCCGAGTGGAGGTTCGATCTGAGTGTTTTTGGGGTTTTATCTCGTTAGAAATCAGAAATGAGACAATTCTGTCTCAGAGAAAACGAAACAGGAAGTCTGAAGGTTCTCAGAAAATCAGCACGCGGTTCGAACAGCGTGGGTTCGAGAAGGTGGATGAACCACGTGGGGAAATCAATCATCCATCCATTTGGGACACAGGACACACTCTCTATGGGGCAATTATTTAGAGCGTTCAATTTATCTTCCATCTATATTTTTGGACTGCTGGAGGAAACCGGAGATCTCGGAAGAAACCCATGCAGACACAGGGAGAACATGCAAACTCCACCCAGATTGGGATTTCAACCTGGATCCCCAGCACTGAGAGGAGAACATGCTAAACACTAAGCCACAAGGGTCATATGGTCAGTTCCAGGAACCGTCCCTTACACCAAACCTTAGTCCATCTCAAAATTCAGAGCATCTCAGAACCTTATAATAATGTGTGTGTGTGTGTGTGTGTGTGTGTGTTCGGATGGACTGAAGACTTGAGCGAGCTGCTGCTTTTCCGTCTGATGCTGCTCATATCACGGTGGATCTGGAGAAGGAGGTCAATAATGCAGAGTATCGGTCCACGACCGGCTCCAGGTACCAGCTGCATCAATTCATCTCTGAGTTCGTTATCCGAAGCTCACAGCACAGAGAGAACATCTGTATAGAACGTTTAGAACGTAACCAAGCACAACCCTGTTAGTGCTGCACCGCTCCATTCTGAGCCTCGGTCCTCACAAGGGTTCTGTCTGTAAAAAGAAGGAAATACCACGAGGTGTTTGAGTTGGACATCAGGACTGCGGTTGCCAGATTCATTTATAAAATGATGTTTACAATAATGGGTGGCACGTTCGCCTCTCAGCTCTAGGGATTCCCGGTTCGAATCCCCATCTGGGTGGAGTTTCCATGTCCTCCCCGTGTCTGCGTGGGTTTCCTCCGGGTTCTCCGGTTTCCTCCCACAGTCCAAAAACATGGATCAAGTCAATTGAGTTCTCCAAATTGCCCCATATAGAGTGTGTGAGTGAGTGTGTGCCCAGTGATAGATTGCCCCCCCCCCTGTCCTGGGTGTATCTGCCCAGCGGCCGAAACGTTCTCCCCTGGATGGACATGGGGAACCCCCCCGACCCTAATATAGAATGAAGTAGGAGATATCTCGGAACCTTGTGTGTGTTCATATGGTGCTTTTCATAATCGTACGTCGTCACAAAGCGGCTTTACAGAGTTATAAACCTTCAAACCCCCAAAGAGCAAGAGACAGCGGCAAGACAAAATATTTTATATATCAATTATGTTCATATTTTAAGGAAGAAACCTTATGAGGACCAAGGCTCAGTGGGGGACTCGTCCTCCTTGAGTGCAGTGTAGGACAGCCATGTACAGACTGTGTTGTGATCATGTGACCTGTATTTAATAATTGAAACACTATATAAATCCATTAAGGGCGTCCTGCACGACCGCCGGTCCAACAGAAATCCAGGTTCCATCCAGTAATAGTGTGTGTGTGTGTGTGTGTGTGTGTGTGCTATAACAGATCATACCCCCCCGTTGCCTGCGGCTGCTGCTGGGATCAGTTTCGTGGTGAATGCGTCAGACGGCAGCACCGTGAACCTTCCTGCCTTCATTAAAGGCAACTTCTCTGAAAGCGTGTCCATCGGACTCGCCGGCAGTGCCGTCCAGAGAGGTACATGCTGTGACATCACACACACTGTGACATCACACACACACACAGTCCTCACCCCAAATACACACAGCGTTAATCATTTTTCACTTTGATTTCTCTCACAGATCTCCGTCCAGGAGATGGCGACCTCGAGACGGGTAAATACCTCAAACCTCGTTAATCTATTTTTGAATCATGGCGGTGTTTCGTCAGTTCCTCTGTGCCTCTCACTTTCAGACAACGCTGCGGTGAAAGCTTTCCTGGAGCGCCACCGAGCCGACATGAAGGAAAAGATGGAGTGCATCTTTGAGGGCAAGAAGGATCCGAAGAACAAGATCCTGCTGAAGAAGGTCTTCACCCAGCTGTACATCACTGAGGGCGAGTTCAGAGACGTCAATAAGGAACACGAGATCCTGAGGATGGACGAGGATTTCAGAGCGCAGAGGTCTCAGGAGGAGCCCATCACCTGCAACCACATCTTCGCTTCACCCTCGGAACCCGGCAAGGAGAACAGGGTGGTTCTGACCAAAGGCATCGCTGGAATCGGGAAGACCATCTCCGTGCAGAAGTTCATCCTGGACTGGGCTGAAGGAGAAGCCAACGGTCACGTCGACTGCATGTTCCTGCTGCCGTTCCGAGAGATCAACCTGATCAAAGACCAAGAGTACAGTCTGTTTGAGTTCCTCCAGGAGTTCTACCCTCAGCTGGAAACCGTCAAGAGCACTTACATGTTTGGGAACCTGAAGCTGGCCTTCATCCTGGATGGTCTCGACGAGAGCCGGCTCCCCCTGGATTTCAACAAGACCTTGGTGAAGAACGTCCAGAGGAAGGTCTCTGTAAACGCCCTGCTCACCAACCTGATCGCCGGGAACCTACTCCCCCCGGCGCTGGTCTGGATCACCTCTCGGCCCGCCGCCGCCAACGAGATCCCGTCGGAGTGCGTGAGCTTGTTCACGGAGGTGCGAGGATTTACGGACGCTCAGAAGGAGGAGTATTTCAGGAAGAGGATTCCGGACGAAGACAAAGCCAACGAGATCTTCGCCCATGTGAAGTCCTCACGCAGCCTCTACATCATGTGCCACATTCCCATCTTTTGCTGGATGACCTCCACGGTGCTGCAGGCCATTTTGCGGCAGGGCAAGGCGGAGGAGGTTCCCACCACCCTGACCGAAATGTACATCCACTTTCTGATTCTGCAGATGAGGGTCAAGAGCCAGAAGTACGACGGCAGGGTCGAGCGAGACGTCAAGAAGCTCCTGGAGCTGAACCGGGAGGCCATCCTGAAACTGGCCAGGCTGGCGTTCGAGCAGCTGAAGAAGCACAACATCATGTTCTACGAGGAAGACCTGAGGGAGTGTGGGATCGACGTGAGCGAGGACTCCGAGTACACCGGGCTGTGCGCCGAGATCTTCAAGAACGAGTCCATCCTCCACGAGAAGAAGGTTTACTGCTTCATACATCTGAGCGTTCAGGAGTTTCTGGCCGCCCTCCACGTCTTTAATTCCTTCTTAACCAAGAACTTGGAGGAGCTGCAGTATTTCTGTAATGACTATCCACCGATCGAACACACACTGGACAAGTTTCTCAGGAAGGTGGTGGTTAAGGCCAAGGACAGCGACGGGGGTCACCTGGACCTGTTCCTACGCTTCCTGCTGGGCATTTCATGTGAATCCAACCAAAGACTGCTGCAGGGCCTGCTGACACACACGGTGGTCACCAATAAGAACATCGCCAAGGTGGTCCAGTACATCAAGCACGTGCAGAATAATCCGCCCGACCTGTCGGATGAGACGGCCATCAATCACTTGTTTTGCCTCATGGAGCTTAAGGACAGTTCCCTGTTCACCCAAATCAAGAAATACCTCAGTAACGAGAACAAGAAGGGCCGAGGGCCGACCGGCTCCAACTGCTCGGCTCTGGCCTACATCCTCTTAATGTCTGGAGAGGTTCTGGACGAACTGGACCCCAAGAAGTTCAATCCTTCCCCCTTGGCCTGCAAGAGGTTCGTCAAAGCCGTGAGGTGCTGCAGGAAGGCCATGTGAGTCCTGACCGGACGCCCCCCGGTCGTCGGTGGTCGTGAGTCCTGAGGTGGAGTCCAGACCTGATGGCGGGTTTGTCCGCTGGCTGTGTGCAGATTCGCAGATTGTGAGTTGACCGAGGCCTGCTGGGAGTCGATCGCCTCGGTTCTGCAGCTGGAACACGGCGTGCTGGAGGAGTTGGACCTCGGTGATAACTACCGCGTGGAAAAGGGCGCCGCGCTGCTCTCGGACGGTCTGCGGAGCTCGCACTGTAAACTGGAGAGGCTCAGGTCAGGGTTTTTACCGCTAGGCGGATGGAGGAGCGTCCCGCCTATTGATTGGTCCTTTAATCGCTCTGTTCAGGTTGCAGAGGTGCCATTTCAATCAGAGCAGCTGTGCCGAGTTGGCGTCGGCGCTCACCTGCGTCTCCTCGCGTCTAAGGGAACTGGACCTGAGCGGGAACAGCCTGCAGGACTCGGGCTTGGAGGCGCTCTTCAGGGGAACCTCGTACCCTCATCTGCAAATCCTCAAGTCAGTACCTTTATGCTCTTGAGCCCGGGATGTGATGTATGATGACGTCCCGGTTCCGCGGTATCGGTGATGTCACGTGGTCCGTGTGTCTTCAGGCTGAGCTGCTGTTCTCTGACTGAGCGGAGCTGCCGCTTCGTCTCCACGCTCTCCGATCTCAGAGCTCTGGACCTGAGCGACAACGACCTGCTGGATTCAGGAGTGAAGGTCATCGCCGAGACCATCGGGATCCAAACCTGCAAACTGCAGACTCTGAGGTGGGCTTTAGAACCCGTACCAACGGGGTGTTGGTATCATTTGGTCATTTATTGGACGCTTTTATCCAAAGCGACTTACAAAGTGAACACAGGGTTCATCACAACCTCCCTGCAGCAATGAGGGTTAAGGGTCTTGCTCAAGGACCCACACTGGTAACTTCTCACTGGTAACTGGTAAGTTTATAAAGAGTGTCTTTGTGCGTCGTGACTCCGTCTGAAGGATGAAGTCTATTGGATGAGGAGTTTGTTAATCGTCATGGTGATATGAACCCTGGCTGCAGGTTGTCCGGATGTTCGCTGACCGAGGACGGATGTTCCTCTCTCACTTCAGCTCTCGGCTCGAACCCCTTGTCTCATCTGAGGGAGCTGGATCTCAGCTACAATCATCCGGGAGACGAAGGAGAAAGGCTTCTGACGGAACTCCACCAGAGTGCCGAGTGTAAACTGGAGAACCTGCGGTAAGACTCCGAACCCCGAGCGGATTTCCCTTCAAACGACGCCGACGTGGACGAACGAGTGCAGGGGTCCTGTTCTGTGTGGGCACAGACTCACTCACACACACACACACACACACACACACACACACACACACACACACACTCCATATGGGGCAATTTGGAGAACTCAATTGACTTGATCCATGTTTTTGTACTGTGGGAGGAAACCGGAGAACCCGGAGGAAACCCACGCGGACACAGGGAGAACATGGAAACTCCACCCAGATGGGGATTCGAACCGGGAATACCTAGTGCTGAGAGGAGAACATGCTAAACCACTAAGCCACCATACCGCCTTCAGGGTAAATTGAAGGCTCTAAATTGCTGTGTGTTCTGTGTGTAGCCGTCGCTGTCCTCATACTGTAGCGTTAATACTGTCCTGCTGTCCTCAGACTGTAGTGTTAATACTGTCCTGCTGTCCTCAGACTGTAGTGTTAATACTGTCCTGCTGTCCTCAGACTGTAGTGTTAATACTGTCCTGCTGTCCTCAGACTGTAGTGTTAATACTGTCCTGCTGTCCTCAGACTGTAGTGTTAATACTGTCCTGCTGTCTTCAGACTGTAGCGTTAATACTGTCCTGCTGTCCTCAGACTGTAGTGTTAATACTGTCCTGCTGTCCTCAGACTGTAGTGTTAATACTGTCCTGCTGTCCTCAGACTGTAGTGTTAATACTGTCCTGCTGTCTTTCCGTAGGATGAACCCGCGAGGAGCCCAGTTTATCAAAGCTGGCCTCAAAAAGTGTAGGTTCTCTGATTCACACTGCATTCTGACTCTTTGAATGTTCCACTGAGGTGTTCTCATTAGGCTCTCGTTCTCCTGCAGATGCTGTGGACCTCACGTTGGACCCGAACACCACCAACACCCAGCTGCTGCTGTCCGATTCGGGGCGGACCGTCTCCTCTGTGATCGAGGCCCAGGATTATCCGGCTCATCCCGATCGGTTTGAGATTCACCCGCAGGTTCTGAGTACAGAGACCCTGGACCAGCGGTGCTACTGGGAGGTGGCGCTCAAAGGCCCATCGGTCCAGGTGGGCGCCGCTTATCCTACCATCCACCGGGCGGAGGAGGATTTTAGCTACTTGCACGCCAACGTGAAGCTGGGCTTTAACGCCTCATCGTGGGTTGTCGGCGTGGAAAATAAGAGTTGTAACATCATGCACGACGGAGCGTCCGTTTACCTTCGGGACTGTAAGACGGATCGGATCGGGCTGTTTTTGGATTGGCCCAACGGGACTCTGTCCTTCTACAGTGTCTCAGAGCCCGAGTGCAGACTGACTCACCTGCACACCTTTAAAGAGCGCTTTAGGCAACCCCTGCACGCGGCCTTCGGCGCCGAAAACGGATCCGTCTCATTCTGCCAGCCGCAGCGGTAGAGCCATGCATTCAGGTTCCACGGGTTCTAATGGTGCTTTCGGTCGCAGCGTTGTGAGCTGTAAATAAATAAGGCATTGTGATGTCATAACGTTCCTTCATCGTACGGAATGGTTCTGTTCATGAACGAAAACAGCATCAGTTACGGCTGCGCGACCCTACAGTCCAACTGGAAGAACGTCTGATGTACGATTGAACCTATCCCGGCAGAGGTGGACCTGACGCTGAGGTGAAGCGGAGGACAGATCAGTTGAACGCACCTCATGTTGCAGCACTGAAAAGAAAAAAAAAAGATTTCATTTGTGATGATAAATTCAGGTTTGAATCCCAATTTTGGGAATTTGCATGTTCTCCCCGTGTCCACGTGGGTTTCCTTCGTGTTCTCTGGTGTTCTCCCACACCCCAAAATTCAGGGTAAATTGCCCCATATAGAGTCTGTGAGTGAGTGTATGCTCAGTGATAGATTGGCGCCCTGTCCTGGGTGTATCTGTCCAGCGCCGAAATGTTCTCCCTTGGATGGGCATGACCCCCCCCAACCTTAGTATAGGATTAAGTAGAACATATGAAATAATCACATCTGAAGGTTTAGTCGTAATGAGAAACAAAGTTTAATAATTTAAAGGTTTATTTTAAAAATAATTTATATATACAGGCTGGCTTAGTGGTTTGGCATGTTCTCCTCTTAGCACTAGGGATTCCCGGTTGAAATCCCCATCGGGGTGGAGTTTGCATGTTCTCCCCGCGTCCACGTAGGTTTCCTCCGGGTTCTCCGGTCTCCTCCCACAGTCAAAAAACTTTGATCAAGGTCAATTGAATTCTCCATTTTTTTTTTTTTGGTTCTTTTATGACTTTATTTTACGCTTTCCGAACTTTTTTGCTTTAACTTTTTAGTTTAGTGAGAGTTTAAAGTTGAATAAACGGTGAGGTGGATGTTTATCGGGATATTTTGTCGTGTTTTCGGCTGGTTCTGGTTTTAGTGCACTCGTTTATAAGCAGCACTCTTGTGGAGACACAGCCCTCGGTGGACCCGCCCATGGTGAGTCGGAGGAGCCAATCAGAAGGCGGGACATCGCGGCGTCCTGTGATGGATCTGGGATGTGTCCAGTGGGGTGGCGTGAACGAGGCTGGAATGAGGAAGCGTCGGTAGCCATGGAGCATCAAAGCATTCCGAGGATCAGAGTTCTTTAAGCGCAACGTCCGTAACGTTGATCTAACGTTAAAAGAACCGACAGCGCCACCTGCGGAGAGGCCTGGAGGATGGAGCTCAGCCTTAATGAAGTCTGCGGCCTTGATCCCGAACATCAGCAGATCCTCCATCAGTCTTCATCCTCCTCCTCATCCTCGTCATGCTCGATCACAGAGGTCAGAGGTTCGCTCTTTATTTATCTCGTTTTCAAACCTGAGATAACTGCGGTCTCGGGCACCTTCCGAAGTTCAAGTTCAAGTTGTTTATTTATTTTGCGTTTCTGACGTCATCACCAATCAGCTTCAAAGAGCCACAGAGGAGACAGCGGCAAGGCAAAACTCCATTCTGCTGTTTCTTTAGGAAAAAACCTTGTGAGGACCGAGGCTCAGTGAGGCAGCATCAACGGTGCAGGATGGGGGGTCAAACCCAAAATGCCCCAGGGGTCAGGGGGTGTGGGTGGAGATTCCCCATGCCCATCTAGGGGAGAACATTTCGGGCGCTGGGCAGATACACCCAGGACAGGACACCAATCTATCACTGAACACACACTCACTCACACACACACATAGTCTATATGGGGCAATTTGGAGCATACAATTTAGCTTGATTACATTTTGGATTGGGCGGCACAGTGGCTTAGTGGTTAGCACATTCGCCTCTCAGCACTAGGGATTCCCGGTTCGAATCCCCATCTGGGTGGAGTTTCCATGTTCTCCCCGTGTCTGCGTGGGTTTCCTCCGGGTTCTCCGGTTTCCTTCCACAGTCCAAAAACATGAATCAAGTTAATTGAATATTTTTAAAAAATTGCCCCCTATAGAGTGTGTCTGTGTGAGTGAGTGTGTGCCCAGCGATGGATTGGCGCCCTGTCCTGGGTCTATCTGCCCAGCGCTCGAGACGCTCTCCCCTGGATGGGCATGGGGAACCCCACCGCGACCCTAATAGAGGATAAAGCGGAAGATAATGAATGAATGAATGAACATTTTGGATTGTGGGAGGAAACCAGAGAAGCACGTGGACACAGGGAGAACATGCAAACTCCACCTATATTTGTATTCGGAACTGGGTCCCCAGCGCTGAGAGGAGAACATGCTAATCGACAGGAATGGTATTCCCCAATAAATCAACTTAAACTTTATAGAACGTCTCAAAATGATTAACGTTATAAAAAAAACATGAAAAAACTCAATAAAAAGACACAAATGTAAAAATAACCCCTCAGAACGTTCAGCTCACTTTGATCTTGGTTCGTTCTAGAAAAAGAAACTTTAAATATTTCTGCTCTCCATAAACAGAATTAATTAAACTCAAAGTTAAATAAATGTGTTTTTTAATTCACTTTTAAAGATTCGGAATCATGAACATTAACCGGAGAGACATTCTGTTACCGTTCACGCTGAAGTTCCAACACACTCGACTTTAACACCTTTAATCATCTGCTCAGAGTATGTAGAGGACCCGATTGGAACTATAGGACTACATTAGGAGAAGAACCTGCTAAAGCGACGGGCGTGTTCACATATGTTGGTCTCCTTTTCCAGCAGAAGGTTCAGGTGAAGGTTCGTGGACACCGTGATCACGATGACCCGCGGAACCCGAACCGTCTGAGACGGGTTATTAAAACAGAACCTGATGTGGAGGACGGGCATCACGGGGGTCGTCATGACGCCCGAACTCGGCCGCTCACTCCACCGACGTCCTTCCCCGAGGACGGGTGTGAACCGGAGACCCCGAGCTCGCAGGAGGCCGAAGACGTCCGCAGCTCGTTAGTGGTGATTAAGGTGGAGCCCGAGGAGGACGTGACCTTCAACAGTGAGGAGGAGTGTGATCCCGAGGAGAACCAGGAGGTTCTAAACCTGACACGTGAGTCCGACTTACTGTCCCACACCCGCTTCCAAAAGTTTGTAGACACTGGGTTTGAACTCAGTTCTCAAAGTGGCATCGCTGGGTAAAAGTATTGGGACACCTGTTAATGTGACTGAGATTTTCTAACACCTTCATCCTGAAGAGCATTTCTGAGGTCAGACACTGATGTTGGGTGCGAGGACAATGGTCTCAGTTCTAGTTTTTTTTTAGATGGGGTTGAGATCAGAGCTCATCTGATGTAGTCCATCTTTTCCTCCATCCTCATCTTCACATTTATATTCCAGGAGTCCCCATGCAAACATCCAGTAAAGCGCGGTGGTCCTGTCCTGAATGTGGGAAGACCTTCACCACGTCCTCCTCCTTCTACCGGCACATGAGGATCCACTCTGGCGAAGGGCGGTACCACTGCTCCCAGTGCGACAAGACCTTCTCCCAGGCGTCCTCGTTCAAAATCCACCAGCGGACGCACACCGGAGAGAAGCCGTACGAGTGCCACGCCTGCGGGAAGACCTTCAGCCGCCTGGACAACCTCCAGATCCACAAACGCACGCACACCGGAGAAAAGCCCTACGAGTGCGCGTACTGCCCCAAGACCTTCACCCGCGTGGACGTGCTGCGCAACCACCAGAGGACTCACACCGGGGTGAAGCCGTACCAGTGCTCGCACTGTGGCAAGACCTTCACGCGCCTCAGCGTCTTTCAGATCCACCAGAGGACGCACACGGGCGAGAAGCCGTACGCCTGCGGGACCTGCGGCAAGACGTTCAGAGACGCCTCCAACCTGAAGAACCACCAGCGCATCCACACCAAAGAGCGTCCGTATCAGTGCCTCCTGTGTGACAAGACCTTCATCCAGCTGGGTCACCTGACCAGCCACCACCGGAAGCACACCGGAGAGAAACCCTACCAGTGCGCCCTCTGTGGTAAGAGGTACACCGCCTCGTCCACGCTGTACGAGCACCAGAGGGTGCACAACCATCTGCCAACCCTCACGTGACCGGCCGTGACCGAGCCCTCATCGGTGCGCCGCACCTCCACCGACTCCATCTGAAGTACGCTTTGAACGTTAGAGGAACATTGTGGGATCAGAAGGATGTATGATCCTCCACCCGCTGCCTCGTCATCCTCCCTCTGCCTCCTCATCCTCCACCCCCTGCCTCCTCATCCTCCACCCCCTACCTGATCTGGAACTGTTAAGAGAAATCACATTTACATTTTATTTAATGTCAAACACACTAACATCTCATCTCATTAATATTTAAAATATATGCGCGTTAATTCTGTTAATTATCTTTTCCATCTCACCTAATGCAGAACTGCATTATTAATATCGTTATTATAATTATTATAACTATCATTATTATCATTATATTATCTTCTTTATTATTATTATTATTATTATTATTCCAATAATTTGCCTTTTTTTTCTGTTTGAACAATTGTTCGTTGCACAATACCGCCACCTGCTGGCCTCGTGTGTCATTTACACAGTTCTGAATTACATCGACGCCGCTGTAAAGACTCATTTTTTTGGTGAAGATTTGCATATCAAGCGAATCTAAAGTGTAATTGTTTCTACTTTAAAAATCTTCTTTGTCGTTATCATCAAGTCGTGAGGTATTTTTATAATACAAAGTGTATTTAATGAAACAAACTAAAGAAACATTTCCCCTTTCGGTTGAAACCGAGCTGAAAACCTTTTTTTTGTTTAATTGTAAGTTTTGACTGAATGTAAAAATGCGTGTGATGGACGCCGAATTACGATATGAACAGTCTGTTGCTATGCAACAATCCTGACCAATCACGGAGCTGTGTGTTTGTGGATCCAAATCAATGATTAAATAAAGAAATGATCTGATGTCAGCTGGTGCAGTTCATTAATACAACACAATACAACGGCAATAATAAAAAGAATAATTATGCTTATTAATAATATTACGTGTAGTTAATATCCTGATTATCTGTAGTGTGCACTTTATTAAACACATTTCTCACCGAGTGCACTGTGTATATGAAAAGTTAAGGTCTGTCTCAGTCAGCATCCCGGTTCATCTCAGAGCTGTCCAGCAGGTTTGGGGTTTTTAAGGTTTCTGTACGTGTCTCTCTCTTTATATAAAACATTAACATTAATCTGTAGCGTTTAAAACCCTAACAAACATTAATGTCGTGGGAGCTGGGATTCGAACGCTGAAGCCTGTGATTCAGACTCCAGCCTCAAGAGGCGCTGTGAGCTGCCTGGCCCTGTAGTTGCAGGTAATAAAGGTGAGGATAAACAGGAAGTGGCCTGGAATTGTTTGGTAAACACGCTGGATGAGTGAGGTAGCTAAAAAAAAAAGAGTTCGGGGATTTCGATCAGTGGATTTACAAACTGCATACACCAGAGGAGGAGGAGCAGGAGCAGGAGGAGCAGGAGGAGGAGGAGGAGGAGGAGGAGGCTCATCAGGTGCGTTATAATCACTCTTTTACCAAGACGTTCGTTATTTAGTGTTTGGTGGTGGGGTGTCTAATTAATGCACTACGTCATGACACCATGATTACAAACTCGATCTCCAAAGCAGCTTTATTGTCAGATCATTAAATTCGTATAAATGTATATTTACATGATTATATGTTTAAGTTATTATTTCAGAACTGAAGCACCACCTCAACTTTTAATGAACACAGTGAGTGATGATTGGCCCTGCGTTTAATTAATCCCAAACCTCTGCTTTAGATCAGGATTCATCTAATTTAATTTAATTTAATCTGATCCCTGATGCACTTAAGACTTTAAACTTCACGTTAAGTTCCTGCTGATGGAATTCAACAGAAAACTTTTTATTAAGTATTAATTTAATAATAAACAACAATAAACAGACTTCTAATCAACACTCAGACCTCGTTGGGATTACTGGCCACTTTATTAGGTACACGATGTTTCTACTCACTGTCCGTTTATATATATATATATATATATAGACACACAATGGGCAGATGGGGTTTGTAGTCCTATCGTTCCATACTGTAGTCCATTTGTTCCTCTCCATGCTCTGTCAGTCCTTTGGTATGTTCTCTGAAGATCAGGACCCCCACAGAGCAGGTATTATTGGTATAATAAATACACTATATATTATTACATTATATAAGTATATATAAATGTAATAAAATTATATAGACATAGGCGGCACGGTGGCTTAGTGGTTTGGCATGTTCTCCTCTCAGCGCTAGGGATTCCCGGTTCAAATCTCAATCTGGGTGGAGTTTTCATGTTCTCCCCGTGTCTGCATGGGTTACCTCCGGGTTCTCCGGTTTCCTCCCACAGTCCAAAAACATGGATCAAAGTCAATTGAGTTCTCCAAATTGCCCCATATAGAGTGTGTATGCGTGCATGTCTGTGTGATTGTGTGCCCGGGTGTATCTGCCCAGCACCCGAGACGTTCTCCCCTGGATGGGCATGAGGAACCCCACTGCGACCCTAATAGAGGTTAAAGCAGAAGAAAATAGTAATGGGATATAGACATAAACTTTAAAGCATATAATTAATTAACCTACATCGAAGAATTATATCTTGTTCAATCTCTAATATATAAAGTGAATAATTATTAATGATACATTATAACCTTACCGTGGTGGATGATTCTCAGTACTGCAGTGACTCTGACATGGTGGTGCAGGTGGTGTGTTAATACGTTAAACTTTACAGAAGCCTCTCTTTAAAGCTGGATTTATTAAAAAAAGACTTTATTAAAATGTCGGTAAAATAATTCTGAATAGATATTCATGAAAGGTCAGACTCATTTTGTCTCAGCAATTAAAAACAGAATGGAACGTTAAATGTGCACAACTTTTATTTAAAAAAAAAAAAAAAAAAAAAAACCTGAAGGAAAGCCCGACGTTTAAATCCTCTTACCCCCAAAATGCCCTTCTGCTACTGATTTCACTCTGATACACCAGACCCTGCTCCAAATCAGACGTGTGTTTCAGGTTCATGACAGATGATCCGGGTCTTTGGAAGTAAACAGTGTGGGTTTTTTTTTTTTTTTTTTGTAAACACAGAACAAAGTCCACGTGATGCACCTCAGTCCCTGAGGAGGCGTGTGCTCCGGGTTCAGACGAACGTTCAGTCAGAGTCTTTGGCACCTGTCCTGAAAAAAACTTACTTGGTTCTAAAGCTTCACCTGACACCTGATCTCGAAGCTGATTGGTTACTCCGAGGGATGTAAGCACCTTCATTTAAATATCCTTTAATTAGTTGTTCAGAGGTTTTATAGGAAATGTATGTGTTTACCATTGAAACTGTTATATATTCATGTGTGACGTGTATCTTTAACATTTACATATTGTGCCTTTAATCATGGGATGCTGGTCCTCAGGTGGGTTAATTGAAGGTCACGGGACCGGAAAAGGTTGCACTGGTGAACACCGGAGCCTTCACGGTGCCGCCGCTCTCGGCCGTGATGACCTGCGAGACCTGAGGCGCCGAGACTGGAGACACCGAGACTGGAGACGCCGAGACTGAAGACACCGATGCGTTCTCCACTTTTTGTGTGCTGGTCCGAGGGGCAGAAGAGGCAACTCCAGCTGAAAGACATGGTTAAAGCTTTTATTTTCTGGTATTTTATGTTACGTTTACATAACGTTCTCAATGGGCCTTGTTCTTTTGTTTCAGTTAAACCCGATGAAGAACAGATCCGTCCACTGAGCCATGTATGATGGACCTCCGGGACCAGGATGGACACCTCAGACGTCATCAATTCTTGGTAACCCACAATGTTTCTGTAACTTAAAATTATTTATTTTTTTTTTATTAAATCAGACTTGTCTTTACCTTTATCCAGTTTCCTCTGCAGTCTGCGAGCGAGGTTGATCTGCCCGATATCGTTTAGAATCTTCACCGTGATGCGAGCGGCGTCCGGCAGGCCGTACTGAGCCTCCATCAGCTGCACCACGTCTGTGGATTTGGCGTCCTCCAGTTTCTTGCGTCCGATCGGTCGGTAATCCTGAGCTCCGGTGCTGGACAGCATCATCAGAAAGGTCTTAAAGTCGTCGCCGGTCAGTTCCTCCAGATGGTCCAGGAGCAGGATGGCGATGTTCGACATGTTTCTTTACTTCGAGGGACAAGAGGACAAAAACAGCGCCGTGGTTTATTACAAAAGTCAGAATGTGAGTAAATGACGTGAATCATGTCTTTAAACCTCAACATTTTAAAACCATTTATACGAATCCATTGCAATACGAATTAATTAAAAGTAATTAATTAACTACCAACCTCATGAGCACGTTTATTAAAAGTATGCAGCTTAATGAAAATTTGAATAAAAATCATTTTTCAGTGGAACTTTCTGGAAGCCGGCATGTGACGTCACACGGCTCAGCCCGCCAAGCTTCAACATTAAACTCCCCACAGTTCACGTCGCCATGGTAACTAAACCACGATTTAGTTTAATCTTTGTGCTGGAAACCTTAATCCAGGTAAATTAAGTTAGCCCGACTGGCGGGTCCGTCCGTTTGAACTTGTTTCTCATTAAAAAACGATTTTACACAGAACCGAAGCTCCAAACCCACAACCGCGGCACATACAATAAAAAAAACACCTGATTAAAATGTCTAAAGAAACTTGTAACTGAAAGTTTAGCCTTAAATTCAGTGTAAAAATAAATCCGAGATTACTTTGAGGTTTTCGTCTTTACTTCGTCGGAAATGAAACTCCCTGACTCCGCTTTCAGCTTCGATGCGCATGCGCAGTCCTAACGATTTTTAAAAAATATTATTATTATTAACATTTCATCAATTAATAAACACCCATAATGATGCTGATTACGCAAACTCGATTCATCACTAATTATGTTATTTTAATTTTTTTTAATGTGCACGTGCTGCATGACGTGGTTTTCTAACAAGAATCAAGTGTAGAATCGACTCACTGAATCGGTGTTGTGAACGCCGGACATCCAAGTCGTTATTTAAAATGTGTAATAAACCCCAATCCCGACATAAACATTAACTTTATATAAATATCTTTCACCAATGGGACACTTTTTAGTTAAAGGAGAACAAATATTAAACGTACATTTACATAAAGAACCCTGTCTGCATCACCTCAGACTCGAACCCAGACTCGATGAATCAAACATGACCAACAGAAAGAAGTTTGTTTTATTAGCTGATGGTTCACAGTGTGATAATAAATCTGATTGTGTAACCGCAGACGTTGACTTCATCCTCGGGGCAGGGGTAGGTTTGTGGTTAAGGACCCAGCTTTGTGACCTGAAGGTCCCCGGTCCGGTTCACGCTCCCACCGAGTATTACAGCTGAAGTGCCCTTGAGCAAGGCCCCTAACCCCAATTGCTCCCTGGTTACATGTTAAGAACAAATTCCTCTGTGTGATCACAGTTGGCAAAACAGATCACTTTAATCTTTAACCACTTCGTCTGACTGATGAGCACCTGAGTGAAATTTAAATATCTTAAAATAAAAAAAATACAAAATTCAGACCTGGATTTGATATGATTATTAACATCATTCTAACTGTCCCTGAATCAGAGGACTCCTATTAAATATTAATGCTTTGTGGAGGAACCACCTTAATGCCTGTGGAGTTTGATGATCAAGTGGAGCTTACAGAGGGCAGGATGTCCTCAGGTCGACCAGGTAGGTCTCAGACACCTCGTCATGTCAGCAGGTTTTCATTTCATGGTTATTATTATAATAAAATATGTTTTTACCTAAAAACAATACAAAAGGAATGTGTAGAGATATCAAATCCATCATGTCTCTGAGTATTAATGATACTTGGCCTGTTTGATCCAGAGCTGTAATTTCATCCATAAAAACCCATCTTCACAGCACAGATGTTTAAAGCTGGAGAGTTTTCAGCTGGGGCTGTGAAAGTTCATATTCACTGCACCAGAAAAGTTTCCTCCGGTAATCACTGGTGCAAAAACTCTGCCACTGTTACCAGTGATGTTCTGAGAGGTTCCAGCTCCCGGAGGTGAAGAGGCAGAAGAACCGTCCACGGTCATCGTATTGGGTTGAGCTAAGGAAGAGAAAATGAGAGGTCATTTAAAATCTGAAGCTCGGGAGGGTCGGTCTCTCGGGGGTGCAGGGTAATATTTATCTGTCGTACTTTCTGCCAGCTCTGTTTCCAGGTCAGCAGCGAGCGCCTTCTTTTCCATCTTCTTCAGAATGTTCACCGCGATCAGTGCGGCGTCTCGCTGGCCGTACTGATCCAGCATCAGCTCCACCACTCTGTGTGTTTTGGCGGATTCCAGTTTACTGCGTGGAATGGGAGTGAAACCTTCGGCCATGCTTCTGCTCAGGAACATCTTAAACCTCTCCAGTTCCTCACTCAGAAGATCATCCAGGGATCTCAGCAGCATTTGGCAGGTGATCATGTCTGCTGACTCTGAATGACCGAGTTTAAGAGAGAAGTCAGTTTTAAAAAAAGGAAGGTGGTGGACATTACACAAAAACACGTCAGTGTACCTTCTGTCTGTTTGATTCTGATCGCTGTGCAGCTCTTGATTGATCTCTCTGGATTAATTAGTGCTTAGTGATCATCTGAATTTAGGGTTTGGCTTGTTCTTTTTTTTTTTTTTTAAGCATTTCAGCAGTGACTATATTTAGAGACCCCTACCACGTCCCCTTTTGCTCAGACCCAGGTTTTGAACAAATGTTTTAGGATGCAACCCTAAACGTCATGCTTCCAACTTTATGAACAGTTAAGGGAAGGTCTGTCTCTGGTCCAGTATTATTCTGATGAAGTAATTTCCTCACTGTGGGACAAATAAAGGTTTATCTTATCTTATCTTAAACAGAGCAAAGTCCACGAGGACATGGTTTTGTTTGCAATGAATTAGAATTTGAATTCATCTTGTGTGTATATATCGATGGATAGATATTCATTCATTCATTATCTTCAGCTTTATCCTCTATTAGGGTTGCGGGGGGGGGGGGGGCAGATACACCCAGGACAGGATGTCAATCCATCACTGGGCACAGACACACACACACACTCTATATGGGGCAATTTGAAGAACTCAATTGACTTGATCCATGTTTTTGGACTGTGGGAGGAAACCGGTAACCCGGAGGAAACCCACGCGGACACGGGAAGAACATGGAAACTCCACCCAGATGGGGATTTGAACCAGGAATCCCTAGTGCTGGGAGGAGAACATGCCAATCACTAAGCCACTGTGCCGCCCGATACATAGATATATTTCTATTTAATTTTTTAAGTTTTTTTTAATTGCTGAATATCTTTTTCACCTGTTTTTCTAATGAAACTTGCTGCTGAGAATGTGAACGTCTACATTGTGGGACAAATAAAGGTTTATCTTATCTTGTCCTGTCTAAAATGAGACTTTAAAGTTGTTAAAGGGAAGAGATGTACAGGGTTCTGTCTGTGTTCTAAAGCTGCTGTTCTGATGTTTTATCTTTACATTTACAGATTTGAAGATTCGCTTCGGCTGCCGTACCGCCAGGTAACGAAAACAAAGTCTGCGCATGCGCCACATCAGCGCGGGACATCAAAGGAAGAAGAACCGAACGGTTTCCTCCTGCTTTTTAAAGATCGTTTATTAAAAATCAATCAGATTAAAATTCAGCTGCGGATTAAAAAGCGTCCGCTTCAGGACTGAAAATAATCTGCTGATGAAAGATCTTTAGATCTGCTGTAAACCCGAAAGAGTTACGATGCTTAAGTTACAACGTACGTCTGAAGTAAAAACGCCTTTATTAATGCAGTGAAGTTAATTAAAGTCGAGCTGCAGAGTAAATACAATCCTCTCACCTCCAATAATCCGCTTTAGTTTATTTTAATTTAAAGTTGAATCCGGCAGCACTCTGTACACTTTCGCTTTATCTTGTTCTCTGGTAAACAAAAGAAGCTCCGCCCACACCTCGATTTACTGCCTACGACATTCGATACATACTGTACAAATATACTGTACAAACATACTGTACAAACATACTGTATATACATACACATTACAAACACACCACATATACACCATACTGTACATAAATACTGCACATACACACTGTATATACATACTGTACATCCATACTGTACAAACACACTGCACATACACTGTATATACATACTGTACATACACACTGTACAAACATACTGTACATACACCCTACACATCCATACTGTACATACACCCTACACATCCATACTGTATATACACACTGTACATACACACTGTACAAACATACTGTACATACACCCTACACATCCATACTGTACAAACATACTGTACATACACACTGTATATACATACTGTACATACACCCTACACATCAATACTGTACATAAATACTGCACATACACACTGTATATACATACTGTATATACACACTGTACAAACATACTGTACATACACACTGTACAAACATACTGTACATACACCCTACACATCCCCCCCCCCCCCCCCCCCCCCCCCCCCCCCCCCCCCCCCCCCCCCCCCCCCCCCCCCCCCCCCCCCCCCCCCCCCCCCCCCCCCCCCCCCCCCCCCCCCCAGTATGGATGTGTAGGGTGTATGTACAGTATGGATGTGTAGGGTGTATGTACAGTATGTTTGTACAGTGTGTATGTACAGTATGTATATACAGTGTATGTGCAGTGTGTTTGTACAGTATGGATGTACAGTATGTATATACAGTGTGTATGTGCAGTATTTATGTACAGTATGGTGTATATGTGGTGTGTTTGTAATGTGTATGTATATACAGTATGTTTGTACAGTATGTTTGTACAGTATATTTGTACAGTATGTATCGAATGTCGTAGGCAGTAAATCGAGGTGTGGGCGGAGCTTCTTTTGTTTACCAGAGAACAAGATAAAGCGAAAGTGTACAGAGTGCTGCCGGATTCAACTTTAAATTAAAATAAACTAAAGCGGATTATTGGAGGTGAGAGGATTGTATTTACTCTGCAGCTCGACTTTAATTAACTTCACTGCATTAATAAAGGCGTTTTTACTTCAGACGTACGTTGTAACTTAAGCATCGTAACTCTTTCGGGTTTACAGCAGATCTAAAGATCTTTCATCAGCAGATTATTTTCAGTCCTGAAGCGGACGCTTTTTAATCCGCAGCTGAATTTTAATCTGATTGATTTTTAATAAACGATCTTTAAAAAGCAGGAGGAAACCGTTCGGTTCTTCTTCCTTTGATGTCCCGCGCTGATGTGGCGCATGCGCAGACTTTGTTTTCGTTACCTGGCGGTACGGCAGCCGAAGCGAATCTTCAAATCTGTAAATGTAAAGATAAAACATCAGAACAGCAGCTTTAGAACACAGACAGAACCCTGTACATCTCTTCCCTTTAACAACTTTAAAGTCTCATTTTAGACAGGACAAGATAAGATAAACCTTTATTTGTCCCACAATGTAGACGTTCACATTCTCAGCAGCAAGTTTCATTAGAAAAACAGGTGAAAAAGATATTCAGCAATTAAAAAAAACTTAAAAAATTAAATAGAAATATATCTATGTATCGGGCGGCACAGTGGCTTAGTGATTGGCATGTTCTCCTCCCAGCACTAGGGATTCCTGGTTCAAATCCCCATCTGGGTGGAGTTTCCATGTTCTTCCCGTGTCCGCGTGGGTTTCCTCCGGGTTACCGGTTTCCTCCCACAGTCCAAAAACATGGATCAAGTCAATTGAGTTCTTCAAATTGCCCCATATAGAGTGTGTGTGTGTGTCTGTGCCCAGTGATGGATTGACATCCTGTCCTGGGTGTATCTGCCCCCCCCCCCCCCGCAACCCTAATAGAGGATAAAGCTGAAGATAATGAATGAATGAATATCTATCCATCGATATATACACACAAGATGAATTCAAATTCTAATTCATTGCAAACAAAACCATGTCCTCGTGGACTTTGCTCTGTTTAAGATAAGATAAGATAAACCTTTATTTGTCCCACAGTGAGGAAATTACTTCATCAGAATAATACTGGACCAGAGACAGACCTTCCCTTAACTGTTCATAAAGTTGGAAGCATGACGTTTAGGGTTGCATCCTAAAACATTTGTTCAAAACCTGGGTCTGAGCAAAAGGGGACGTGGTAGGGGTCTCTAAATATAGTCACTGCTGAAATGCTTAAAAAAAAAAAAAAAGAACAAGCCAAACCCTAAATTCAGATGATCACTAAGCACTAATTAATCCAGAGAGATCAATCAAGAGCTGCACAGCGATCAGAATCAAACAGACAGAAGGTACACTGACGTGTTTTTGTGTAATGTCCACCACCTTCCTTTTTTTAAAACTGACTTCTCTCTTAAACTCGGTCATTCAGAGTCAGCAGACATGATCACCTGCCAAATGCTGCTGAGATCCCTGGATGATCTTCTGAGTGAGGAACTGGAGAGGTTTAAGATGTTCCTGAGCAGAAGCATGGCCGAAGGTTTCACTCCCATTCCACGCAGTAAACTGGAATCCGCCAAAACACACAGAGTGGTGGAGCTGATGCTGGATCAGTACGGCCAGCGAGACGCCGCACTGATCGCGGTGAACATTCTGAAGAAGATGGAAAAGAAGGCGCTCGCTGCTGACCTGGAAACAGAGCTGGCAGAAAGTACGACAGATAAATATTACCCTGCACCCCCGAGAGACCGACCCTCCCGAGCTTCAGATTTTAAATGACCTCTCATTTTCTCTTCCTTAGCTCAACCCAATACGATGACCGTGGACGGTTCTTCTGCCTCTTCACCTCCGGGAGCTGGAACCTCTCAGAACATCACTGGTAACAGTGGCAGAGTTTTTGCACCAGTGATTACCGGAGGAAACTTTTCTGGTGCAGTGAATATGAACTTTCACAGCCCCAGCTGAAAACTCTCCAGCTTTAAACATCTGTGCTGTGAAGATGGGTTTTTATGGATGAAATTACAGCTCTGGATCAAACAGGCCAAGTATCATTAATACTCAGAGACATGATGGATTTGATATCTCTACACATTCCTTTTGTATTGTTTTTAGGTAAAAACATATTTTATTATAATAATAACCATGAAATGAAAACCTGCTGACATGACGAGGTGTCTGAGACCTACCTGGTCGACCTGAGGACATCCTGCCCTCTGTAAGCTCCACTTGATCATCAAACTCCACAGGCATTAAGGTGGTTCCTCCACAAAGCATTAATATTTAATAGGAGTCCTCTGATTCAGGGACAGTTAGAATGATGTTAATAATCATATCAAATCCAGGTCTGAATTTTGTATTTTTTTTATTTTAAGATATTTAAATTTCACTCAGGTGCTCATCAGTCAGACGAAGTGGTTAAAGATTAAAGTGATCTGTTTTGCCAACTGTGATCACACAGAGGAATTTGTTCTTAACATGTAACCAGGGAGCAATTGGGGTTAGGGGCCTTGCTCAAGGGCACTTCAGCTGTAATACTCGGTGGGAGCGTGAACCGGACCGGGGACCTTCAGGTCACAAAGCTGGGTCCTTAACCACAAACCTACCCCTGCCCCGAGGATGAAGTCAACGTCTGCGGTTACACAATCAGATTTATTATCACACTGTGAACCATCAGCTAATAAAACAAACTTCTTTCTGTTGGTCATGTTTGATTCATCGAGTCTGGGTTCGAGTCTGAGGTGATGCAGACAGGGTTCTTTATGTAAATGTACGTTTAATATTTGTTCTCCTTTAACTAAAAAGTGTCCCATTGGTGAAAGATATTTATATAAAGTTAATGTTTATGTCGGGATTGGGGTTTATTACACATTTTAAATAACGACTTGGATGTCCGGCGTTCACAACACCGATTCAGTGAGTCGATTCTACACTTGATTCTTGTTAGAAAACCACGTCATGCAGCACGTGCACATTAAAAAAAATTAAAATAACATAATTAGTGATGAATCGAGTTTGCGTAATCAGCATCATTATGGGTGTTTATTAATTGATGAAATGTTAATAATAATAATATTTTTTAAAAATCGTTAGGACTGCGCATGCGCATCGAAGCTGAAAGCGGAGTCAGGGAGTTTCATTTCCGACGAAGTAAAGACGAAAACCTCAAAGTAATCTCGGATTTATTTTTACACTGAATTTAAGGCTAAACTTTCAGTTACAAGTTTCTTTAGACATTTTAATCAGGTGTTTTTTTTATTGTATGTGCCGCGGTTGTGGGTTTGGAGCTTCGGTTCTGTGTAAAATCGTTTTTTAATGAGAAACAAGTTCAAACGGACGGACCCGCCAGTCGGGCTAACTTAATTTACCTGGATTAAGGTTTCCAGCACAAAGATTAAACTAAATCGTGGTTTAGTTACCATGGCGACGTGAACTGTGGGGAGTTTAATGTTGAAGCTTGGCGGGCTGAGCCGTGTGACGTCACATGCCGGCTTCCAGAAAGTTCCACTGAAAAATGATTTTTATTCAAATTTTCATTAAGCTGCATACTTTTAATAAACGTGCTCATGAGGTTGGTAGTTAATTAATTACTTTTAATTAATTCGTATTGCAATGGATTCGTATAAATGGTTTTAAAATGTTGAGGTTTAAAGACATGATTCACGTCATTTACTCACATTCTGACTTTTGTAATAAACCACGGCGCTGTTTTTGTCCTCTTGTCCCTCGAAGTAAAGAAACATGTCGAACATCGCCATCCTGCTCCTGGACCATCTGGAGGAACTGACCGGCGACGACTTTAAGACCTTTCTGATGATGCTGTCCAGCACCGGAGCTCAGGATTACCGACCGATCGGACGCAAGAAACTGGAGGACGCCAAATCCACAGACGTGGTGCAGCTGATGGAGGCTCAGTACGGCCTGCCGGACGCCGCTCGCATCACGGTGAAGATTCTAAACGATATCGGGCAGATCAACCTCGCTCGCAGACTGCAGAGGAAACTGGATAAAGGTAAAGACAAGTCTGATTTAATAAAAAAAAAATAAATAATTTTAAGTTACAGAAACATTGTGGGTTACCAAGAATTGATGACGTCTGAGGTGTCCATCCTGGTCCCGGAGGTCCATCATACATGGCTCAGTGGACGGATCTGTTCTTCATCGGGTTTAACTGAAACAAAAGAACAAGGCCCATTGAGAACGTTATGTAAACGTAACATAAAATACCAGAAAATAAAAGCTTTAACCATGTCTTTCAGCTGGAGTTGCCTCTTCTGCCCCTCGGACCAGCACACAAAAAGTGGAGAACGCATCGGTGTCTTCAGTCTCGGCGTCTCCAGTCTCGGTGTCTCCAGTCTCGGCGCCTCAGGTCTCGCAGGTCATCACGGCCGAGAGCGGCGGCACCGTGAAGGCTCCGGTGTTCACCAGTGCAACCTTTTCCGGTCCCGTGACCTTCAATTAACCCACCTGAGGACCAGCATCCCATGATTAAAGGCACAATATGTAAATGTTAAAGATACACGTCACACATGAATATATAACAGTTTCAATGGTAAACACATACATTTCCTATAAAACCTCTGAACAACTAATTAAAGGATATTTAAATGAAGGTGCTTACATCCCTCGGAGTAACCAATCAGCTTCGAGATCAGGTGTCAGGTGAAGCTTTAGAACCAAGTAAGTTTTTTTCAGGACAGGTGCCAAAGACTCTGACTGAACGTTCGTCTGAACCCGGAGCACACGCCTCCTCAGGGACTGAGGTGCATCACGTGGACTTTGTTCTGTGTTTACAAAAAAAAAAAAAAAAAACCCACACTGTTTACTTCCAAAGACCCGGATCATCTGTCATGAACCTGAAACACACGTCTGATTTGGAGCAGGGTCTGGTGTATCAGAGTGAAATCAGTAGCAGAAGGGCATTTTGGGGGTAAGAGGATTTAAACGTCGGGCTTTCCTTCAGGTTTTTTTTTTTTTTTTTTTTTTTAAATAAAAGTTGTGCACATTTAACGTTCCATTCTGTTTTTAATTGCTGAGACAAAATGAGTCTGACCTTTCATGAATATCTATTCAGAATTATTTTACCGACATTTTAATAAAGTCTTTTTTTAATAAATCCAGCTTTAAAGAGAGGCTTCTGTAAAGTTTAACGTATTAACACACCACCTGCACCACCATGTCAGAGTCACTGCAGTACTGAGAATCATCCACCACGGTAAGGTTATAATGTATCATTAATAATTATTCACTTTATATATTAGAGATTGAACAAGATATAATTCTTCGATGTAGGTTAATTAATTATATGCTTTAAAGTTTATGTCTATATCCCATTACTATTTTCTTCTGCTTTAACCTCTATTAGGGTCGCAGTGGGGTTCCTCATGCCCATCCAGGGGAGAACGTCTCGGGTGCTGGGCAGATACACCCGGGCACACAATCACACAGACATGCACGCATACACACTCTATATGGGGCAATTTGGAGAACTCAATTGACTTTGATCCATGTTTTTGGACTGTGGGAGGAAACCGGAGAACCCGGAGGTAACCCATGCAGACACGGGGAGAACATGAAAACTCCACCCAGATTGAGATTTGAACCGGGAATCCCTAGCGCTGAGAGGAGAACATGCCAAACCACTAAGCCACCGTGCCGCCTATGTCTATATAATTTTATTACATTTATATATACTTATATAATGTAATAATATATAGTGTATTTATTATACCAATAATACCTGCTCTGTGGGGGTCCTGATCTTCAGAGAACATACCAAAGGACTGACAGAGCATGGAGAGGAACAAATGGACTACAGTATGGAACGATAGGACTACAAACCCCATCTGCCCATTGTGTGTCTATATATATATATATATATATAAACGGACAGTGAGTAGAAACATCGTGTACCTAATAAAGTGGCCAGTAATCCCAACGAGGTCTGAGTGTTGATTAGAAGTCTGTTTATTGTTGTTTATTATTAAATTAATACTTAATAAAAAGTTTTCTGTTGAATTCCATCAGCAGGAACTTAACGTGAAGTTTAAAGTCTTAAGTGCATCAGGGATCAGATTAAATTAAATTAAATTAGATGAATCCTGATCTAAAGCAGAGGTTTGGGATTAATTAAACGCAGGGCCAATCATCACTCACTGTGTTCATTAAAAGTTGAGGTGGTGCTTCAGTTCTGAAATAATAACTTAAACATATAATCATGTAAATATACATTTATACGAATTTAATGATCTGACAATAAAGCTGCTTTGGAGATCGAGTTTGTAATCATGGTGTCATGACGTAGTGCATTAATTAGACACCCCACCACCAAACACTAAATAACGAACGTCTTGGTAAAAGAGTGATTATAACGCACCTGATGAGCCTCCTCCTCCTCCTCCTCCTCCTCCTGCTCCTCCTGCTCCTGCTCCTCCTCCTCTGGTGTATGCAGTTTGTAAATCCACTGATCGAAATCCCCGAACTCTTTTTTTTTTAGCTACCTCACTCATCCAGCGTGTTTACCAAACAATTCCAGGCCACTTCCTGTTTATCCTCACCTTTATTACCTGCAACTACAGGGCCAGGCAGCTCACAGCGCCTCTTGAGGCTGGAGTCTGAATCACAGGCTTCAGCGTTCGAATCCCAGCTCCCACGACATTAATGTTTGTTAGGGTTTTAAACGCTACAGATTAATGTTAATGTTTTATATAAAGAGAGAGACACGTACAGAAACCTTAAAAACCCCAAACCTGCTGGACAGCTCTGAGATGAACCGGGATGCTGACTGAGACAGACCTTAACTTTTCATATACACAGTGCACTCGGTGAGAAATGTGTTTAATAAAGTGCACACTACAGATAATCAGGATATTAACTACACGTAATATTATTAATAAGCATAATTATTCTTTTTATTATTGCCGTTGTATTGTGTTGTATTAATGAACTGCACCAGCTGACATCAGATCATTTCTTTATTTAATCATTGATTTGGATCCACAAACACACAGCTCCGTGATTGGTCAGGATTGTTGCATAGCAACAGACTGTTCATATCGTAATTCGGCGTCCATCACACGCATTTTTACATTCAGTCAAAACTTACAATTAAACAAAAAAAAGGTTTTCAGCTCGGTTTCAACCGAAAGGGGAAATGTTTCTTTAGTTTGTTTCATTAAATACACTTTGTATTATAAAAATACCTCACGACTTGATGATAACGACAAAGAAGATTTTTAAAGTAGAAACAATTACACTTTAGATTCGCTTGATATGCAAATCTTCACCAAAAAAATGAGTCTTTACAGCGGCGTCGATGTAATTCAGAACTGTGTAAATGACACACGAGGCCAGCAGGTGGCGGTATTGTGCAACGAACAATTGTTCAAACAGAAAAAAAAGGCAAATTATTGGAATAATAATAATAATAATAATAATAAAGAAGATAATATAATGATAATAATGATAGTTATAATAATTATAATAACGATATTAATAATGCAGTTCTGCATTAGGTGAGATGGAAAAGATAATTAACAGAATTAACGCGCATATATTTTAAATATTAATGAGATGAGATGTTAGTGTGTTTGACATTAAATAAAATGTAAATGTGATTTCTCTTAACAGTTCCAGATCAGGTAGGGGGTGGAGGATGAGGAGGCAGGGGGTGGAGGATGAGGAGGCAGAGGGAGGATGACGAGGCAGCGGGTGGAGGATCATACATCCTTCTGATCCCACAATGTTCCTCTAACGTTCAAAGCGTACTTCAGATGGAGTCGGTGGAGGTGCGGCGCACCGATGAGGGCTCGGTCACGGCCGGTCACGTGAGGGTTGGCAGATGGTTGTGCACCCTCTGGTGCTCGTACAGCGTGGACGAGGCGGTGTACCTCTTACCACAGAGGGCGCACTGGTAGGGTTTCTCTCCGGTGTGCTTCCGGTGGTGGCTGGTCAGGTGACCCAGCTGGATGAAGGTCTTGTCACACAGGAGGCACTGATACGGACGCTCTTTGGTGTGGATGCGCTGGTGGTTCTTCAGGTTGGAGGCGTCTCTGAACGTCTTGCCGCAGGTCCCGCAGGCGTACGGCTTCTCGCCCGTGTGCGTCCTCTGGTGGATCTGAAAGACGCTGAGGCGCGTGAAGGTCTTGCCACAGTGCGAGCACTGGTACGGCTTCACCCCGGTGTGAGTCCTCTGGTGGTTGCGCAGCACGTCCACGCGGGTGAAGGTCTTGGGGCAGTACGCGCACTCGTAGGGCTTTTCTCCGGTGTGCGTGCGTTTGTGGATCTGGAGGTTGTCCAGGCGGCTGAAGGTCTTCCCGCAGGCGTGGCACTCGTACGGCTTCTCTCCGGTGTGCGTCCGCTGGTGGATTTTGAACGAGGACGCCTGGGAGAAGGTCTTGTCGCACTGGGAGCAGTGGTACCGCCCTTCGCCAGAGTGGATCCTCATGTGCCGGTAGAAGGAGGAGGACGTGGTGAAGGTCTTCCCACATTCAGGACAGGACCACCGCGCTTTACTGGATGTTTGCATGGGGACTCCTGGAATATAAATGTGAAGATGAGGATGGAGGAAAAGATGGACTACATCAGATGAGCTCTGATCTCAACCCCATCTAAAAAAAAACTAGAACTGAGACCATTGTCCTCGCACCCAACATCAGTGTCTGACCTCAGAAATGCTCTTCAGGATGAAGGTGTTAGAAAATCTCAGTCACATTAACAGGTGTCCCAATACTTTTACCCAGCGATGCCACTTTGAGAACTGAGTTCAAACCCAGTGTCTACAAACTTTTGGAAGCGGGTGTGGGACAGTAAGTCGGACTCACGTGTCAGGTTTAGAACCTCCTGGTTCTCCTCGGGATCACACTCCTCCTCACTGTTGAAGGTCACGTCCTCCTCGGGCTCCACCTTAATCACCACTAACGAGCTGCGGACGTCTTCGGCCTCCTGCGAGCTCGGGGTCTCCGGTTCACACCCGTCCTCGGGGAAGGACGTCGGTGGAGTGAGCGGCCGAGTTCGGGCGTCATGACGACCCCCGTGATGCCCGTCCTCCACATCAGGTTCTGTTTTAATAACCCGTCTCAGACGGTTCGGGTTCCGCGGGTCATCGTGATCACGGTGTCCACGAACCTTCACCTGAACCTTCTGCTGGAAAAGGAGACCAACATATGTGAACACGCCCGTCGCTTTAGCAGGTTCTTCTCCTAATGTAGTCCTATAGTTCCAATCGGGTCCTCTACATACTCTGAGCAGATGATTAAAGGTGTTAAAGTCGAGTGTGTTGGAACTTCAGCGTGAACGGTAACAGAATGTCTCTCCGGTTAATGTTCATGATTCCGAATCTTTAAAAGTGAATTAAAAAACACATTTATTTAACTTTGAGTTTAATTAATTCTGTTTATGGAGAGCAGAAATATTTAAAGTTTCTTTTTCTAGAACGAACCAAGATCAAAGTGAGCTGAACGTTCTGAGGGGTTATTTTTACATTTGTGTCTTTTTATTGAGTTTTTTCATGTTTTTTTTATAACGTTAATCATTTTGAGACGTTCTATAAAGTTTAAGTTGATTTATTGGGGAATACCATTCCTGTCGATTAGCATGTTCTCCTCTCAGCGCTGGGGACCCAGTTCCGAATACAAATATAGGTGGAGTTTGCATGTTCTCCCTGTGTCCACGTGCTTCTCTGGTTTCCTCCCACAATCCAAAATGTTCATTCATTCATTCATTATCTTCCGCTTTATCCTCTATTAGGGTCGCGGTGGGGTTCCCCATGCCCATCCAGGGGAGAGCGTCTCGAGCGCTGGGCAGATAGACCCAGGACAGGGCGCCAATCCATCGCTGGGCACACACTCACTCACACAGACACACTCTATAGGGGGCAATTTTTTAAAAATATTCAATTAACTTGATTCATGTTTTTGGACTGTGGAAGGAAACCGGAGAACCCGGAGGAAACCCACGCAGACACGGGGAGAACATGGAAACTCCACCCAGATGGGGATTCGAACCGGGAATCCCTAGTGCTGAGAGGCGAATGTGCTAACCACTAAGCCACTGTGCCGCCCAATCCAAAATGTAATCAAGCTAAATTGTATGCTCCAAATTGCCCCATATAGACTATGTGTGTGTGTGAGTGAGTGTGTGTTCAGTGATAGATTGGTGTCCTGTCCTGGGTGTATCTGCCCAGCGCCCGAAATGTTCTCCCCTAGATGGGCATGGGGAATCTCCACCCACACCCCCTGACCCCTGGGGCATTTTGGGTTTGACCCCCCATCCTGCACCGTTGATGCTGCCTCACTGAGCCTCGGTCCTCACAAGGTTTTTTCCTAAAGAAACAGCAGAATGGAGTTTTGCCTTGCCGCTGTCTCCTCTGTGGCTCTTTGAAGCTGATTGGTGATGACGTCAGAAACGCAAAATAAATAAACAACTTGAACTTGAACTTCGGAAGGTGCCCGAGACCGCAGTTATCTCAGGTTTGAAAACGAGATAAATAAAGAGCGAACCTCTGACCTCTGTGATCGAGCATGACGAGGATGAGGAGGAGGATGAAGACTGATGGAGGATCTGCTGATGTTCGGGATCAAGGCCGCAGACTTCATTAAGGCTGAGCTCCATCCTCCAGGCCTCTCCGCAGGTGGCGCTGTCGGTTCTTTTAACGTTAGATCAACGTTACGGACGTTGCGCTTAAAGAACTCTGATCCTCGGAATGCTTTGATGCTCCATGGCTACCGACGCTTCCTCATTCCAGCCTCGTTCACGCCACCCCACTGGACACATCCCAGATCCATCACAGGACGCCGCGATGTCCCGCCTTCTGATTGGCTCCTCCGACTCACCATGGGCGGGTCCACCGAGGGCTGTGTCTCCACAAGAGTGCTGCTTATAAACGAGTGCACTAAAACCAGAACCAGCCGAAAACACGACAAAATATCCCGATAAACATCCACCTCACCGTTTATTCAACTTTAAACTCTCACTAAACTAAAAAGTTAAAGCAAAAAAGTTCGGAAAGCGTAAAATAAAGTCATAAAAGAACCAAAAAAAAAAAAATGGAGAATTCAATTGACCTTGATCAAAGTTTTTTGACTGTGGGAGGAGACCGGAGAACCCGGAGGAAACCTACGTGGACGCGGGGAGAACATGCAAACTCCACCCCGATGGGGATTTCAACCGGGAATCCCTAGTGCTAAGAGGAGAACATGCCAAACCACTAAGCCAGCCTGTATATATAAATTATTTTTAAAATAAACCTTTAAATTATTAAACTTTGTTTCTCATTACGACTAAACCTTCAGATGTGATTATTTCATATGTTCTACTTAATCCTATACTAAGGTTGGGGGGGGTCATGCCCATCCAAGGGAGAACATTTCGGCGCTGGACAGATACACCCAGGACAGGGCGCCAATCTATCACTGAGCATACACTCACTCACAGACTCTATATGGGGCAATTTACCCTGAATTTTGGGGTGTGGGAGAACACCAGAGAACACGAAGGAAACCCACGTGGACACGGGGAGAACATGCAAATTCCCAAAATTGGGATTCAAACCTGAATTTATCATCACAAATGAAATCTTTTTTTTTTCTTTTCAGTGCTGCAACATGAGGTGCGTTCAACTGATCTGTCCTCCGCTTCACCTCAGCGTCAGGTCCACCTCTGCCGGGATAGGTTCAATCGTACATCAGACGTTCTTCCAGTTGGACTGTAGGGTCGCGCAGCCGTAACTGATGCTGTTTTCGTTCATGAACAGAACCATTCCGTACGATGAAGGAACGTTATGACATCACAATGCCTTATTTATTTACAGCTCACAACGCTGCGACCGAAAGCACCATTAGAACCCGTGGAACCTGAATGCATGGCTCTACCGCTGCGGCTGGCAGAATGAGACGGATCCGTTTTCGGCGCCGAAGGCCGCGTGCAGGGGTTGCCTAAAGCGCTCTTTAAAGGTGTGCAGGTGAGTCAGTCTGCACTCGGGCTCTGAGACACTGTAGAAGGACAGAGTCCCGTTGGGCCAATCCAAAAACAGCCCGATCCGATCCGTCTTACAGTCCCGAAGGTAAACGGACGCTCCGTCGTGCATGATGTTACAACTCTTATTTTCCACGCCGACAACCCACGATGAGGCGTTAAAGCCCAGCTTCACGTTGGCGTGCAAGTAGCTAAAATCCTCCTCCGCCCGGTGGATGGTAGGATAAGCGGCGCCCACCTGGACCGATGGGCCTTTGAGCGCCACCTCCCAGTAGCACCGCTGGTCCAGGGTCTCTGTACTCAGAACCTGCGGGTGAATCTCAAACCGATCGGGATGAGCCGGATAATCCTGGGCCTCGATCACAGAGGAGACGGTCCGCCCCGAATCGGACAGCAGCAGCTGGGTGTTGGTGGTGTTCGGGTCCAACGTGAGGTCCACAGCATCTGCAGGAGAACGAGAGCCTAATGAGAACACCTCAGTGGAACATTCAAAGAGTCAGAATGCAGTGTGAATCAGAGAACCTACACTTTTTGAGGCCAGCTTTGATAAACTGGGCTCCTCGCGGGTTCATCCTACGGAAAGACAGCAGGACAGTATTAACACTACAGTCTGAGGACAGCAGGACAGTATTAACACTACAGTCTGAGGACAGCAGGACAGTATTAACACTACAGTCTGAGGACAGCAGGACAGTATTAACGCTACAGTCTGAAGACAGCAGGACAGTATTAACACTACAGTCTGAGGACAGCAGGACAGTATTAACACTACAGTCTGAGGACAGCAGGACAGTATTAACACTACAGTCTGAGGACAGCAGGACAGTATTAACACTACAGTCTGAGGACAGCAGGACAGTATTAACACTACAGTCTGAGGACAGCAGGACAGTATTAACGCTACAGTATGAGGACAGCGACGGCTACACACAGAACACACAGCAATTTAGAGCCTTCAATTTACCCTGAAGGCGGTATGGTGGCTTAGTGGTTTAGCATGTTCTCCTCTCAGCACTAGGTATTCCCGGTTCGAATCCCCATCTGGGTGGAGTTTCCATGTTCTCCCTGTGTCCGCGTGGGTTTCCTCCGGGTTCTCCGGTTTCCTCCCACAGTACAAAAACATGGATCAAGTCAATTGAGTTCTCCAAATTGCCCCATATGGAGTGTGTGTGTGTGTGTGTGTGTGTGTGTGTGTGTGTGTGTGTGTGTGAGTGAGTCTGTGCCCACACAGAACAGGACCCCTGCACTCGTTCGTCCACGTCGGCGTCGTTTGAAGGGAAATCCGCTCGGGGTTCGGAGTCTTACCGCAGGTTCTCCAGTTTACACTCGGCACTCTGGTGGAGTTCCGTCAGAAGCCTTTCTCCTTCGTCTCCCGGATGATTGTAGCTGAGATCCAGCTCCCTCAGATGAGACAAGGGGTTCGAGCCGAGAGCTGAAGTGAGAGAGGAACATCCGTCCTCGGTCAGCGAACATCCGGACAACCTGCAGCCAGGGTTCATATCACCATGACGATTAACAAACTCCTCATCCAATAGACTTCATCCTTCAGACGGAGTCACGACGCACAAAGACACTCTTTATAAACTTACCAGTTACCAGTGAGAAGTTACCAGTGTGGGTCCTTGAGCAAGACCCTTAACCCTCATTGCTGCAGGGAGGTTGTGATGAACCCTGTGTTCACTTTGTAAGTCGCTTTGGATAAAAGCGTCCAATAAATGACCAAATGATACCAACACCCCGTTGGTACGGGTTCTAAAGCCCACCTCAGAGTCTGCAGTTTGCAGGTTTGGATCCCGATGGTCTCGGCGATGACCTTCACTCCTGAATCCAGCAGGTCGTTGTCGCTCAGGTCCAGAGCTCTGAGATCGGAGAGCGTGGAGACGAAGCGGCAGCTCCGCTCAGTCAGAGAACAGCAGCTCAGCCTGAAGACACACGGACCACGTGACATCACCGATACCGCGGAACCGGGACGTCATCATACATCACATCCCGGGCTCAAGAGCATAAAGGTACTGACTTGAGGATTTGCAGATGAGGGTACGAGGTTCCCCTGAAGAGCGCCTCCAAGCCCGAGTCCTGCAGGCTGTTCCCGCTCAGGTCCAGTTCCCTTAGACGCGAGGAGACGCAGGTGAGCGCCGACGCCAACTCGGCACAGCTGCTCTGATTGAAATGGCACCTCTGCAACCTGAACAGAGCGATTAAAGGACCAATCAATAGGCGGGACGCTCCTCCATCCGCCTAGCGGTAAAAACCCTGACCTGAGCCTCTCCAGTTTACAGTGCGAGCTCCGCAGACCGTCCGAGAGCAGCGCGGCGCCCTTTTCCACGCGGTAGTTATCACCGAGGTCCAACTCCTCCAGCACGCCGTGTTCCAGCTGCAGAACCGAGGCGATCGACTCCCAGCAGGCCTCGGTCAACTCACAATCTGCGAATCTGCACACAGCCAGCGGACAAACCCGCCATCAGGTCTGGACTCCACCTCAGGACTCACGACCACCGACGACCGGGGGGCGTCCGGTCAGGACTCACATGGCCTTCCTGCAGCACCTCACGGCTTTGACGAACCTCTTGCAGGCCAAGGGGGAAGGATTGAACTTCTTGGGGTCCAGTTCGTCCAGAACCTCTCCAGACATTAAGAGGATGTAGGCCAGAGCCGAGCAGTTGGAGCCGGTCGGCCCTCGGCCCTTCTTGTTCTCGTTACTGAGGTATTTCTTGATTTGGGTGAACAGGGAACTGTCCTTAAGCTCCATGAGGCAAAACAAGTGATTGATGGCCGTCTCATCCGACAGGTCGGGCGGATTATTCTGCACGTGCTTGATGTACTGGACCACCTTGGCGATGTTCTTATTGGTGACCACCGTGTGTGTCAGCAGGCCCTGCAGCAGTCTTTGGTTGGATTCACATGAAATGCCCAGCAGGAAGCGTAGGAACAGGTCCAGGTGACCCCCGTCGCTGTCCTTGGCCTTAACCACCACCTTCCTGAGAAACTTGTCCAGTGTGTGTTCGATCGGTGGATAGTCATTACAGAAATACTGCAGCTCCTCCAAGTTCTTGGTTAAGAAGGAATTAAAGACGTGGAGGGCGGCCAGAAACTCCTGAACGCTCAGATGTATGAAGCAGTAAACCTTCTTCTCGTGGAGGATGGACTCGTTCTTGAAGATCTCGGCGCACAGCCCGGTGTACTCGGAGTCCTCGCTCACGTCGATCCCACACTCCCTCAGGTCTTCCTCGTAGAACATGATGTTGTGCTTCTTCAGCTGCTCGAACGCCAGCCTGGCCAGTTTCAGGATGGCCTCCCGGTTCAGCTCCAGGAGCTTCTTGACGTCTCGCTCGACCCTGCCGTCGTACTTCTGGCTCTTGACCCTCATCTGCAGAATCAGAAAGTGGATGTACATTTCGGTCAGGGTGGTGGGAACCTCCTCCGCCTTGCCCTGCCGCAAAATGGCCTGCAGCACCGTGGAGGTCATCCAGCAAAAGATGGGAATGTGGCACATGATGTAGAGGCTGCGTGAGGACTTCACATGGGCGAAGATCTCGTTGGCTTTGTCTTCGTCCGGAATCCTCTTCCTGAAATACTCCTCCTTCTGAGCGTCCGTAAATCCTCGCACCTCCGTGAACAAGCTCACGCACTCCGACGGGATCTCGTTGGCGGCGGCGGGCCGAGAGGTGATCCAGACCAGCGCCGGGGGGAGTAGGTTCCCGGCGATCAGGTTGGTGAGCAGGGCGTTTACAGAGACCTTCCTCTGGACGTTCTTCACCAAGGTCTTGTTGAAATCCAGGGGGAGCCGGCTCTCGTCGAGACCATCCAGGATGAAGGCCAGCTTCAGGTTCCCAAACATGTAAGTGCTCTTGACGGTTTCCAGCTGAGGGTAGAACTCCTGGAGGAACTCAAACAGACTGTACTCTTGGTCTTTGATCAGGTTGATCTCTCGGAACGGCAGCAGGAACATGCAGTCGACGTGACCGTTGGCTTCTCCTTCAGCCCAGTCCAGGATGAACTTCTGCACGGAGATGGTCTTCCCGATTCCAGCGATGCCTTTGGTCAGAACCACCCTGTTCTCCTTGCCGGGTTCCGAGGGTGAAGCGAAGATGTGGTTGCAGGTGATGGGCTCCTCCTGAGACCTCTGCGCTCTGAAATCCTCGTCCATCCTCAGGATCTCGTGTTCCTTATTGACGTCTCTGAACTCGCCCTCAGTGATGTACAGCTGGGTGAAGACCTTCTTCAGCAGGATCTTGTTCTTCGGATCCTTCTTGCCCTCAAAGATGCACTCCATCTTTTCCTTCATGTCGGCTCGGTGGCGCTCCAGGAAAGCTTTCACCGCAGCGTTGTCTGAAAGTGAGAGGCACAGAGGAACTGACGAAACACCGCCATGATTCAAAAATAGATTAACGAGGTTTGAGGTATTTACCCGTCTCGAGGTCGCCATCTCCTGGACGGAGATCTGTGAGAGAAATCAAAGTGAAAAATGATTAACGCTGTGTGTATTTGGGGTGAGGACTGTGTGTGTGTGTGATGTCACAGTGTGTGTGATGTCACAGCATGTACCTCTCTGGACGGCACTGCCGGCGAGTCCGATGGACACGCTTTCAGAGAAGTTGCCTTTAATGAAGGCAGGAAGGTTCACGGTGCTGCCGTCTGACGCATTCACCACGAAACTGATCCCAGCAGCAGCCGCAGGCAACGGGGGGGTATGATCTGTTATAGCACACACACACACACACACACACACACACTATTACTGGATGGAACCTGGATTTCTGTTGGACCGGCGGTCGTGCAGGACGCCCTTAATGGATTTATATAGTGTTTCAATTATTAAATACAGGTCACATGATCACAACACAGTCTGTACATGGCTGTCCTACACTGCACTCAAGGAGGACGAGTCCCCCACTGAGCCTTGGTCCTCATAAGGTTTCTTCCTTAAAATATGAACATAATTGATATATAAAATATTTTGTCTTGCCGCTGTCTCTTGCTCTTTGGGGGTTTGAAGGTTTATAACTCTGTAAAGCCGCTTTGTGACGACGTACGATTATGAAAAGCACCATATGAACACACACAAGGTTCCGAGATATCTCCTACTTCATTCTATATTAGGGTCGGGGGGGTTCCCCATGTCCATCCAGGGGAGAACGTTTCGGCCGCTGGGCAGATACACCCAGGACAGGGGGGGGGGCAATCTATCACTGGGCACACACTCACTCACACACTCTATATGGGGCAATTTGGAGAACTCAATTGACTTGATCCATGTTTTTGGACTGTGGGAGGAAACCGGAGAACCCGGAGGAAACCCACGCAGACACGGGGAGGACATGGAAACTCCACCCAGATGGGGATTCGAACCGGGAATCCCTAGAGCTGAGAGGCGAACGTGCCACCCATTATTGTAAACATCATTTTATAAATGAATCTGGCAACCGCAGTCCTGATGTCCAACTCAAACACCTCGTGGTATTTCCTTCTTTTTACAGACAGAACCCTTGTGAGGACCGAGGCTCAGAATGGAGCGGTGCAGCACTAACAGGGTTGTGCTTGGTTACGTTCTAAACGTTCTATACAGATGTTCTCTCTGTGCTGTGAGCTTCGGATAACGAACTCAGAGATGAATTGATGCAGCTGGTACCTGGAGCCGGTCGTGGACCGATACTCTGCATTATTGACCTCCTTCTCCAGATCCACCGTGATATGAGCAGCATCAGACGGAAAAGCAGCAGCTCGCTCAAGTCTTCAGTCCATCCGAACACACACACACACACACACACACACACATTATTATAAGGTTCTGAGATGCTCTGAATTTTGAGATGGACTAAGGTTTGGTGTAAGGGACGGTTCCTGGAACTGACCATATGACCCTTGTGGCTTAGTGTTTAGCATGTTCTCCTCTCAGTGCTGGGGATCCAGGTTGAAATCCCAATCTGGGTGGAGTTTGCATGTTCTCCCTGTGTCTGCATGGGTTTCTTCCGAGATCTCCGGTTTCCTCCAGCAGTCCAAAAATATAGATGGAAGATAAATTGAACGCTCTAAATAATTGCCCCATAGAGAGTGTGTCCTGTGTCCCAAATGGATGGATGATTGATTTCCCCACGTGGTTCATCCACCTTCTCGAACCCACGCTGTTCGAACCGCGTGCTGATTTTCTGAGAACCTTCAGACTTCCTGTTTCGTTTTCTCTGAGACAGAATTGTCTCATTTCTGATTTCTAACGAGATAAAACCCCAAAAACACTCAGATCGAACCTCCACTCGGCTCTTCATCAATAAGAGTGCGTCTTCAAACCAATCTAAAACCACCGACGGCCAAACCTAATGACGTCACGGAGCTGATGCGACGTCGGTTCGATTCCACGAGTTTAAAATGAAATTATTTAAATATCTGAGAGACGTTCCCTTTAATTCTGAATAAAATCCAGATCCTCTTTCAAAACTACAGCAATATAAACCAGAAGCTTAGAACCTGAATGAGATCTGACACTAACGTTACAATTATAATAGATTATAAATAATAATTAATGCATTTTAATCAGTGACTCTTCTCTCTTTAACTCACCGTGTGGAGACATTGTGCATCTAGAGGTTCTGAGATCTGGAGGTTCTGAAGGTTCTGAGATCTGGAGGTTCTGAAGGTTCTGAGATCTAGAGGTTCTGGAGGTTCTGAGATCTGAAGGTTCTGCAGATCTCTCGTTTGTTCTATGAAACTTCATCCATGTTCATTAGAGAACCAAACCGTTTGAACCTTCCGACCTCTCACTTCCGCAAAAGTCAGAAAACAAGAAGTTTGTTTATATGGAAAGCCAAAAGGAACCAACCGTAAACTTGTCCAACACGTCATGGAACGCCACCAGAGTCACGATGCGGTAACAATTAACAGCAGCTACTGGATTTGATTTAGTAATGACGGATGTTTAACTAAAACAAATTAAAAAAATAATTTTTTTGTTCAGTGATAAATTTTTTTCTAGAAAAAACATTCATTCATACATCTTAAACCTCCACTAGGGCCACTGGGAGGGCTCCCAAAAACATTTCAGGCATGGGGCAGATACACCCAGCACAGGACAGCAATGCAATCTATCACTGGGTAAACTCTCACACTATATGGGGCAATTTAGAGCATTCAATTGACCTTAAATCCATGTTTATAGACTGTAGGAGGAAACCGGAAAACCCGGAGGAAATGCACACAGACACGGAGACAACAAAACTCCACCCAGATTGGGATTTGTACATGAAATCCCCAACGCTGAGAGGAGAACATGCTAAACACTAAGCCACTAAGAAAAATGTCAAAACTAATTTATATTTCAATTTACATTTTAAAATCTTTACATTTCTAAATCATATATATATCACATCACATCTACAGTTCACTTAACTGTAGTCACTTTGTTTTCTTTTGGGATGCGTTCGGAGTATCAGTGTCCTCGTCCTCGTCCTCGTCCTCTGGATTCAGGCTCACCGTCACAGCCCGATGCTTGAGTAAGAACACAGGTGAGACCGGTTCTGTGAACTTGGTGTAAAAGGTGTAAATGTGCGACAGCATCTTTCTGTCGGATGAGACCCTGAAAAAGGAGAGAATTCCAGCTGGCCAGTCCAGATAGACTGCCGTGCGCTCCGAGATCTCCAGCTCTTTGGGCGTGCGGTTGACGGTGAGCGCCGGACCGTTGTGCATGGCGGTGTAGATGTAGTTGGAGCAGCGCAGACTCCAGGATTTGTCGTTGTGTCCCGCTAAACAGTCTCTCGCCGAGCCGATCCTGCTGATCGCCTTATACGCGATTCCCAAACTGATCCCGAAAACGCTCCCACCCCACTGAGCCTCCCAGTAATGCTGACCGGACAAGAACTGCCTGCACATGATCTGCTCCCAGCTTTGAAATCTGTCGGGGTGTTCAGGGTACGGAATCTCCACCGTAGACCAACTGATCTTGGTGTCTCCGTCAGAGAGTCTGAGGACGTTGTGAGCGGTGTTGGGGTCCAGCGTGAGCGCGGTCTTATCTGCAGAAAAAAAGAGTTTCTTTGCTTTGGTTACAAACAAATCACATGGTACACTAGATGAACCCACCCACCCACCTACCCATCCTTTATCTTCCACTTTATCCTCTACTAGGGTTGTGTGTGTGTGTGGGGGGGGGTTCCCCATGCCCATCCAGGGGAGAACGTTTTGGGCACTGGGCAGATACACCCAGGACAGGGCGCCAATCCATCACTTACACACACACACACACACACACACACACTCTATATGGGGCAATTTGGAGAATTCAATTAACCTTGATCCATGTATTTGGACTGTGCGAGGAAGCCGGAGAACCCGGAGGAAACCCACGCGGACACGGGGAGAACATGAAAACTCCACCCAGATTGGGATTCGAACCGCAATTCCTTAGTGCTGAGAGGAGAACATGCCAAACCACTAAGCCAAAGTGCCAAACCCAATCACCAAAAATGTCATTTAAAGCAACACAATTAGAAAAATGAAGAACTCATGAAGAACTCATCAGCGCTAGGGATTCCCGGTTCGAATCCCCATCTGGGTGAAGTTTCCATGTCCTCCCCGTGTCCGCGTGGGTTTCCTCCGGGTTCTCCGGTTTCCTCCCACAGTCCAAAAACATGAAACAAGTCAATTGAGTTCTCCAAATTGCCCCATATAGAGTGTGTCTGTGTGAGTGAGTGTGTGCCCAGTGATAGATTGCCCCCCTGTCCTGGGTGTATCTGCCCAGCGCCTGAAACGTTCTCCCCTGGATGGGCATGGGGAGCCCCCCCCCCCTGCGACCCTAATAGAGGATAAAGCAGAAGATAATGGATGGATGAAGAACTCACAGCTAAGTAAACTCAACCTCCGTCGAACTTCACCGACTCCGTCAACTCTGCAAAACCAAAACGCTCATTAGCATATTCATTCAGAAGCATCAGTGAGCCAACTTTGAAGTGACTCTTCTTTATAAAGGTGACCTTTATTGACTCACTGAAGTTCCTCCAGTTTATAACCGCCGTCATTCAGGAGGCGGAGCATCTCCTCGACTCCCTTTTCTCCCACCGGATTTTCTCTCAGGTTAAGTCTCCGGAGTCGAGACGAGCCGTTCAGCGCCGACGCGAGGTAAGAACACGCCCTGTCGGTCAGGTGACACCCACACAACCTGAAACAGAGTTCACACCGATTAGAAACCCTCCGTCGTCCTCAGGTCACGTCTTAAGTTCGAGTCACTGGGTACAAAATGGCTTGCTGTTGGCCGGTCCAGCGTACTTGAGGGCCTGAAGTTTGCAGTGTGGGCTCCCGAGACCGTGAGCCAGCAGCAGAACTCCAGAATCCTGCAGGTCATTGTGACTCAAATCCAGATCTGTTAGGCAGGACATTCTTGAGCTGAAGGTGTTGGCGAGGATCTTGCAGCTCTGCTTGGTCAGGTTACATCGGTTTAACCTGAAGGCAGAAGATCCGTGACTGCACTGCAGGCTTCACGCCAAAGAGGACGGGACGGGATGGAACGGGACATGGCAGAACTTACACAGCTCTTTTAGAAGCAACCACAAGAGGGATCATCCTCCTGAGACCCTCGTCTGACCTGAGGTACCTCCCCAAATCAAATTCATCCAGCTCCGTCGTGGATACGAGCAGCAGGTAAACGAGGGCCGAGCACTCGGCAGGGCTGAGCAGATGATCGCCTCGCGATGTGACGTAGCTCTTGATCTCCTCCACCAGAGACTGATCGTTCATCTCGTTCAGGCAGTGAAGGAGGTTGATGCTTCTTTCGGGCAAGATCTTCTCCCTGATCTTCAGCTTGATAAACTTAACCGTGCTCTCCACTCCTTTGGTGACCTTCAGCCGGGGAAAAACCGTGGTCAGGAGACCGTGATTGGACGGCAACGAGATGCCCAGGAGGAAGCGGAGGAAGAGGTCTAGATGTCCAGTTTGACTCTGTAAGCTCTTTTTGATGGCCAGCTTGTGAAGGTCATGCAAACTGCGCTTGACCTGCCATTTTATTTTGTCCAGGACGTTCTGATGAAGTTCGCTCTTCCTGAAGGTGCTGTAGATGTAAAAGATGTACAAGGCGGCAAGAAACTCCTGAATGCTCAGATGCACGAAGCTGAAAGCCTTGGATCTGAACAGCGTTCTCTCTCTGCGGAAGATCTCGGTGAAGATCCCCGAATAGACGGACGCTGCTTGAACGTCCAGGCCACAGTCCTGCAGATCCTTTTCGAAGAATATGAACTTTTCCTGCATGAGGTTCCTGAAGGCGAGCTCGGCCAGTTTCAGTATCTCCTCGGAATAATCCTGCCTCTTCGGGACGTCCTCGTATTTCCCCGGGTACTTCTGAAGTTTGAGGTCGGTCTGGTAGAGCATGAAGTTTATGTACATTTCAGTCAGAGTCGCAGGAGCTTGCTGCTCTTCTTCTTGGTCTTCCCCCAACATCTGCTGGAGCACGGTTGCTGAGATCCAGCAGAAGACCGGGATGTGACACATGATGTACAGGCTTTTAGACTTTTTAATGTGGGAGATGATCAGTTGAGCTCGTTCCTCATCCCGGATTACCTTCATGAAGTACTCGTCCTTCTGGTCATCGCTGAACCCTCGGACCTCCGTCACAAGGTTGACGAGTTTACGGGGGACCTGATGGGCCGCGGCCGGCCGTGTGGTTATCCAAACACGGGCGGCGGGAAGTATATTTCCTGTTATGAGGTTGACCAGAAGCAGGCTGACGGGTGCCTCCTCGGTCACACTGTAAACCATTTTAGTCCACTTGAAGTTCAGCGCGTGGCAGCACTCATCCAGGCCATCCAAAACAAACATGACGTTACAACCATCGAGCATCTCAACGTCCTCACTACTGAGGTCCAGCTTGTGGTAAAAGTAACGGAGCAGCTGGACCAGGCTGTACCGTTCCTCCATGATCGGGTTGAGATCTCTGAATGGCATGAGGAACACAAAGTCAAGATCCTGATTGGTTCTGCCCTCAGCCCACTCAAGGGCAAACTTCTGCACGGACACCGTCTTCCCCACGCCGGCGATCCCCAGCGTCAGCACCACCTTTTGGTTCTCTTGAGTAAAAACCTTGCTGAACTCCAGCGGACAGTCAGCGCCGATGACCCTGGACATGGCTTCAATCTGCCACACCTCGTGTTCCTGACACACTCCTCCAGTGTGGCCTTCCACTACGTAGAGTTCCGTGTAGATGGCACTCAGATCAATTCTGCCCCCGCTGTCGGAGGTGCCCTCGTAGATGAAGGCACATTGTCTTACTGTACACGACTTCAAGTCATCGCAAACGGCACGTTTCCGTTTCTCTAAAAAAGAAAAAACAAAAAAAACAGAATGAATATAACGAGTCGAGAAACAATGTTGCTGAAAAACCTTCGTTACTGGATTTATAAAGACATTAAAGTAGATGCTGTAGTTTACGTTTCACTTCTAAGGTCGCGTGCTCAAAAAAAATTATTAACATTCAGACTGCACTAACAATCGAGCCTGCTGTCCACAAGGGGGTGCTCTAATTACATTTCAATACCCTTACATCGGCGGCACGGTGGCTTAGTGGTTAGCACGTTCGCCTCTCAGCACTAGGGATTCCCGGTTCGAATCCCCATCTGGGTGGAGTTTCCATGTTCTCCCCGTGTCTGCGTGGGTTTCCTCCGGGTTCTCCGGTTTCCTCCCACAGTCCAAAAACATGGATCAAGTTAATTGAATTCTCAAAAAATTGCCCCCTATAGATTGTGTCTGTGTGAGTGAGTGTGTGCCCAGTGATGGATTGGCGCCCTGTCCTGGGTCTATCTGCCCAGCGCCCGAGACGTTCTCCCCTGGATGGGCATGGGGAACCCCACCGACCCTAATAGAGGATAAGCGGAAGATAATGAATGAATGAATGAATACCCTTACATCAGGGGGTCCAAACTATTTGTAAAGAGGGCCAAAGTGGGTGCAGTGAAGACGCCCAGGGGCCAATAGTTCCTTCTGATATTTTTTCACCACAAAAATTACGCAACGTTATAAAAACGATTTTCAGTGTCTCAATGACCTTCATTGTTCTTCATGAAATCACAACGTTAATCGAATATCAGCAACTCAGGCGCGAACAACTCTAAAGACACAATTCTGTCATATCTGGAGAGACGGAACATGAAACAAACTATATAAAACATCTTCGATTTAACGTATTACAATGTAAGTTTAAGAGCGTCAGTTTTCATCGAAGTCTAATGAGATATAATAAAAAGCCTCTCTGCTGCCTCCTAGCGGCCTCTAAAAATCTGACATGTCCATAATTCTGCCAAAGACAATGTTGGAATGGTGCCATCGTGTGGCGAAAGTAGGAATGACATACATTAAACGGTGTATTTAGTTATGAGAACAGGCCGTTCGGAAGCTGCCGGACTTTGGAGCGGCCTGTGCAGGCGCGGCGTTCTACAGAATAACCACGTCATACGTCACCACCATTAATCAGGACAATTAAAAAACAACTTAAAAACATCTTACCTGTATAATCCTTCAAAACGACTTCATCTGAAACCAACAACACATTTCAACAGTTAAATAAGCGACCAATTTAAACAGAATAATAAACCAATGACGTCATTGTGATACCTGCAGCAGGTGCTGGGGTCGTGTCTGCAGATGTGTTCGCGTTGATGTTGATCACAACTGGAGCTGAGAAGCTGCTGCTGATGATTGAAGGAGCGATGACGGTGCTCTCATGTTCGGCTTGTATCGAGTTCTGAGATGTAACACACGATGGCGCTTTAAAAACACACAAGAGTCAAGAGCCGGCAAAGGGCACTAAAGAGGCTGCCTACCAAGTGCTTCATTACTAAACTGACCAGGATGAATATTCCATCATTCTGATGTGAGATGTTCTGAAAGATTCCGTTCTAAACCCTATTAAGTTCACCAAGTTCAGTTAAAATGATAATAATGAAATCATTACTAAACACACAGAGTGAGAATGGTAAACGCGTCCTCTCACCGTGTGGAAACATCTGGAGGTTCTGAAGGTTCTGAGATCTGGAGGTTCTGAAGGTTCTGAGATCTGGAGGTTCTGAAGGTTCTGAAGGTTCTGAAGGTTCTGCAGATCTTTAGTTTGTTCTACGAAACTTCATCCATGTTCATTAGAGAACCAAACCGTTAGAACCTTCCGACCTCTCACTTCTGCAAAAGTATGAGAGAACAGGAAGTATTTTTGTATGGAAAGCCAAAAGGAACTACCGGTAAACTTGTCTCACTCGTTATGGAACGCCACCAGAGTCACGATGCAGTAACTTTTAACAGCAGCTACTGGATTTGATTTAGTAACGACGACGGATGTTTAACTAAAAAAAAAAACAGTTACATTTGCTCATAAAAGCAGACACTTTGATCCAAAGAGGCTTACAAATATCTCAACATGGTTGGGGTCGGGCAGCACGGTGTCTTAGTAGTTTAGCATGTTCGCCTCTCAGCGATAGGGATTCCCGGTTCGAATCCCCATCTGGGTGGAGTTTCCATGTTCTCCCCGTGTCCGCGTGGGTTTCCTCCGGGTTCTCCGGTTTCCTCCCACAGTCCAAAAACATGGATCAAGACAATTGAGTTCTCCAAATTGCCCCATATAGAGTGTGTGTGTGTGTGTGTGTGTGTGCCCAGCGATAGATTGGCTTCCTGTCCTGGGTGTATCTGCCCAGCGCCCGAAACGTTCTCCACTGCATGGGCAAGGGGAACCCCCCGGTTCCTGTTTCAGTGTCTGGCGGTCGTACCGCTGGTTGAACCGCCGCTGATGATTTTTAGATTGAGGGTGCGGCTCCGCCTCCTGTGGTCCCCTGAACGTTCCTCACAGCTGAGTGGTCGACTTCCCAGGAGCTGAAACAAGAAGTGGATCAGTTCATTATCAGGACGGAGAGGAAGCAGCAACTCTGCAACTTCACAGGAGACAGAACAACAACATCGATCCGAAGATTGAGGATGAAGATCCTTCACTTCATCATCATCATCATCATCATCATCATCATCGATCTCAGTCTCATCTCAGGTAAGACGCACTGACTGTATACACAGGATGGACAGAAGCATTGGGACACACCTTTGAGGGAACAGTTTGGGGAAGGCCCTTTAATGCTCCAGCACGTCGAAGCCCCTGAATGCAAAGCGAGGTCCATAAAGACATGGTTTGGTCGGTCTGGTGTGGACAAACCGGACTGACCTCAACCATCCATGAGATGAATTAGAATGGTGATTGAGAGCGACATCAGTGTCTGATCTCACAAACGATTGTCTGAGACAAAATCATGTAGAAAAACCTTCCCAGCAGAACGAAAGCTGTTATAGCTGCGAAGATGGAACAACCTAAAGGTGTGTTAGCTATAAGTGGGTTAAATGTTGGGTTATCAATCAGAAGGTTGGGGGTTCAAGTTCAAGTTATTTATTTATATAGCGCTTTTTACAACAGTACATTGTCACAAAGCAGCTTTACAGAATGAAAAGCCTTTAAACCCCCAAAGAGCGAGCCGAAGCGAAGGTTGGGGGTTCAAATCCCAGGTAGACTGAAGTTACCAATGTGGGTCATTGAGCAAGACCCCTAACCCTGATTACTCCAGGGTGCCGTGGCCGACCCTGTGTTTACTTTGTAAGTCGCGTTGGATGTAAAGCGATGTTATCATAGGTTTAATGAAGGTGTCCCAATACTTGTGTCCATCTGGTCGATTTCATCCATCCATCCATTATCTTCCGCTTTATCCTCTATTAGGGTGGCGGGGGGGGGGGGGGCACGGTGGCTTAGTGGTTAGCACGTTCGCCTCTCAGCACTAGGGAATCCCAGTTCAAATCCCCATCTGGGTGGAGTTTCCATGTTCTCCCGTGTCTGCGTGGGTTTCCTCCGGGTTCTCCGGTTTCCTACCACAGTCCAAAAACATGGATCAAGTTAATTGAATTCTCAAAATTGCCCCATATAGAGTGTGTGTGTGTGTGTGTGTGTGTGAGTGAGTGTGTGCCCAGCGATGGATTGGCGCCCTGTCCTGGGTCTATCTGCCCAGCGCCCGAGACGTTCTCCCCTGGATGGGCATGGGGAACCCCACCGTGACCCTATTAGAGGATAAAGCGGGAGATAATGAATGAATGAATGAATGAATGAATGGTGGCAGGGGGGTTCCCCATGCCCATCCAGGGTAGAACGTTTCGGGCGCTGGGCAGATACACCCAGGACAGGGCGCCAATCTATCGCTGGACACACACTCACTCACTCACAAACACACACACACACTCTATATGGGGCAATTTGGAGAACTCAATTGACTTGATCCATGTTTTTGGACTGTGGAAGGAAACCAGAGAACCCGGAGGAAACCCACGCGAACACGGGGAGAACATGGAAACTGCACCCAGATGGGGATTCGAACCGGGAATCCCTAGTGCTGAGAGGAGAACATGCCAACCACTAAGCCACCGTGCCGCCCTGGTCGATTTCATTTGGGCATTAATATAAAGTTTGTAGAAAAATGTCATTAATGTGGATTGAGAAAAGATGGCTAACAATCAGCATTCCAATACAACCCAATTTTTAAAAACATATTTGGGCTGCATGAGGTCACTTCTCCAAGATAGATCGCTAAGAAAAGGGCCTTTCCTAAACTGTTTATTCAAAGCGGGGTGCTTATTTAAAGCTGAAATATTTAAACGATCCGTTAATGAAACCGAGGCTCGAACCCTGAACCCTGACGGTGTCCAGCTGAGGGTTCGTTCCGTGTCATAAACGTAACTCTATTCTTGATGTTTTGATGTTTGGAATTGGAATCCTCAAATTCCCCTGCGTTTTCACTTCTCGTGAGTTATGGGGATCTGGGTCGATCAAAATTAGGAACAGAGTACGTGATGATTTTACCTCCGAGGACGTGGCTAACCATCCGCAGAGTTAACGGTAAATCCCTGATGGGTGATTGGGGGGGGACGTTGTGTCAAACAAGGTGAGGGTGATATGACAGTGGGAGCTCCGACCTCCACCCTCCATCCATCTGAAGAAACATAAAAACCAGAACCTTCTGTCAGCAACAAATCTCCAAAATCGAGAAGTTTACAGAACAGTTTACGGATTTAGGAAAAAACTCCCACAAGCTCTTTAAGTTTTATACCTTTACATTTGATCATTTATCCAAAGCGACTCACAATTATCCCAACTTGATTGTTGGGCACAGTCCTTTACTTTTTAGTATTTTGTAATTTGTCTAAAATCTGTATTTATTTTAGATTTACACAATCGTTTGGTTATGTGATAAATTCGTTCCTCTGATCTCTGTCCAGCCGTCACCGGAAGTGATGACGAATCGACCGTGACCGGGACCACGGGGGGGTCAGTCCAGATAAAATGTGACTACTCGAATTCTCAAAAAGACAATTATGATGAGAAAATGAAGTACCTGTGCAGAGGGGACTGCCCCATTTTCAGACCTAAAGACGTCCCCGTTCGGTCGGACGCGGCTCCCAACGACAGCAGGTTCTCCCTGCACGACAACCGCACGGCCAGGGTCTTCATCATCACCATCACTGGCCTCAGGACAGAGGACACGGGGACGTACTGGTGTGCAATAAAGCAACCTCTACTTCTGCCTGATTATTACAAAAAAATTCAACTGCAGGTTGAAACAGGTGAGCGATCAGACTGTCAGAGTCAACACCGCCACCACCATCACCATCATCAGCATCATCATTCATTCATTCATTATCTCCCGCTTATCCTCTATTAGGGTCGCGGTGGGGTTCCCCATGCCCATCCAGGGGAGAACATCTTGGGCGCTGGGCAGATACACCCAGGACAGGGCGCCAATCCATCGCTGGGCACACACTCACTCACACAAACACACTCTATAGGGGGCAATTTTGAGAATTCAATTAACTTGTTCCATGTTTTCGGACTGTGGGAGGAAACCGGAGAACCCGGAGGAAACCCACGCAGACACGGGGAGAACATAGAAACTCCACCCAGATGGGGATTCGAACCGGGAATCCCTAGCGCTGAGAGGCGAACGTGCTAAACCACTAAGCCACCGTGCCGCCCTTCATCATCATCATCATTAATTAATAAAGACACTAACCCTCTTATGGGTCAGTTTAACGCAGGTTTGTGTTTGGGTTGTGTGAAATATTATCCATCAAATTTAGTGAAATACTGGATACTGTTTATTTATTATCATAAAATTCTTTGACTTTTCATTAATTTGGGTCCCAAACACGAGTGCAAAAAATGATGGTCCAATAATTCTTAATTCCATTGAGTTTTTAAACCTTTGCATGATTTAAAATTCTATTTATTGACACATAACATTATTGATGTACTCTGTTAAAACCGTAATATAATTATATTAATAAAGCTTAATATTAAACATAAACGTCACCATTGGGGTTAATTAAGTTCAGAGACATTAAATAGAGACGAAATCAATCAGGTTGAATAAATATGAAGCCACTGTATCTGTGTTCCAGCTCCAACTGTAAGAAAGCCATCACGCTCCACCTCCTCGACTCCGCCCATCAGAACATCAGCAAATACAGGTACCTGCTCCGACTCTGACCCCCCCCCCCCCCCGTTAAGATGCATCCAGTATGTGACCGATCATGTTCTTTTGTTGCAGCTCCTGCTGTACCGATCACTGAAGGACAGAGTCCAGGTAAGGTTCGAATCCAGGGATCAAACACAAAAATAAACACGGGGTTTAAAGTGGTGTGTATGTGTTTCAGACGTGGTGGTGCCGGTGATCATCGTCGTTGCTTTGATGTTGTTAATGGGGGCGGTCCTTATGATGACTTACTTCAAAATCAAGTCCAAAGGTAAAACACTGGATACTGGATCTATTTCATTATTCTTATTATAAGTTATTTTTATATTCTTATTTAAACTCAGTGACATGTCTTAGTGGTTGGCAGGTTCTCCTCTCAGCATTGTTCGAATCGCAATCTGGGTGGTTTGCATGTTCTCACCGTGTTCGCATGGGTTTCAAAAACATGGATTCAAGGTCAATTGAATGCTCTAAATTGCCCCATATAGTGTGTGCCTGTTTTTTTTTTTTTTTTTTTTCTTAACTGATTATTATTATTTTTTGACTGAAGGACAACAAGTTCTGCCGGACGCTGATGGAGAGGTTAGTATTAAAACCGAGATGGAACCTACACTACACGACTAAAGTATGTGGACATCCTTATGCTTAATGCCTGTAGAGTATTTTAAAAACATTAACATTTACTTAAGAATAGACTTTGTGATTCAGACTATGAGAGCCCCCCCCCCCCCCATCCATACACATCATCTCCACTGGAGAATTCTGTTAATAAAACATAAAAGCTAAAAAAAAAAATAATAAAATTTTAAAAACAGGCTTCGGTTTGGTGACTGAACCCCTGAATCCAGTCATTAAGGATGTCCACATACTTCTGGTCATTTAGATTCGCATGTTAAATTCACAGTAAACATTGAAAACTTTTCTCTCTTTTCTCTTCTTCTTCAGAATTGGGGGGTTTATGAAAGCATGACCAGCTGCCAGACCAGTGAGAACCAGAACATCTCAGAATGTCGAGATGTTTATCAGAATGTATTAACTTTAACTAGAACCTGAACCACGAACCCAAACACACGTCCTTCCTAAAGTCAGGTTTTTATAATTCTCTGGGAACGCAGACCCGAACTGCAGGCTGTAAATAGCGTGTGTAAAGTGTGTGTAAGTGTACGGATGTCTGTGACTGAGTGCCAGCGGCAGATTTACTAATAGAGGAAAATAAAATACACTATAATAAAAAATAAGGTTTGATTTATAAATGGAAAAATTGAAAACAACAACGCTAACAAACGGGACTTTTGTGACGTAATCTAGTCCGGTTTTAAAGTGACCGCTGATCATGTTTCCGGTTTCTCTAACGATCAATCGCCATCTAGTGGCCAAACTACAGAACGTTTATAAAATATATCGGTAAATATAATCCATACCATTATCTGGCGTTCCACATTTTAAGAACCACAGCATTAATGTATAAATGTTAATCATCAGTCTGTAAGAATGAATAAATATAAGTAACTTTAAATGAGTTGTCTTTAATTTATTTTTATTTTACATGACATTAGAAAATGGATTTCAAAAAAAGAAGAAAAAAAAGACAACGGAAGAAATTATTACAATTTAAAATTAATAAAAGGAAATCAGTTGAACGTGGATGAGTAAAAGATGCTGACTAAATAGATTCGGTGTGTCAGTGGATCTCGGTGTCATATGCACTTTACTTGATTCATTCGCTGGACATCTTTGTAAAAATCCAGCTTCCCGTGGGAACGTTTGTTCAACCATTTCCTGACCTGCTGCTTGACCTGAAAGAACAAAACCCAATGCACAAGGATGGACCGCTTCAGGATCATGTCCTGTCTCTATGTGTACAATATGCTATCGATTCGCTGTCCTGAGAGAGTCGGGACTCTCACTCGATTCACTTGATTCTCACAAAGTGTGAAGCAGTACGTCTGCACTGGATCCCAACCTCTCTGAGCCCCATTTTGCACCGGTTTTCTGAAGCGGTACAACGTTGTCCAGAGTCTGATGTGTCCTTCATTTTGAGGATTGATGAAGCTTTCGTTGGTTTAATTGTAAAACTTAACAAAGCACGTATATATTAATAAAATAGAGGGTGTGATGATTTACCTCTTCGTTGAGCAGACAGTGGACGATGAAGATGAAGGTCCCCTGTTGGGAGTTAATGATCACAAAGAGAGTCTTCAGGATGTCACTGTAGTGGACGAAGAAGCCCAGGATCCAGGGACATCCCAGAATAACGAACTGGAGCAGAGTTTTGAACACCAGGGTTCTGCGGGCAGAAACACAGCATTGTAATGCAGAGGGTCTAGAGATCAGGATCTCCAGATCTGAAATGCTCTGTGGTACCGGGTCTCCTTTAAACGGGTGACGTTCTTGTCCAGACTCGCGATACTGCATCTCAGACTAACGAAGATCAGACCGCAGAGGATCAGATTGGACTGTAGAGGAAAACCCAACAGAACAGAATGAGTGGTTCTTGGTTGTAATGCTCTGCGGTTGGTCCACTGTGTTGACCCCTGACTTAAGCCCAGGACAACCTCAGAGTAACGCGAGTGACGGATGCATCGGAACTCACAGCCAGAATGATACACACAGGACCCAGAAAGCTCCAGACGAAACCGTCATCATGCTTAATCCAGCAGCTGCACAGAGGACACACACAGCTCGTGAGGATCGCACCGTCGGCAAAAAGAAGAAGGACGTTCCTCTGAGACGCACCTGTCTTCGTCTCCATATCCACCGGGAAACAGTCCAGCCGAAACCCCCACCAAAGCCAGCGGGACGACGTACCCCACCACCATCAGCCATTTCCAGTCCAGCAGCTCGTTCTGCTTCAACCTCACCGTTAAAATGTTCTTCACATAGATGTAGAGAAGAACGGCTTCCATCATCATCCACACAAACGCCGACATGAACAGGAAGTGCAAGATCCCGGCGATGGGTGCACACATCTGCACAGGAAACAGAACAAACTCCTCTTACATTCATATAACCGTACACTCATCTTCTAGTGTCAACCAGAACGTTATGATGTCCTTCTACAGGAGCTCCGCGTCAGGTGGTCTGCAGGTGATAAGACAGCCGTACTCACGTGGACGTTCTTGACGGTTCTCAGGAGTTTCTGTGTGAGCAGAAACACGAAATGAGCCAGAAACAAGCTTAAGCACAAGTTGATCAGAGCCACGTTGATCACTTTGTGTTTCTGAGGGTAAACAGAGAAGACCAGTATGGACAGCATGAGGAACACCAGGCCCACGATGACCGCCAGGTCGTACATCATGCTGTCGGACTGCAGATCAGACGGTCAGGGGTTTGGTTAGTTTACAGACAGCTGACCGCTCACCACATTCTTATATGTAGAGAGTTGAGAGTTCTTACCTCCGCTCTAGCACTCGGTTCAATTTGCATGATGACCGCAAACGTGGACAAGTGTTCACATGAGCAGACGGTGTGGCTGCTGTTAGCTGAAGTGGAACAACCTTCTTCAACCCATTGGTTCACCACCCAGTACACACAGGAGATGTTTCCCTCAGGGTTCCGGTTCTGGACGGTTCAAAAGGAAAAAGCGTCAGTTGTTCTGAAGATGGATTGGAACTCTGACTCGTGTCGGTGACTGACAGACTCACGTCGACGTGCTGGAGGGTGAAGTTCACGGGTTTGGTCAGGTTGGCGTTGTTGGTTCGGGCAAGCGTAGCTGACACCACTTTGCTCATCATGACCTTTTCAGTCTCGTTACTTCCATTAAAGAAGTCGGCTTTCAGAATTCTCTCCATGTCTTTGAAAACCATGAATGCCGCAGATGCGTATCCTAAAGTTTAAATGACAGCTGGACGTGAGAGAAAGACGCCATAAAAGACGGATATCTGCATGTGGAGCTTTTCTTTATTTTTTTAATTATTTTAAAAAGATATTACGTTATTATAAATATGAAGACATGTGTCTGTAAAACGTCTCATAATACTCTGCTGTAGGCGAGACGGCGGTGTGGACGATTGAACGTCGGCCAAAGAAGGTAAGTATCACACCGGCCGAAGTTTCCATTAAAGGTCTAATTAAAGAGGTGAGAGACAGAACGAGGAACAGGAGAGGACTGGGAACTGGAACGGTGGCACAGCGGTGACTTTGGAAGGGACGGTGGTGAACCGTCATCATTAACTTGATCAATAACAATGTGTCCGACACCTCCAGACTGTGACGGTGTCCAATACTTACTCTAAAGTTCAGCATCTCTGATAAAATACATGTGATTTGCATTGAGTATTTCTAGGTTCTGCAGACAGAGGGCAGTCAGTGGTTGATTATGTAAGGTGTGTATGAGGTAAAGCATCAGTTAGGTTTAGTAATATATATATTTTTTCATTTAAACCTCAACAGCTTTAATGATTAGTTAGATCTGATGTAATCAGAACCAATACTGTACCGTTGTTGTTTTTAGAAATCCCAATAAGGTCAATTTCTGCAACTGCATTTTCAGTTCTGAGAGGCTGGACATCCCTCTGAGAGGCTTTTGGTCCGACCCCGAGAGCTTGAACCTCTGGAAAAAATAATAAGTGAAGAGAATATTTAAGAATTTGAACCTGATTAAAGATAAAAGATCATAAATAATATATTGTGTCGGATGTAGTTCTGTAGTGGAACTGTTTAGTACCTAAATTTGGCAGTGAAACCTTTGCTGTGGAGACGGTTTCTGTCTTGGTAACCATTGCAGACACCAGATTTTCATTTAACTTCAATAAATTATTTCCAAAAGATGACAGACTCTTCGAGTCGTTGGGCGTAATCGCAATAAGGGCGGCTTCCATCACTGAGCCTAATATGGTTTGTGCAGCCTACTCAACATCCAGAGAGACATCAATCAAACACACACCTCAACACCAACACACACCAACACATGCCTTAACACCAACACACACATTTCAGAATATATGATGGGTGTCTCACCTCTGGGCTCAGCTTATCAGTTGAATTTAAAAGTTGGTCCAGGATATTATCTAAGCATGATGTATTCTAAAACAACACACACACACACACACACACACACACACACACACACACACACACACACACACACACACTTCTCTGTGAATCCCATTACCTTATCATCTCACCATAACACGCCTCAGAACTGAGAATTATCAGGACATCTTCGGGGTGAATCTGGGAGCCAAACCCCTTCATTGGGATTCAGTTGAAATAAAGCGCTGATTCATTTTAAAGGTTGTGTTATCAGAATTGAAAAATAAGTCATGGACTTTTATACTGTCCACATCCAGAACTTCTGAAAACTAGAAATGGCTGCAAAACGACACAACTTCAGATTCTCTGTAACCTTATATAATATAATAAATATAATGCTATTTGAAGATCATCCACAAAGACATTCATTAAAAGGTGTGTAAACGTACCTTACAACCAGTAGGTAAATCAACAACTGCAAAAAAGCAAATAAAGATTTAAAATCATATATATATATATATATATATATATAAAACTAAAGGTTAAAATTAATTTAAAGATGTATTATTACCTTTGCAACAGCGCTCATTGTTCTTATTCACAGCAGTGAGTAACATTTTAAACATTCATTCATTCATTCATTTATTATCTCCTGCTTTATCCTCTATTAGGGTCGTGGTGGGGTTCCCCATGCCCATCCAGGGGAGAACATCTCGGGCGCTGGGCAGATAGACCCAGGACAGGGCGCCAATCCATCGCTGGGCACACACTCACTCACACATACACACTCTATATGGGGCAATTTTGAGAATTCAATTAACTTGATCCATGTTTTTGGACTGTGGGAAGAAACCGGAGAACCCGGAGGAAACCCACGCAGACACGGGGAGAACATGGAAACTCCACCCAGATGAGGATTCGAACCGGGAATCCCTAGCGCTGAGAGGCGACTGTGCTAACCACTAAGCCTAACATTTTAAACAGTTCTACAAATATGTACAAATTTGATTTTGAGTTTAAATAATTAAATTGAATAAATAAACCATGTTTTTATGACAAACTTTGTATCCTTTCTTCTGAATTTAAATATTTATGGAACCATTCAGAACACTATCTGGTACCTTTTTTGCCTTTTGCCCCAACTTTTTGATTTCTTAATTCTTTTATATTTCACATATTTGGATTTTATTATTCAAAATACATAGAACTCTAAAACCAAAAATGATGAGCTACACTGTGCACTAGGAACCATTTCAGTAATGTAACTTATCCCGTATCCTCTGATTGGCTGTTCTGTAGATTTTTTAAAAGTTTTTTGGGGGGGTTTCCAACCTGTACACGCGCTGCCCCCTTGGTCAGATGTTTTATTTGTGGTGAATCCAGGTTTACACATACAGCTGCCGTAAACACGACCACAGCTGGCGCTCACACCACAGGAGGAGGGTTGGCAGGAGGAATGGCCTGGAGAGAAACGGATGACAGATGAATCCATTCCACTTTTTTTTATCATGATCACCACCCAAAAGACCTTTGACTCACGTGTGAAGTACACTCCACTGATTGGACGCAGGTAGTAAATGACCACTCCGTTTCCACAGTCCGTCACCGAGATGTTTGTGAGCTTTATTTGATCACAGCGTGTGAGGTTGATGAGAGGACTGTTCAAGTTGCTGCCATTATTGCCAACCGTCAGGTTGCTTAGTGTAAAGAAGACCAACTGATCTCCACCGACCCCCGCGAAGTTATACCAACCCTCCTGAATGCCCTTGTCAGTCTTATCGGTCATGTTCGCGAAGAAGCCAGGGTTCCTCCAGAAGTTATTCAGGGTTGAATAATTTGTACAATAATCTGAGAAATAAAAAAAACAAACTAAACAATCACTAAAATCACACAGAGTCCGTTCTACCGCAGCAGAGTTTAGATAATAGAAAAAAAGATTCAAGTTTGAGAGTGAATCAATTTAAATACTTCGGTGTTCATCGTCATCACCGGTACTGTACGTCATTCTTGCTCTTTTACAGCTTGTAATAATAATTAACAAATATTAACAGGTAATAAAATGAATATTTGTTAATGAACTTGTCCTGAATTTGAGCAACGGTGGAATTGAATTGTGTTTTTGAAAAGCTGCTTTGTTTGAATTACGGTTTTAAAAAAAAGCTTAATTAATTAGTTGAGCTGATTAGAAACTCAACTCGAAAACCAAGTCTCATAACAGTATTCGTTTCCACAGTATTCGATTGAATTAAATATATTAATAACGTGGGTTTTAACACTTCACACTGTTGATTGATTATCACGAAGCTCCACAACAACAAACATAGAACACGAAGTGTGTTAGACTCTAATGTGGACGTTCCTGACGTGGTCCAGTGGATGGCAGAACTTTAGGAACTCAAGAACCTGATAACGGACCTGAGCTGATGGATTCCTAAAGTTCTGACCGTCACAGGACCGAGTTCGACAGTCCGACCCACTTCAGATTCTTGATGTTGTAATAACATTAAATATCCAGGTTTATAAACGTTATTTAACACTTATAAGTCGTTTTTCTTACTGGTTTGAGCGGAGGTTGTGTCCATGCCCGTCATGAGAAGCACTGCAGCCCCTGGTGGAGAAAACAAAACCTAGAGTTTTAAATTCAGATAAATGTAATTTATATAAAAAAATATATAATTGAATATAATTTATTTATTATTTATTATGAAATAATAATAATAAATCACAGATCTGATACTCACACAGAACCACGAGCTTCATCGCTCTTCCTCTTGAGTTTTTAATGTTCAGAGAAAGCTGATGCACCTGAACACCGACCTCACCTGTTCTGTGCGGCGCGCGGGGGGGGGGGGGGGCGCAGAGCCTGGGTACAATTGAGTTAGGGAAGATTTCACAGACAGAGCTGGCATTGTTTTCCGAAAGTAACTGATGCATGTGCAGATAAAATTAAAATTTGATCGCTTAGAAAAGGTACAGTTACTTCACATAAAACGTGAGTCTGCAACGTGCAATGTTCCCAACAGCAAGCCATTAAAAAATAAAATTGGAACATGAGCAAGAAGTGAGAAAATACACCTCAGAGACTTTAGATTATATTTTTTGTTTTGTAATTGCGTGTTGCTATGGTGATGAACCGCCGAGAGACAACAAACAGGAAACAGCTGAGTTCACGTATAAAGTCGTCTGTTAAATTAAAATGTTTGAAGGGTTTTTATATAAAAACTTTTAGTTTGCAGACACTTTTCCCCAAAGTAACATCTGGTTCAGCGGCACGGTGGCTTAGTGTTTAGCACGTTCGCTTCCCCATCTGGGTGAAGTTTCCATGTTCTCCCCGTGTCCGCGTGGGTGTCCTCCGGGTTCTCAGGTTTTCTCCCACAGTCCAAAAACATGGATCAAGTCGATTGAATTCTCCAAATTGCCCCATATAGTGTGTCTGTGTGAGTGAGTGTGTGCCCAGCGATGGATTGGCGCCCTGTCCTGGGTCTATCTGCCCAGCGCCCGAAACGTTCTCCCCTGGATGGGCATGTGGAACCCCACCGAAACCCTAATGGAGGATAAAGCGGGAGATAATGAATGAATGAATGTATGAACATCTGGTTCATGGCTGGCAGATGTGAAGTAGAGCTGTGTACATGTGAGCCGATAATCACACATGTGTCCATAATCATACCACTGTATAGTGCAAATGTCCAAATATGGCCATGTGACAGCTTGCCTGTTTACATTAGGAACCCACTTATCCAGGAACTGTAGAACAAGAACTGTTTTGAATAAGACGCTAAAAATACATCAAAAAAGTTCCAGTGATGCCACGCACCACACTCAACGCACCATGTCCCTCCGGTCCTCACTTCCACTGTGTGGTTCCACTGTCCTGTCCACACACTCACTCTCATCGTGTTACCAGAAGGTTGATGGACAGTAATGTAGCACTGACATTAATTTCAATGAGACTAGTATTTAGAAGTCGAACATGGAGACCAGGTGTCCACATACTTTTAGGATTACTGACCATTTCAGGCCCCAAACCTGACCCTCAGTGAACTCCCATGTTTCCACGCGTGTTTTGATGTCACATGATATCAAACGAGTGGGGAACAAAGGCAGATCTTATGAATTAATTAATAAGCTGGAACCATCTTTGCATAACTTACTGTAAATCGGCAAAGTCAAATGTGTGGCTTTAATTTCTGATACGTGGCTCCGAATTCTTTTAAAATAGCACCACGTGGGATAATAAATCAGTGTTACGTGACGCTGTCATTTACACGGGACCGAAATGAACGCCTGCTTTTAACACGATTAATAATGAACAGGATTTATGCTTTAAATAAATGTGATAATCCATCTAAACAGACGTAATCAGGGTGGAGGAGCCGCTGCAGCAGGCGACAATAAAGAAGATGAAATAATAAAGAGCAAAATGTTTGTTATTCTTTAGATTTTTATTAATAAGGTGCCACTTTACAATCTGAGGACAGAACCTTCCCGTTTCTACTTTTCTTTTCAGTTTCACAGATTTTTTAACTCTGTAGTTCTATAATTCTGGAGTCCGTCCGTTTTTGCGCGTATTGTGTCTCCTTTACTTCGGGTCACGGTGTTGCTAGATCAATAAAACGACCTGCCCCAAACTTTTCCCACATATTTGGAAGCATAAGAGTTAAAACACACGACGCGTGTCCATGAGACTAAATAAAAATACAGATGCTTATGACGTCTGTCCCAATACATGTCCATCTAGTGGTAATTACGAGTAACTACACCACCTACTGGCGCTGTTTACTTAAAACGAGTCAAAGCCGATTAAAGGCGAGCAGCGTTTACGCACTAAAGCCATTCAGATCTGCAGTTTCCGAATTCAAATCAGTTTGGAGTTCGTCCTCCGTCGTGAAGTGTCGGTGGTTGTCGTAACAGTGCTCCTCTGCCGACAGACCGGCTTCACGACCAGCCGCCGCGACGGTGTAAATTGTTGTTGGAGAACCAACAGGTTTGATCTCCTCGTAATCCTCAGCGGTGTGGGTCAGCTGAGAACAATCACAACGAACATTACAATACAACCATCCTCTCATTTACAGAGAAAACAAAGAGAGATTAATAACGCAGTAAGTCAATCAGACGGCATGTCACTCCAGAGTTTAACATGTTCTCTGGTAAAACTCAAGAGTTCCAATTACTGCCTCGTTCTTTAGTGAACTGTATGTAATATGATTTTTATATAAGGTTTATAGGTTTACGGTTTATATATTCTAAAAACTAAAATTAAGAATTTATCTTGTGTATATATAGATTTCTATTTACATAAAAAAAAGTTTTTTAAACTTCTTTTTAATTGCTAAGTATCTTTTTCACCTTTTTCTAAAGTAACTTGCTGCTGAGAATGTGAATTTCCCCAGTGTGGGACATCTTAATCTTATCTTATACATTTACATTACATTTAGTCATTCAGCAGATGCTTTTATCCAAAGCGACTTACAAATGAGAACACCACAAGTCAGAAGCCATGGAGAAAACCAACTATACTGTAAATTCATCAAAAATTCTTCTTCAGTACTTCAGTAGTTTCTTAAAACTGTTCAGTGATTCTGCCTTACGGACAGAGTTGGGAAGATCGTTTCACCATGTTGCCGTGGTGAACGTCATGGAGTGAGAATCAGCTCCTCGGTGAGGTGGAACCACCAGGGGGCGATCATCACTGGAGCGAAGTGAATGAGTCGGAGTGTATTTTGAAAATATAGAGTGAAGGTAGGAGGGGGACAGATTCAGAAATGGTCCTGTAGGCCAGAGTCAGTGACTTGTACTGAATGCAGCTACAGGGAGCCAATGGAGGGACATGAGTGATGGAGGGACATGAGTGATGGAGGGACATGAGTGATGGAGGGACATGAGTTCTTGGGGGTTAAATATGAGTCGGGCTGCAGAGTTGTGAATTAGTTTAAGAGGTCGGATTGTGGAAGCTGGGATACCGGCAAGTAGCGCATTACAATAATCAAGCCGGGATAGGACGCGGGCTTGAACAAGCAGTTGGGTAGCATGTTCAGTCAAGAAGGGTCTGATCTTCCTGATCATATGATCTTCCTTATCTTATTTTATCTAAGGTGATATGAACAGTAGCTCTCAACTCAGTTTTATTTAAAAACAACAACGTCTGCAACAAAGTTCTGTACAGTGTTGGGACTTAAAATTATAAAAAAACAAAACAAGAATCTAATATAAGCAATAAAAATATAAGCTCAGCTCACCTCACCGTCGTGTCGGTCTACGTTGACTGAGAACACGTGACCTGAGGAGACATAAGAAGACATGAAGTTCCTCAGCTGTGTGATACAGAGATAATGAACCACGTTCTTGTCAGTGTGCGTGGCGTTACGAGTTTGAGAGGAGCTCAGGTTGTGTCGTTTCTTTCTGTGATGGTAGTAAACGGCCCCCAGGGCCCCCAGCAGCAGCAGCAGCATTAGCAGGACCACAGGGACGATGTACACCGAGCTGTCTGCAGGAAAATCCAGCACTGATTCCATGACCTTATCAGTAAAATACTTTAAATGGTTTAGTGTCATGTGTAGAACCTGCAGCAGAAGCAGCGGTGGTGGTGGTGGTGGTGGTGGTGGTGGTGGTTGTGGTAGCACAGGATAAATCGCAGGTCACATATGGTGCTTTGCTGGACTTTGCATCTGTAACACAACTTTAAGTAAATTATTTTATTCATCATGTGTTTCATCCGGCGGCACGGTGTCTTAGTGGTTCAGCACGTTCTCCTCTCAGCACTAGGGATTCCCGGTTCGAATCCCCATCTGGGTGGAGTTTCCATGTTCTCCCCGTGTCTGCGTGGGTTTCCTCCGGGTTCTCCGGTTTCCTCCCACAGTCCAAAAACATGGATCAAGTTAATTGAATTCTCAAAATTGCCCCCTATAGAGTGTGTGTGTGAGTAAGTGTGTGCCCAGCGATGGATTGGCGCCCTGTCCTGGGTCTATCTGCCCAGCGTCCGAGACGTTCTCCCCTGGATGGGCATGGGGAACCCCACCGCGACCCTAATAGAGGATAAAGTGGGAGATAATGAATGAATGAATGAGTTTCATCCACAGTGACTTGATCATCAGATTATAATACGATGCAATGTTTCGTGGACGCTTTAAACATAACACATAACAGAACATATTATTTTAAACACTTTAAACAGCTTTTAACCCTCAAGGTCCTCCAGGCCTGGTACTGACACATCTGAGGATCGGATCCATAATGGTGATGCATGTCACAGTGATGATGTCAGAGGAGTAAGAGGCAGATCAATTGCATCACATTCAAAATATCAAACATTAGTCTAACCTAATCATTTTTTCCATAATAATAATAATAATAATAGCACGGTGGCTTAGTGGTTTAGCATGTTCTCCTCTCAGCACTAGGGATTCCCGGTTCGAATCCCCATCTGGGTGGAGTTTCCATGTTCTCCCCGTGTCCACGTGGGTTTCCTCTGGGTTTTCCGGTTTCCTCCCACAGTCCAAAAACATGGATCAAGTCAATTGAGTTCTCCAAATTGCCCCCTATAGAGTGTTTTTGAGTGAGTGAGTGTGTGCCCAGCGATGGATTGGCGCCCTGTCCTGGATGTATCTGCCCAGCGCCCAAGACTGGATGGGCATGGGGAACCCCACCGCGACCCTAATAGAGGATAAAGCGGAAGATAATGAATGAATGATAATAAATAATAATAATAATAATGTAAACTTAATACAAATTAATAGGACCCCTAACCCCCCCCCCCCAGGCCTGCAGTGTGCTCAGTGCTCAGAGGTCTCGCTGTGGTTTGAATTCAGAGGTTCAGCGGATCATCTTTTGATCCAGATAAATGTAATGGCACTGTATTTATCTGTATTTATGATCAACAGGAAGTGGTTTTTCTCATTGTTATGAGATGCCCCAGGTGTTTGGTTCTGTCTCTGTACAAAAGCTGTTTAGAGATGTTCTTCAGTCTGACGTGGAAGTGAGGTGTGAAATTAAGAAACTCACCTTTAACACAGAACTTCTTTGGGTTTTTAGTATTATTCATCATTCTGCAGACGTTCTCTGTGGAACAATTATCAATGATGCAGTCGCTTTTTGTACAGGTGCATGATGATGATGATGATGATGATGATGATGATGATGATGATGATAATGATGATAATGATAATGATGATGATAATGATGGTGGTGTTCGGTTAAAGCTACAGTTGTATTTTTTTGAGGAACATTGAAGGGTAAAGGTGTTTTGCTGAGGGTTGCATGAACACTGATCCTCCATACATCTCATCACTAATCACACGAACACACACACACACACACACACACACACACACACACACACAGAATCAGAATCACACTGTACATGGAGGAGGAATGACATCACAGTAGGTTTAAGTCAGATAAATCACCCCTACCTGAGATCAGATTGAGGAGGAGGAGAAGGAGGATGGTGTTCAGGTGAAGAGTCCCTGCAGGTCGTAGCTTCATCGTCTGATGGATGCGGTCTGACTGACGAACACAATGCAGCATGTTCACCTGACCGTCAGCTTCCTCTTTTCTTATCTTCCGTTTGATCAGACGGTCATTTCATCACTTCTGCTTTTCACTCATCAGTACTGCAGATTCTGCAGCTTCGTTAGTTACACCTTAAATCATCATTAAATGTGCCCAGCGATGGATTGGCGTCCTGTTCTGGGTGTATCTGCCCAGCACCCGAAACGTTCTCCCCTGGTTGGGCATGGGGAAACACACCCCGCCTCCCCCACCGCGACCCTAATAGAGGATAAAGCGGAAGATAATGAATGAATGAATTATAATTAAATACACTCACACTCCATCAGATTCACCTCCTTGTTCTCAAACCTCACCGTCACTGTACCTCACTGTAAGCCACCGCAGCACCCCCACACAGCAGGTGATGTTAGGGTGGTGTATGGTTCTCTGTACTGTGGAACACTGAGGTGGTGGGGGTGGTGGTGTCTGCAGCATCCTGCATCACCGACAGAGGATGAGAGGACTCATCATCCACCACCCTAATAATACCTTCTGATCATCAGAGATCCAAGGAACAACCACACATCAGCTACAAACAGAGCTACTGATTCAAACCATATGACTCTGTGATTCAGGAATCGAAATCCGGTCTGAATGTAAACATTTTCATTCATTCATTTTCTTCCACTTTATCCTCTATTAGGGTCGCGGGGGGGGGGGGGGCCCCCCCCCCCCCCCCCCCCCCCCCCCCCCCCCCCCCCCCCCCCCCCCCCCCCCCCCCCCCCCCCCCCCCCCCCCCCCCCCCCCCCCCCCCCCCCCCCCCCATTCCCTAGTGCTGAGAGGAGAACATGCCAAACCACTAAGTCCCCGTGCCGCCTGAACGTAAATAATAGAGATAGTTAATAAATAAAAAAACCGAAGACAAGAGTTCATATTCACGTCCTGTTCAGTGGAACGGCGCCAATTCAGGAGAATTAGTGCTTCACACTTCTGCTTCCAGAGCAAAGCCACTGAATCAGTGTAACAAGAATCAGATGGGTTTATGGAGGAATCATGGTTGACGGGTTCAGAGTTGAATCGCTACGCTGAATCCGATCGTTGCTTTGTGAATAAATAAATGATCATTTTAGTAAAACAGAACGTTCGCCGGGCGAATCATTTGGGTTTGTGAGGGAATCAAATCGCCATATCAGAATCAAACCAAACTGAAGGTGCGTTGCTTTGGATTTTTAGGGGAGTCATGTGGACTGGGTCGGGGTTTATTAACTCAAACAGCATTTCTCGCCTTTACAACCGAAACCAAAATACAACTTTTATCAAAGTTCAACCCCAAACGTCTTCTGATTCGAGCTCAGCCAGAAGTGGACGTCCCCAAACCTATAACCATGAGTTCAGAGAGTGGGCGCTGTTCTGGGAAGCTGGGCCAGAGAGTAAAGGTCTTCAGGAGCGTTGGGTTTCTGGGTGGTGGCGTAAACGGGGATGGGCGTGGCCTGTTGGCAGTGGATCTCGTTGTAAACGGTGGACGCGGTGTCCTGATGGAGAGAAGCAGAGGTCAGTGCGGGTCTGATATCAGACGCTGTAATACGAGACAGCGCAGTTTAGGAACCGACTCCTGAAAGCGTTACACTTCTGTTTTTATCTCATCTGAATTAACGACAAACAGGTTTTCCCCTCCGGCTCCGCCCACTGACCTCACTGGTGCTCACAGCGTTCACGCCACAGGACGATGAGGTGCCACCTGAACGACACAGAAGGTCATGTGATCATCACGGCATCAGAGACAGGTTCAGAGTCTTTACAAACCGACAGGCGAGTGAACCGAGGTCAGAACCGAGGTCCGTAAGAACCCGGACCTCGCGAACACAACAGAGGGGATTGTGGGTGGAAAGAGGGATTTGTGCTTTAAGGTGAAGTGGAATTGTCGTACGTGAGTCAGCGATCTGGTGGATTCTTGATTTCATTCCCGCGTTGCGTCATGTTGGATTTTATTATGTTTTTCATTTTATTTTTTCGTGTTTCATTCATTTTTTTCATTTTATTTTTCCGCGGCATCAAATAACATTCAGCTTTGATGAATTTACAGTATAGTTGGTTTTCTTCATGGCTTCTGACTTGTGCTGTTCTCATTTGTAAGTCGCTTTGGATAAAAGCATCTGCTGAAGGACTAAATGTAAATGTAAATGTATGTAAATGTGTTTAGTTGAATTGCGTACCTGACGTTTTCCGGTGCCTCACTTTACAAAAGATCAGCGAAGATCCCACGATGATCATCAGCAGAGGCACCACCACACTCAGCGTGACGATGATGAGGAGCGAGGAAGACCTCGGAACCTCTGGAGATGCTGGAAACCAAGGAACAGAAATCTATAACTCAGACTGAAGACATCCAGGGCGGCACAGGTGGCTTAGTGTTTAGCACATTCCCCTCTCAGCGATAGGGATTCCCGGTTCGAATCCCCATCTGGGTGGAGTTTCCATGTTCTCCCTATGTCTGCGTGGGTTTCCTCCGGGTTCTCCGGTTTCCTCCCACAGTCCAAAAACATGGATCAAGTTAATTGAATTCTCAAAATTGCCCCATTTAGAGTGTGTCTGTGTGAGTGAGTGTGTGCCCAGCGATAGATTGGCGCCCTGTCCTGGGTCTATCTGCCCAGCGCCCGAGACGTTCTCCCCTGGATGGGCATGGGGAACCCCACTGCGACCCTAATAGAGGATAAGCGGAAGATAATGAATGAATGAATGAATGAATGCATCCATCCATTATCTTCAGCTTTATCCTCTATTAGGGTCGCGGGGGGGGGGGGGTTCCCCATGCCCATCCAGCGGAGAATGTTTCGGGCGCTGGGCAGATACAACCAGGACAGGGCGCCAATCCATCGCTGGGCACACACTCACTCACACACACACACTCTATATGGGGCCATATTGATAACTTAATTGACCTTGATCCATGTTTTTGGATTGTGGGAGGAAAACGGAGAATCCGGAGGAAACCCACGCAGACATAGGGAGAACATGCAAACTCCACCCAGATGGGGTTTCGAACCGGGAATCCCTATCACTGAGAGGAGAACATGCTAAACCACTAAGCCATCGTGCCGACCTAGACTGAAGACTGAATTCATTCATTCATTATCTCCAGCTTTATCCTCTACTAAGATTGTGTGTGTGTGTGTGTGTGTGTGTGTGTGCCCATGCAGCGATGAACGTTTCGGACGCTGGGCAGATACACCCAGGACAGGGCACACACACACACACACTCTATATGGGGCGATTTACAATATTTAATTTGCCTTAAATCCATGTTTTTATACTATGGAAGGAAACCTGCGAAGACCCGGAGGCAACCCATGCGGACATGGGAAGAACTCCACCCAGATTGGAATTTGAACCTGGATCCCCAGCGCTGAGGGGAGAACATGCTAAATCACTAAGCCACTGTGCCACCCTACTGAGGTTATCAGCATCATGTTGCCAAATGTATATGGACACCTTCTCACATTACAACCAATTTATATCTAATATAATATATTATATTAGAGGGGGGGCATGGTGGCTTAGTGGTTTAGCATGTTCTCCTCTCAGTGCTAGGGTTCGAATCCGAATCTGGGTGGAGTTTGCATGTTCTCCCCGTATCTGCGTGGGTTTCCTCTGGGTCTTCTGGTTTCCTCCCACAGTCCAAAAACATGGATCAAGGTCAATAGAATTCTCCAAATTGCCCCATATAGAGTGAGTGTGTGCACAGAGATAGATTGGCGTCCTGTCCTGGGTGTATCTGCCCAGCGCCCGAGACGTTCTCCCCTGGATGCCCCCCCACCCCGACCCTAGTAGAGGATAAAGGGGAAGATAATGTATTGGTGGATGGATTAGAGGGTTGCATCACGCTGCTCTATTTAATTTAATTTATAGCATCGTATTTAAAGCATAATTCTCACCTGCGACCTGCAGACGCACCTGTCCTCTGATCTGGATAATCGGAGACACTTGGTTTGATATTGTAGTTTTCCGTCTTGCACACAGATAAAGTCCTCCGTCCTCGGCCCTCGCGTCGCCGATGCTCAGGCTGTAGCTCGAACTGGACGTTGCTTTATTTAAACGATATCTGTCTTTATGTTCACTGTCTCCCAGTATGGACAAAATCAAGGAAAAGTTGTGATCCGTCACCCTGTAGACGTATTTTCCAAATTGGACGTTACCTTCTGGAAACGCGCAGTTGAAGCTGACGGTTTGTCCTGCAACTGCAGTCACCAAATCTGGGGTCTGCCTACATTCATCTAAAATAAACGTTTTTTAAATATTCAACACTGTTGTTCAAATTTAACGAATCGAGAATGAAGCTACGTTTAATAAATTGATGTGAAGGACCCTACACGCTCCTACCGTCCACGTCGATCTTCACCTTTACAGAATTTTGGCCCTGCGTTGAACAGGCGTACTTTCCCTCGTCGTCGCTGCTCAGGTTTCTGAGGAGCACTGAGAAAACCCCGGACGCATCATCATCCATCGACAAGGAGTTGACTTTAGTGCACATTCCATTTTTTTCTTCATGTTCAGTTTCTTTGCATAAGTATTTGGACGTTTTCATATCTTTGTGTTCGTATTGGCAGTTAACGATGACGCTTCCCCCCAGACAGCTGTCCACTTCATTATCCTTCTTATCAGACCAGACTCCATCTGCAAAGCAGACCAGGTCCAGTTCATCTCCCCGATACATCAACAGAACTGCCGAATGAAAAAAACACCCTGATCAACCACCTACCGGTACAGACGAGGAGGACGAGCACGGAGACGATCTTCATCCTTTAGTCCGCAGGTTGAACGAAGTGACGGCTTCTGGCGAAGGATGTTAAAACGCCATCTGTTGCTTCAAACCCACCGACGTCTTACACAACCCGGACCTCTCACTTCCTCTTCCCTTTTACTTCATCTCTGTGTCGAAAGTATACGGCCGGCCTCCCTGCAAAACAACCTGCCAACTTACATCAGACCGCATCAGCAAAACAAAACGCCGTGTTAGAATGGAACGTTTATTTCCTTCAGCTCGTTTTCATAATTAAAGGTCATTAAACTGCTTCTAACATAATATCCTGCCATATTTTTTTATCAGGATATATATCACCCAATGTGTGGGCAGTGTGGGCACCTCGGCGCCATTACAGATGCTGGATTTTGCACATTTGGTCGCTTAGAGACTGGATGTGTTTGAGAAACACATGACATCGAATTAAATGCTCTCTGTAGAGATGTCTACATACATTTGCTCATGTGGGGTGGATTTGTTTGCATAGCAGTGTCGATGTACATATCTTGATGGGGCAAATCCAACTCATAGACATTGGACCCATCAGACGTTCTCTGATTGTTTCGCCTTTGATCAGTTTCACTATAAAAACCAACAGGGGCGTCAGGACTGGAGTTCGGCGGGGTGTTCTGCGGCAGGACGGGGGTGCAGTAGATGCTCCTGGAGTGTTCCGTATTCGGGCAGACGTCTGTCTCGTCCTGCTGTACAGTGGATGGTGGAGGTGAGGGTCTCGGGTCAGAATGGCCATGCTTTAGTTGTGTCCTCCACAAAGAACTGTCTGAGGTTTGAAGTTCTCGTGGGTACAACAAAATGTACAAGATGAACAGGATTAGTAGATAAATGACTGACCTGGAACCAGACTGGACCAGAGCACCAGCAGCGGCGACGGCGGCGGCGGGATCCACATCGCTATATGAGTCCTGATTCGGAACAGTCTGTATTATTTCCTCCTGCTGCTGCAATGCGCTCTGATTTGCAAACACACTTCCTTTAGCGCTCGCATAACCGGGTTCTAGTCACGTAGTCTGTCCTCCCACCTCACGCAGAACCTAATCTCAACTCAACATCAAACAACAACCCCCCAAAGAAACGCCCGTCAACACAGAGCTGCTCAACAAACTGACGAACAGAAATAAAACTTTTTTAATGTGAAGTTAATGATGACCTCACCGAGGAGCTCAATGGTGGAACCATCTACCCAACTCTGTCCGTAACGCCGAGTCACTCGGCATTTTTAAGAACCTACTGAACCTACATTCATTATCTCCCGCTTTATCCTCTATTAGGGTCGCGGTGGGGTTCCCCATGCCCATCCAGGAGAGAACATTTCGGGCGCTGGGCAGATAGACCCAGGACAGGGCGCCAATCCATCACTGGACACACACTCACTCACACAGACACACTCACACTATATGGGGCAATTTGGAGAATTCAATTGACTTGATTCATGTTTTTGGACTGTGGGAGGAAACCGGAGAACCCGGAGGAAACCCACGCAGACACGGGGAGAACATGGAAACTCCACCCAGTTGGGGATTTGAACCAGGAATCCCTAGTGCTGAGAGGAGAACATGCTAAACCACTAAGCCACCGTGCCGCCCTGACGCATCTTTTAATAAATAAATAAATAAAATAAATAAATGTAATTAACTAAAAAAGGATCAGATAATGAACCGGTTTGATGATTCTGCAGAGGAGCTGGTTTTCATCATAACTTCTGACTCGTGATGTTCTCGTGATGTTCTCATTTGTAAGTCGCTTTGGATCTAAGCGTCTGTTTAACGAATAAATGTAAATTAAAATGATTCTGAACCGACATCCTGTTATCAACTCTGTATCAGAAAAATCTGAACCTCATCCCTCCGGAGGGCGCCACTTCCTCTCACATCTGTAAATCTTACGACTCGGTAATTTAAATAAAAACCAATAAAAACCCTTTAGAGAGAGAGAGAGAGACAGAGACAGAGACAGAGAGACAGAGAGACAGAGAGAGAGACAG
>JAFMOD010000483.1:110739-142412 GCA_019802435.1 Corydoras maculifer
GGCAGAGCAAAGGTGATCAGCTTCATGATGCTGAGATCAAAGTCTGCTGAGCTGAGGAGGAGGAGGAAAATAATAAAGATAAAAACTATTTAGTTCTGTCCTGAAGCTCCGCGCTACGGCAACAGATGAGAGGAAGTGTGTGTGTGTGTGTGTGTGTGTGTGTGTGTGTGTGTGTGTGTCCAACCAAAACCTGTCCCTCACACCACAAGGACATACACTGAGGTTATGGGTTTGTTGAAGTTTTATAAAAATGCATATCCTATTTGACCGAGACAGTGTGTGTGTGTGTGTGTGTGTGTGTGTGTGTGTGTGTGTGTGAGACATGAAGTCAAGAGTTCACTTCCTGTTGGACTTTCACTTGCGATGAGACGAAACTTTGCCACTTTCAAGAGACGAAATTAGTCCATAATCTTTTAATCAGATGCCCACAACTAAAGTTACGTGAATAAATACATAACTATATGATTTAAGACACAGAAACTCCTGTGTGTGTGTGTGTGTGTGTGTGTGTGTGTGTGTGTGTGTGTGTGTAAGTTGAAATGAGGAAGCGTCTCACTCTGGGGTTTTGCTTCTCTTTGGGGTTCCGTCTGGTGTTTGTTGCTCGATGGTTTCCGGTGGTTTCATATTGAAACCAGCGCTTCTGTTCCGATACGTCACGGTTCAACAGAACAGAACAAGCTGCTCTCCATCATGGACGATGGTGGTCCCCCACTGCACACCATCATGATGGACCAGAGGAGCACGTTCAGAGGCAGGCTGCTCCACAGAAAGACCGAGAAGATCTTTTGTTCTGAGGGCCATCAGACTCTACAACACCACCGCTTTGGGACGGAAGGACAAATAAAACAACAGGACATTTAAAATACTGTATATTGTATTTTTGCACATCATCACCTGATCTCCATCCATACTGGACACTTTTTTGGTACCACTACACACACCCATGACACTTTATAATAGTAAATGATAAATTGTAAAAATATATATATTTTTTAATTTCCCTCTATTTTTTTTTCTTTTATTGAAGTGTTATTGTGCAGCACGGTGGCTTAGTGTTTAGCATGTTCGCCTCTCAGCGCTTGTGATTCCCGATTCGAATCCCCATCTGGGTGGAGTTTCCATATTCTCCCCGTGTCTGCGTGGGTTTCCTCCGGGTTCTCCAGTTTCCTCCCACAGTCCAAAAACATGGATCAAGTTAATTGAATTCTCAAAATTGCCCCTATAGAGTGTGTCTGTGTGAGTGAGTGTGTGCCCAGCGATGGATTGGCGCCCTGTCCTGGGTCTATCTGCCCAGCGCTCGAGACGTTCTCCCCTGGATGGGCATGGGGAACCCCACCGCGACCCTAATAGAGGATAAAGTGGGAGATAATGAATGAATGAATGAATGTAGTGTTATTGCTACTGGCTGATAAATTGCCTTCAGGAAGAATAAAGTATTCCATCTATCTAGAGCTGCAGGTTCCAAAGCGTCTGTTCATTAAAAGAAAACTGAGACGATGGTGAACACATACGTTTTAATATCAACACAAAGATAAACAGAGACAACCAGCTTCAGAACACAGGCCTCACAAAAACAACTGAGCAGTGACCTTTAGAACACCTCACGGTTCTTCTGTAGAACACCTCAGGGTTCTTCTGTAGAACACCTCAGGGTTCTTCTGTAGAACACCTCAGGGTTCTTCTGTAGAACACCTCACGGTTCTTCTGTAGAACACCTCAGGGTTCTTCTGTAGAACACCTCAGGGTTCTTCTGNCCTCAGGGTTCTTCTGTAGAACACCTCAGGGTTCTTCTGTAGAACACCTCAGGGTTCTTCTGTAGAACATCTCAGGGTTCTTCTGTAGAACACCTCAGGGTTCTTCTGTAGAACATCTCAGGGTTCTTCTGTAGCACCGACGACAGGATAAGGACAGAACCGCCTCAAACGTTTCCTGACTGACGGCTGTGTGATAATAAAACTGTAAAGCATGATTTTGATGAACGGTGAGAACCTTAGGGTTACATTAGAACCTTAAACATGGAGCTCAGAGGAACGCTCAGGTGAAGACCCTCAGAGCTCACCCGGAGAACGTCCGCTGGTTGGTTAACCCGTCTGGGTACCTCTGGGTAGTTAAGTCGCTGTGAGAACGGTGGACGCATCGGCCGGCGCTTTGGAAGCGGCCAGCAGAGAGTACGTCGCAGAACCTTCCTGCTCGTCCTTTTGATCCGAACGGGACCGAAGGTCAGGCAGGTCTTCACTTCGGGAGGCGTCACTGTGAGGACCTCGGCCCCGACAGGGTGCTTTGTTGCGTTTCATGGTGTAGGTAACCATGGTGACGGAGGCCACCAGCGAGACTCCAACAAGAGCTCCTCCCACGTACAAAAGGACGTCTGATGACGAAAACAAACAGATTATTGGGGACCAATTCTTGCCCCGCACCGCGGCAAAGTTTGGAACTTGAGGGCTCCTTTGGCACTGCCACCGTTCTGCCAAACAGGGATGAGTTCTGACATGTGGAACATAAGAACGTTCTGATCTGACCGCTGGACCAGCAGGGCCATCGGCGCCAACCGCGCTGGGTCACTAGGAGGGGCCCAAGCACACCATAAAGTGAGCTCAGCCTCCACAGCGGTCAGCAGGGTAAAGAAATAAAAGCGGGCCAACGTGTGGGGGCTTACCAAAAAGTGAGCGAGACTTCGTGAAGTTAGCCTGGTTTCCTGTTCTGTTTGTCACACTTCCTGTTCGACAGTAGATCACAGTCTGTGGAGCCTTGTGTTCTTCTATAGAAACAAGAACACAGTGAGACAGCATCACTGTTACAAACACACACATTATAACAGACCGTTCATCAAAGGGATCTCTGACCTCACGGGTGGACGGGTCACTCAATGTTTGGAACAATTTAGTATCGTTAGTATGAATCATTAATAAAAAGCTTCAGGTCCTTCAGCATCACAAACGTCTTGCAGAGCTCATCCCAACTGTGTGGTTAGAGTCAGAGCACAGGGCCCACCATGATACAGGGGCCCTTAAACAATTAGGCTCAGGGGCCTCGCTGGAGGGTCCACATAAACAGGTTTAGATGGATTTGGGGTTGAAACCTCCAACCTTGAGATGAACATCTCAGACGTACGTTACAGAATCTACGGATAACAAACATCACATACCGCCGGTCACGGTCAGGACGACGTCCACGGACCAGCCGCCGTCAGACGTGTTGATCGCACAGCGGTAGCATCCAGCGTCCTGCGAGGTGAAGTTTTTAATCATCACCGCAAACCGGTGTCTCTCCGGTTCATCGCTCAGACTCAGTCTGCCCTTAAAACTCCAGGAGTCTTGATTATTGTCTTTGGTTTTAATCAGCATCTCACACCCCTTGGAGGTTCTCCGGCAGAAGTGTTTGGAAGCGTTCCTGTACCGGGGAGGATAATCACACTGGATGACGGCGTAGCCGTTCTCAGGGACCTTCTCCGTGATCTCCATACACTGCAGGCCGCCCAACAGAACCATCACGCCCACTGGACCCAACCACATGGTCACACGTCATTAACGCAATCCCACGGCGAGGCTATTAATTAGGTGCATTAGGGTTTAATGAACTTACGTGCTAGTGGAGGAACGGAGTGGTTGAAGGTCATTTCGGAGAAGCTGGTTTCAGATCCTCAAGCCCTCGTGTAGATGATGGAGGAACCGGAGGATAGTTGCGAGATGAATGTGCAATGTTCTGTGGGTTCTCTCAGAGCGCCGCTTTTGTCTGAAATGGTGTGTGTGCGCGTGTGTGTGTGTGTGTGTGTGGTTGTGTGTGTGTGCGAGACGGTAGCAGGGCAGGATATAACTTTAAGTTGAACTTTGGGGGCCGTATGTCGCGGCCCACGTGACTGCGGTTTGCTCGGCGAAGCCTGACGCTCATCTAACCACAAACCCTTCAGAAGCAAATTGAACCATGGGTTTTAATGGACTTGCTAAAACAGAAAGGAGAGAACATGCAAAAGCTCACACAGACTAAAAACAGGTCCCTTTTTTGTTTGTTGCGAATGTGCTACCCACATCCATTTGTACAGTATACACCCCCCCCCCCAAAAAAAAATATGAAAAAGAAATAAAATAACAATAAGAAAACGATATTGAAAATTTGAAATGTATTTATGATTCTGAATAAGCGACAGAAACGCAGACTGTGGAACTTCAGAGAAACCCCGCAGCAACTGATTCGGAAACGCTGTGCTTCAAACTGTCGAAGCAGCGCCATCTGCTGGAAACCAGCTGAAACTGCGCGCTGCTAAAGCGATGAAACCAACGCAAACAAATGCAGATTGATCTAGAAAATATAATATATAAATACAATATATAATAATGAATGTATAATATATAAAATAAAATAATAAACCCCCAATCTAAAGATAGAGGTGCGATGATTCCACCACAGTCACCTGAACGGAGCTTCATTCAGAACTAACGCTGCGTTTAAAGACAAATAAAGTCGAGATACGTTATTTATAATGTTACTAAAATGTTATTTGTGCATTAAAACGGGGCAAAGTTGGTGCTCTGTTTAATTTGTTTCTTTTCATTTTACTGATTAAAAATAATAAAATGGACTTAAGTCACTCTGATCGATCTAAATTAGACGCTGGTGCCGTGATCATCCGGCAGAGGGCGCTGTGTCGGCAGCAGTGTGGAATCCCTGGTTTGTTTCTCGGCAGTTCAGTCAGACGTTGGTGAGTCTGATCATTCAGGTGTTTAGACATCGGATCAGATCGGTCAGCCGGTCATTCAGCACCGATAACACTGACCTCTGTTTTATTAGTTATGAATCCAGGTCCGTGTCCTCGGGGTCCGTGTCCTCGGGGTCCGTGTCCTCGGGGTCCATGTCCTCGAGGTCAGCCCTCACTTCTGACTGGGTTTGTCTTTCTTCACAGTGGAATATATGGCAGTGTTTGGATCTCCTGCAGACGAGGTTCTGAGTGGAACCGTGATGTTGGAGTACAGCGACTCAGAACATGCGGATTTCCTGATGAGGTCGTCTGTTTCATCAGCGCCGCCGCTTCGTCTGCTGAAGCTGACGGTGGCGTAATGCAGGGCTTCCGGATGCTGCGGGTCTGCTGGTGGTGGTGACGAGGTTATATTACAGTACACAGAACCCGGATCCCGGGAGCCGGGACCGTCCTCCCGCCGATCCGGAGACGGCGGCGTCCGATTGGCCGAGTGGGATGACTTGGTTGGATGATCGATCTCAACCTTGGGATTCTCCTGCAGCATCCATCAATCAGAGCAGAGGCGTTATCACCGGGAGCTTTACGCTCTCTCATCGGTCTAGAGTTCGGCGTTCTCACCTGCGAGACGCCGACCGTCCGCTTCCGGTTCGCACGCTTCAGTCTGATCAGAACCAGGAGCAAAATCACCAGGAACACCACCAGGGCGGCGAGACCAGCACCGATGTAGATCAAATACACCTCACCTGAAGACAAGAGGACCGCATCAGACTGCATTTATTAAAGTGTGAGAAACCCGGGCGGCGCGGTGGCTTAGTGGTTTAGCATGTTCTCCTCTCAGCGCTGGGGATTCCCGGTTCGAATCCCGATCGGGGTGGAGTTTCCATGTCCTCCCCGTGTTCATGTGGGTTTCCTCCGGGTTCTCCGGTTTCCTCCCACAGTCCAGAAACATGGATCAAGGTCATTTGAATTCTCCAAATTGCCCCATATAGAGTGTGTATGCCCCGCGACCCTAATAGAGGATAAAGCTGAAGATAATAGATGGATGGAAGTGTGAGGAACCTTTGGTTCTCAGTACTGAGGAACCAAATGAAAGAGAGAGATGGGAATCCAACATCAGAACCAAATGGCTGAGAACATGTGAGGCATTTAAAAAAAACCCTGAGCTTGATCCCCAGACTTCGGGGGGCGCTGTTTATTCAGTGTGGAGTTTGAACGGTTCTCTTGGTGTGAGTGTGCAGCTGAAGGCGTAACGCTCGGCGGTTCTCCACCTCCAGAGCAGGAGGATGTTCTGATGTTTCATGCACCAGTGAGAAACCCTCAGACCTGCGCTTCCACGATGGCAGAGAGACCTTACGCGAGGTTCCGCAGGTTCCGCAGGTTCCGCGGGTTCCACGAGAGAAACCTGACACACCACAGAAAGTGAGGTGGGAACCCTGGGTTCCACGGCGGGAGTTCGTGGTCGACGACTGGAGACAGAAAGGCGTGTACTCACTCCGGAGCTCTACGTGCAGGGTGGTGCTGGTGGGCGGGGCAGGTGCCCTGGTTACGCTCGGTTCGTTAGTCGTTATCATTTCCTCTGAGAAACACAAAGCACAAATGAGGCGCGAGCGCAACGGCCTCAGACCGTCAGACAAAAGCGTCAAGCAGAACTAAGAACCACCTCGTTCTGAACACAGGAACTAAGAACCACCTCGTTCTGAACACAGGAACTAAGAACCAGACGGTCACCGGCTGGAGACACACGGTTCTGTTTCCGAACTGAGTATAGAGTACAGCTCACAGACGTGGTGGTGCAGGAGAACCCAGGCAGATCCACCACCACATCCATGCCTACAGCTCGTAACCTCATGGGGGTGAGGAGGTCAAGGGGGAGGAGTTTAACCCTGGATTAGGATTATGTTGACATGACATTTGGTCATTCAGCAGACGCTTATGGTCAACCACAGCACCCCGGAGCAATGAGGGTTAAGGGTCTTGCACAAGGACCCACATTGGTAACTTCAATGGACCTGGGATTTGAACCCCCAACCTTCAGATTGACAACCCAACACCCTGACCACTGAGCGGCCACGCCCCTTTAACATCGATTACCTCTCGATTTCTGAGAACTGAGACTAAAACCCGGGTTTGATCTTGACTCTCACCTGTAGATAGTCCCGGAGTGGGGGGGGCGGGGGTGGTGGGGGGGACGGTGGCTGTCGGAGCTGAAGGTGATGGAGCTGCAACGACAAAAAAGACAAAGAATGATCACACTGAGAATCACTGAGTCGGATTATCAGCACGATTCAGTTTGAAACGAGTCATCCTCAAGTTATGAATCACTCATCTGATTCGCGTCTCTCTAATGAGTCATTACTTATTGAGAGCCGAAACTCAAGGCATGGAGTTACGCACTAGGTTTGGGAATGAATCATTACAACTTCAGGAATCGCTCTGATTAAAGAGTCGTTGACTCATTCAGCTCATCTACCTCATTTACATATACTTTCCATATAGCTACTGTTTACATTCATTATAAATATGGGGCAATTTATAGCATTCAATTAACCTTGAGCCATGTTTTTGGACTAATGGGGAGAACATGCAAACTCTACACAGATAGAGATTTGAAACTGGATCCACAGTGCTGAGAGGAGAACATGCTACCCACCATATGCATAAAGTTAATTATCATTTATTCATTATCTTTTCTTTAATCCTTTAATCACGGGGGGAAGGGGGGTTCCCCATGCTCCAGGGAAGAACGTTTCGGGCGCAGGGCAGATACCCCCAGGACACACAATATATGGGGCAATTTAGAGCATTCAATTGACCTTGATCCATGATTTTTTTTTTTTTGGAAACCCCAGTGGACATGTGGAGAACATGCAAACTCAACGCAGATTGGGATTCGAACTGGGGATCCCCAGAATGTTCAAATTAAATAATCTAATGAGATTATAATCCGGTTTCTGACTGACAGCTGGATCAGAACATCTGCAGAACCCCCGACAGTAACGGAACCAGCGCACATCTGCTGCCTGGCCGCTCAAGGAGGACGAGTCCCCCACTGAGTCTTGGTCCTCACAAGGTTTCTTCCTTGAATAACAACATAAAAGGGAGTTTTTTCTTGCCACTGTCGCTTTGACTTGCTCTTTGGGGGTTTAAAGGCTTTTCATTCTGTTAAGCTGCTTTGTGAAAATGTACTGTTGTAAAAAGCGCTATAGAAATAAATAACTTAAACTTGAACTTGAACTTGAGACCGAAACGCCCTGCAGGTCCCGGGATAGCCGCCGGCTTTAATTAAACACATAAAATAATTAATAAAACCCATTCTACGTCGTTAATACACTGAATGCGTAACGATGGCGGAATTAAAAGTCAGCGGGTTGAGAACGCGGCAGCCGTGAAGATCTGGAATTACAACATGGTGTTTCACACACAGGAAGTTCCCCTGAGGAGCGAGGTTGAGGTTGTGGTTGCGTTAGAACAGAAACTTTTACATTACAGCATTACACAACCGACAGAAACGCGGTTCCACTGCCGTTCCCACGGCAACCACCCTAACGTCCTCAGCTGGCCCAGATCAGGACAGCAGCAAGCTCTACAAACAGTTTGGGGAAGGCCTTAAACCACCCCAACCCACAGAGCAGACCCTACGGAGCCTCAAGCAGCACCCATGGGATGAACTGGAACAGCGATGGAGAGCTAACTGCCCATCTCACCCCGGCCCTTTCATTCATTCATTATCTTCCGCTTTATCCTCTATTAGGGTCACGGGGGGGGGGGGGGGGGGGTTATATCAGGGTCATGGGGGTTCCCCATGCCCATCCAGGGGAGAACATTTCGGGCGCTGGGCAGATACACAGGACAGGGAGCCAATCTATCACTGTACACACACACACTCTATATGGGGCAATTCGGAGAACTCAATTGACTTGATCCATGTTTTTGGACTGTGGGAGGAAACCGGAGAACCCGGAGGAAACCCACGCGGACACGGGGAGGACATGGAAACTCCACCCAGGTGGGGCTTCGATCCGGGAATCCCTAATGCTGAGAGGAGAACATGCTAAAGCACTAAGCCACCGTGCCGCCTCCCTCGGCCCTTTCGTTCTTAATAATGAAACCGGGGTTAGAAACGAACGTGTATTGATTTACCTTCTGAAACCGTGAGCGAGACCCTCGTGTACGTGTCCACGCCCAGTCGCTCCACGGCGCAGCGGTACCTCCCGGTGTCCCGGCTCCTCAGGGCCGAGACGGTGACGGTAAAGGTCCCGTTTCCGCCGTCCCATAACGAGTAGCGGCCGTTGACGGAGGGCTGCCGGTGAGGCTGGCTCTTTATGAGGACGTCCTCGTTGGCGCAGGGCTCAACGCAGAAGTACTTGACGTTGCGGCTGGCGACGGTGTGAGAACATCGGATCAGAACCCTTCCTCCGACATGACCCTCCACATGGAGAGCCTTCACCTCCACGCCTCCTGAAACTGAACACCGACACAGCACAATGTCTGAGAAACAGGGCCTTCCCCAAACTGTTGTTAACGTATACAATTGTCCAAAATGCCAAAAACCGGACTGAATAAAGCACACTGATTGGTGTGTCCCAACGTGTCCCGGTACCATGTGTCCAAATACCCAGCTTAAGTCTGGTTTAGTAAATCCTCAGTTAAGTCAGTTAACCCGAACTAGATGGGCAGCACCCCCCCCCCCCCTGCAAACCTAGTAAAGGATAAAGCAGGATGTAACGGACGGATGGAATCTTCAAAGTCCTAAATTAAATTTGACAATCCTGACCGTACAATCACCCGGCTTAAGTCTGGTTCAGTAAATCCTGAGTTCAAGCTGCAGCTCGAGGATCAGCCGTCACGGCGCTCGGTGCCGTCTGTGAGGCCGCGGGTCACGGACCGATGAGACGGAGACTCACCCGTCAGGCTCCAAACCAAGCAGCTCAGGAGAATCATCCTGCAGATCGGAACTCTGAGTCTGAGCTCGACTTCAGCAAACGCCTCCCAGAGCTGTTCGCTTTCCTTCCTTATAAACAACCGTCACACACACACACACACACACACACACACACACACACACACACACACACACAGAGTGAAAGCTGAAGGCAGACTGTACTCATTTCCTCCATCATCATAAACCCGATATAAATCAGATTCACTTTGAATTAAAGTTCCATCATCTTCCTCTATTAGGGTCGCGGTGGGGGGGGGGGTTCCCAATATCCATCCAGGGGAGGACGTTTTGGGCGCTGGGCAGATATACCCGGGACAGGGGGGCAATCCATCACTGGACTCACACTCACACACTCGATATGGGGCAATTTGGAGAATTCAATTGACCTTGATCCATGTTTTTGGACTGTGGGAGGAAACCGGAGAACCCGGAGGAAACCCATGCGGACACGGGGAGAACATGCAAACTCGAACCGGGAATCCCTTGTGCTAACAGGAGAACATGCTAAATCACTAAGCCACCGTGCTGCTCCTCAATTACATGAGTAATAATACACTTCATTTATAATGTATTTCACATTTCATTGAAACGGCAAATTTGCCAGCACAGTGGTTTAGTGGTTTGCATGTTCTCCCCGTGTCCGTGTGGGTTTCCTCCGGGTTCTCCGGTTTCCTCCCACAGTCCAAAAACATGGATCAAGTCAATTGAATTCTCCAAATTGCTCCATATAGAGCGTGTCTGTGTGAGTGTGTGTGTGTCCAGTGACAGATTGCCCCCCTGTCCTGAGTGTATCTGCCCAGCGCCCGAATCTCGCCTGGATGGGCATGGGGGAACCCCCCCCCCCACGACCCTAATAGAGGACAAAGCTGAAGATAATGGATGGAAACCTCAAAGTGCTAAATTAAACTTTATAATCATTAATGAACCCTTTGAAAGCACAGATTAATTATTTATATACACACACACACACACACACACACACACACACACACACACACACACACACACACACACACGAGGTTCCATCATGTAGAACAGTAGAACATGGTGTCGGTGAGACGTGCGGTCACACTGTCAGGGTGTCGCTCTGTCGCTCGGCGCGTTGCACAAGGTGGTGCTCGAGGGAGAAGTGTTGCAGAGCGGCCACCGTGGGGCGCCGCGTCTAAAGGTCACATGACGCTTGTGTAACTCTGCCACAGGTTCTCTAAAGAACATTCATTCATTCAATCATGAGGGGTGAGGGTTTGGGGAGGGGAGGGGTGGAACTTTCTACTTACATTGACATTGCGACTTACAAATGAGGCGGCACGGTGGCTTAGTGATTGGCATGTTCTCCTCTCAGCGCTGGGGATTCCCGGTTCGAATCCCCATCTGGGTGGAGTTTCCATGTTCTCGCCGTGTCTACGTGGGGGTTCCCTTCCGGTTCCTCCCACAGTGCCAAAGCATGGATTCAAGGTGAATTGAATGCTCCAATTTGCCCCATATAGAGTGTGCGTGTGTGTGTCCAGCGATAGATTGGCAGCCATCTACCCAGCACCCAAAACGTCCCCTGGTGGGCATGGGGAACCCTGCAATTGGAACCATTTGTCGTAAAAGTGAACGTCGGCGTCTGTAGGGTGGTGCTCCACCTCCCTCTCCGTGGTGTGGGTTCCGTACGGGCGGAGACGAGTCACGGAGAGACAGAAAGAGGACGAAGGAGAAAAACAAGATAAAAAGGAAGCGAAAGCGTCCACATGGTTGTGCGGCGTGAACATGGCGGCGGGTTGGACGTGGTTCTGCGGTGAGAGTAACCCGGCGGTGATCAGCACGGTGAGTACCGCGTCCACTCAGAGACGATGAGAACATGAAGGTGTTATGGAGAACATGGAGACATGAACGTTCAGGTGGACAGCTGGGATCTGACGACGGTCCTCTGATGTTCAAATTTAAACAACACTTCCTCTTTAGGGGACGGAGTTAAACGTTCCAATGCAACTCGTTAACTAAACTAAGGTTTAATAATAAATTTGGCGTTGACGTCACTGAAGAGTAACGATATGTCATGACATATATATATATATGTTTCCTGTAGGGGGCGTGTTCACTTATTTATTACGGATTTTAAACAGATTACACAACTACACACATTCTGTTGACGTCTGTTTTTGACTCATGCCATCCGTTCTTGTTTATTTACATGCATGACACTACTGACCAATCAGAATGAAGTATTCATGCGATTGACTGAGCTGTAGGGCGGCACGGTGGCTTAGTGGTTTAGCATGTTCTCCTCTCAGCACTAGGGATTCCTGGTTCGAATCCCCATCTGGGTGGAGTTTCCATGTTCTCCCCGTGTCCGCGTGGGTTTCCTCCGGGTTCTCCGGTTTCCTTCCACAGTCCAAAAACATGGACCAAGGTCAACTGAGTTCTCCAAATTGCCCCATATAGAGTGTGCATGTGAGTGAGTGTGAGTCCAGCAGAATAGATTGCCCCCCTGTCCTGGGTGTATCATCCCAGTGCCCGAAACGTTCTCCCCTGGATGGGCATGGGGACCCCCCCGCGACCCTAATGGAGGATAAAGCTGAAGATGATGGATGGAGTGAGGTGTAATAAAGCTGGTTTCTCGTTTTAACAGTGGAATAAATGTTAAAATCCAAACGTCGTAAGCGTCTGCTCTGTTGTAGGTTGGTTCTAAAAGTTCTCTCATGGTTCCAGTTTGGATGCTGATGGTTCCTCTGATGCTCGGTGAGTCTTCTATTAAATCTTCACCACCTGCAATCTAATTCTCATCCGTGGATCATCAGAGCTGACTGAATAGTTATGTTGCACACAGTGGTCTAATAGACTAGTACCTATCCCATCACAAAGGTTTAATATTAGGTCCAATCTGGACAATGGTTAAATTAGTGCCGCACACAAAACTGAAATAAATACCGAGATAACGAGCGCTGAGTGCAGGTGAGTCAGTGGAGAGGCTGCCCTCTTGCGGGGAAGTGCGGACATTACAGCGAATACTAACGAAATAAGACAGCGTCTGAAAAGTAACTTGATGAATTAATATTATTAATAATGTTATGATCGTTTTTATAGTAATTACCTGTATATACTGAATGATACACGTGGTTGGATGGAGTTTTATTGATGTTTGTAAATGTCTGAAACTGGAGATCCATCAGTGCAGCGTCGCAACGTTAATACGTCATAATATTTCATCATAATATTAACAACTGAACATCAGAACTTACGTCTCATTGAATCAGAGGTCTTCAGACGACCGATCTACCTCAGTTCTCATGAGGAGTCGAGGGACGTTGCCGGTTCCATGCTGTGTTTCTGCGGTGTCGCCACCAGGTGGTGCTCTGAGTTCGATGGATGGAACCGCAGGTTAGAAACCACACAGCAGAACATTAAGCATCACAACAGCGTCAACATCTGGATTCCATCCATCCATTATCTTCCCCTTTATCTTCTAATAGGGTCGCGCTGGGGGGGGGTTCCCCATGCCCAGGGGAGAACGTTTTGGGCGCTGGGCAGAAACACCCAGGACAGGGGGGCAATCTATTACTAAACACACACTCACTCACACACACACACTCTATATGAACTCAACTGAATTTGATCCAATGTTTTTGGACTGAGGGAGGAAACCCACACGGACACGGGGAGAACATGCAAACTCCACCCAGATTGGGATTCGAACCGGGAATCCCTTGCGCTGAGAGGAGAACATGCTAAACCACTATGCCAGCATGCCGCCCAACAGCTGGATTTCTTCATTTATTTTAAACGTCGTCGATCCCGTTTGAAACTAATCTTGACGGTTTGGGGATTTCAGGAGCTGTAGGTGATGGGTGGAGCGTGACGTACAACCAATCAGACATGTGCGCTTTGAAGGGATCTACGGTGGTTCTGAGGAGCACCTACACTCACCCATCAGGTCGTCAAATCGAGAGCATGTACTGGGTGATGGACCCGAGGAGGAACGTGGAGGGGAGCAGTCTGAGGAGAGAACCTGGGTTCGCCGACAGAGTGAAGTATTTAAAGGACGAGCAGAACTTCAACGTCAGGATCAGCAACGTGACTCGGTCTGACGAACATCTGTACTGCGTCCGGCTGATCAGCGCGTCCAGAGAACGCTACCTCGGTTATCCTGGAGTGAGGCTCCGGGTCACAGGTAACAGAGCGCCAGAACATCCATCCATCCCTCGCTCCTCGTCATCCTTAAGGCCTGCGTTAAGTCAGGGGGGGGGGGGGGGGCTCCCCATGCCCATCCAGGGGAGAACGTGGGCAGATACACCCAGGACAGGGGGGCAATCTATCACTGGATACACACTCACTCACACAGACACACTCTATATGGGGCAATTTGGAGAAGTCAATTGACTTGATCCATGTTTTTGGACTGTGGGAGGAAACCGGAGAACCCGGAGGAAACCCACGCGGACACGGGGAGAACATGGAAACTCCACCCAGATGGGGATTCGAACCGAGAATCCCTAGAGCTGAGAGGAGAACATGCTAAAACGATAAGCCACCGTGCCGCCCGTCATCTCTGAATATTTATATTAATTAAATTCACAGGGCGGCACAGTGGCTTATTGGTTTAGCATGTTCTCCTCTCAGCGCTGGGGATTCCTGGTTCGAATCCCCATCTGGGTGAAGTTTGCATGTTCTCCCCATTGCTTTCCTCCCACCATCCAAAAAAAAAGGAGCCTAGTAGAGGATAAAGCAGAAGATAACGGAGGGATGATGGAAATTAAATGAATTCAATTCATCTTTCTGACAGAGCTCAGCGTTTCGATTCCCGACCAATCGGTGGAAGGCAACACTACCGTTCTGGTGTGTCAGACCAGCTGCAGCCTCACGGACCCGCCCACTTTTCTCTGGTTCAAAAACGGACGTCGCCTCGATGCCACCGACAGAAAATACCAGGAGAAAGATTCTCTGTTGCTGCAGCCAACCAAATCCAAAGACGCAGGTGGCTACAGCTGCGCAGTCAGGGGTCACAGAGACCTCCAGTCTCCAGCTCGGACCCTCACGGTCGGATGTAAGTGGGTCTCATGAACCATTTCAACTTCCTCAGAGATAAAACACAGGCCCCTCCACCATACGTTCATCAGTTACAGCAGCTTAACCTCGCCGGTACCGCCCTGTTCCGTAGATCGTCCAAAGAACATCTCCGTGTCCATCAGCGCCCCCGGTGGAATAAAGGAGGGCAGTCCGGTGACACTGACCTGCTGCTGTGAAGCTAAACCCGCCGTCAAGACCTACGCCTGGTTCAACGGAGTGGCGTTAGTGTCCGCAGAAGCCACCTACACCATCTCCAGCTTCAGCGCCGAGCTGGGTGGAGATTACAAATGCAAGTGCAGCAATGAACACGGAGATCGATACTCTGAGGCCGTGGCCGTGAACGTAGGCGGTACGACGAAACACGAAACCTTCGCCTCAGTACGATTGACACGCTGAACTCACGGACTCTGTGTTTCGCAGGAGGTTACAGCGCGAGATACGCCGCTCTGGGATTAGGACTCGTCTTGGTGAGTGCGTCTGCGACGGCGGTGCTTCTGAGGTGAGATGGTCATCATCTATAAAGACCTTCTGCCGAACCCCGGGCTGCTCACTGAGGTGGGCGTGGTAGCTCAGTGTTTAGGGTGTTGGGTTATCAATGTGAAGGTTGTGGGTTCAAAGCCCAGGTCCACTGAAGTTACCAATGTGGGTCCTTCAGCAAGAGCCTTTGCTCCAGGGGCGCCGAGGCCGACCATGTGGTCGCTTTGTAAATCGCTTTGGGCGAAAGCATCGGATAAATGTGAACACCGAGCGATTTTAGTGCAAGGCGTTCAGGTGACCACGATCTGTTTTTCTGTCTGAATTCAGAAGAAAGAAGAAGTTCTGCTGGTCTGAAGAGAACCCTCAGAATCAGGCGAGTTAAGCGTGGGCCGGTGTGGCGGCCCTCCATCACTTCAGTTAGACTTATTTCTCAGGTGACATCATTAAAGTCTATGAAATGATCTCTGACCGTTCTCTTCAGGAGAACATCCCAACCCACACAGAGCTCCAGGATGTTGTTCTGTATGCCACCGTCACCAAGGCTGAAGGTCCTGCAGTGGAACCATGTGCAGAGTTTCAGTTCTGTAAGGACCAGAGTCCGTCCGAGTCAGAGGTGGATGAGAGGCAAGAGGAGGAGGAGCTTCACTACGCCACTGTGACCTTTAACCCCTCCAACAGGTCAGATTTAGAACAGATCCGTGTTAAAGCCTGATGTTCTACAGATCTGAGTTCAAACGCTCTGCCTCTGCAGGTCTGGAGCTGGAAAAACGGAGACGCCTTCTGTCATCTACAGCAACATCAAATGATCAGACCAGATAAGACAAGAGACGAGAAGACCAGGTCTTCTCTCCAGACCAGAGAAGACCAGACAAGACAAGACCAGAAAAGACAAAACAAGAGAAAACCAGACCAGAGAAGACAAGACAAGAGCAGACCAGAAGATGAGTCAGACCTTCATCCATGGCTCTGCCGACGAATTGGACGCCCCCTAATGGACCCACGTATAGTTCTCCAGTTGTTAGAGTTTTTCCATTTGTTAAATATCTGGACATGTCTGTCCTACACTGTTGTTGCTGCCTGGCTGCTCAAGGAGGACGAGTTCCCCACTGAGTCTCGGTCCTCACAAGGTTTCTTCCTTGAATAACAACATAACAGGGAGTTTTGTCTTGCCGCTGTCGCTTCGGCTCGCTCTCTGGGGGTTTAAAGGTTTTTTATTCTGTAAAGCTGCTTTGTGACAATGTACTGATGTAAAAAGAGCGACATAAATAAAAAACTTGAACTTGAACTCTGGGATGGTGCAGACAGGTGGCGCCATTGCATCATCAAACATATTCAGCAACTCAGTCTGTTTACATATCATCACCTTCACCCCCCCCCACCCTCCAGTGCTTCAGACCAATGAGCACGAATATTCATCCAGACCATAATAACCTGAGATCCTCTAAATAACACATCTCGCAGAAAATATTCAATTACATTAAAAGAATACTAATTAATAATGAATTGTCATTAATAATCCACAAACTAAATTATAAAACAGCCGATAATCTGATGAGGGTTAATCTGACCTGCAGGTCCAGAGATCAGATTTAGAGCTGAACCCCATCATGATGCTGAGCTGCTGCTGCTTGAGGAAGAAGATGAACCAGGGTTATGGATTCATCTGTTAATCTTAACATTTAAAAATTAACAGATTGGAATTATCGGAAAACTGCAATGAGACTAAAAAATAGAAGATGTTTCTGGAACTCGCGCCTTCATCCCGATCAGTTTGAACTCTTCTTCTTCGACATGATAAATCATTTTACTGCCACCTGGTGGTCAGAAAATTAGATGAATAAAGCAGAATATCGGGGGGTCCAGTCAGCGACGTAATCAGACATCTAGTCACTCCATTCGAACCACAAACTGCCCGAGTATTGGTTTATTAATTATATATTACATTTTTAATGAATAATTATTCTAAAATTATTTTATTATTGATAATGAACTATTTAGCGGCATGGTGGCTTAGTGGTTTAGCACGTTCGCCTCTCAGCGCTAGGGATTCCCGGTTCGAATCCCCATCTGGGTGGAGTTTCCATGTTCTCCCCGTGTCTGCGTGGGTTTCCTCCGGGTTCTCCGGTTTCTTCCCACAGTCCAAAAACATGGATCATGTTAATTGAATTCTCAAAAAAAATTGCCCCCTATAGAGTGTGTCTGTGTGAGTGAGTGTGTGTCCAGCGATGGATTGGCGCCCTGTCCTGGGTCTATCTGCCCAGCGCCCGAGACGTTCTCCCCTGGATGGGCATGGGGAACCCCACCGCGACCCTAATAGAGGATAAGCGGGAGATAATGAATGAATGAATGAATAATGAACTATTCAATGGGCTGATTGTTTACAGATGTTTCCGTGTTTTCATTGTTTCCAGCAGCTCGAGAGGATTCCTAATCCCAGATCCAGCGATTACGTTGAATTTATGGAATGAAAGATTTGATTTCGATTTAAAGACCAAAATTAAAAATAATAAAGACCTGATGCTTTTCTCTCTTTCGGCTTCAGTTTCTTTGATTTTGATTTTTAATCGGTAGATGTTTCCGTCACCTCCTCAGACGTTTTGTTTGTTTCCAGATTTAATTAAAGTTCGGATTAGTTTTAAATCCAAACGCTTCCATAAAAAACTCCTGTTAATGATTTATACATGAATAAACATGAGCTCTGATTTTGGAAAGAAACAAAGAGAAGTGACAGTTTTCTTTTCGGCACGGTGGCTTAGTGGTTTAGTAGCACGTTTGCCTCTCAGCGCTAGGGATTCGAAACCCCACCTGGGTGGAGTTTGCATGTTCTCCCACAGTCCAAAAACATGAATCAAGGTCAATTGAATTCTCCAAATTGCCCCATATAGAGTGTGTCTGTGTGGAGGAACTTCCCTTTTCATCAACTCTTCACTGAACTTTAACTTCACTGCACGTGAACATCATCAAAATTAATTTAGAGTTCAATTAAATGATTAAATTTAGTCAGAGGAACCGCGTTAGAGCGTCATATAAAAGTTTCTAAATTCTCCATTTTAAAGAGTCGTCTCGTTACAGTTCAGACTTCATGACGATGATGATGAGATCATGATGGTACCTCGTACCTGAACCGAGCAATGAGACTTTCATCTTCATCATTTTATCTTTTAAACGGAAAGGAGATGAAACAATGGTCTTACCGTTGCGTTCGGAGGTTCATCAGCAGAGTTTAACGTTCTTTTAAAGTGAACAGGAAGAAGAAGAAGAACAGAATTAAAATAGCTGTGGTTTATTATCTCACACTCTGAGTGTAAAGACAGAGACGCCGTGAAGGAGGCGTGATGGAGGCCTGATGGAGGCCTGATGGAGGCCTGATGGAGGCCTGATGGTGGGTGTGATAAAGGCGTGACGGAGTCTCGAACTTCTCACCCTGAGCCATTTAATGACGGGATCTGACGGCAGAACATGGGTTCTGTTTCTACTGCCATGTTCTTCATCACGTCTCCTTCAGACCCTGCATGTGAGAGGACAGTTCTGGAGTAGAACCTTCATCCTCTGAGCTTCTGAAGTGCCGTGCTGATGGGAAGTGATGTCATCGAATCAGGAGCTGGATCTGGATACTGAATACATGGAGACTCACAGTGGATTTAACATCCATCTGCACCACCACCTCACGCTTTCATCAGTTCATCCAGATTTCATCCAGATGTGCAGGGAATTTGGGCCGAGGTCTCGTTTTAAACAGAGGTGGGCACTAACATACGGTGGCCGAGAAGTGCAAAACAAACGAACAACTGCAGATACAATATTTACAAACGTAGTAACGACATTTACAAACGCAGTGACAATATTTAGAAATGTTTAAAGACATGACCCTCAGAGAGCGAGAACAAACTGACAGTGAGAACATTGGAACGGTGGAACAGATGATCATCATCAAAGTTCTACAGAGTCGAGGTTCAACATTCAACTCCTGACTGATGTAGAAGGTTCACTGCGGGCAGGATGGATGGATCTCCATGGAGACGTTGACGTTATCATGAATTCGGAGTCTAAAAGACACGAGACAGTCATTAATAAAGACGTGTGATGCTGAGTCTCAGCCGCTTCTAATTAAATCATCACATTTGTTCCTCGGGTTTTTAATACATTTGTAATGAAATCTCACCGTCAGAGTGTTGTACACGTCATCAGAGGTCCGGGCTGCAGGGTCCAGAGCTGCATACGTCTCATCTTGAACATTCAGCTCCGTGTTCTACAGAGAGGAGGGTTAGAGAACATGAGCAGATCGATTCCACCCGTACAGCAGCACTGCCCTCTAGAGGAAAGACCGTGTATCTACAAACCCACGGAACCAGAATCTAATCAACATCTGATGTTCCTGTACCAGCTCACCTTAAAGTCCTGTCCCTTTGTCCTTCTGTTCTTCTTCATTCTTCTTCTTAAACAAATCAGTGATCCATCAGTATTAATTATTAATTAGTTAAATCGTCATTTCAGAAAATAAGGAATCAATCATTCATATTGGTTCTTACATCAGTGAGATCAGTACAGAGACAAGAACTCCAACAAGAAACCCACCGGCTCCACACCCAACAGTCAGAACCACAGAATGGTTGCCTATCACACAGAACAACCATCAACAGGTTCAAATACACAGCGCTGATCAATAATGTGATGAGAGGAACAGATTCATGATGACATGAAGGTATTTACATGAGCCAATGGTTCCAGATTCTGCAGTGGATCTCTGAGAACCCAGGTGATTGTGAGCTTCACAGTAGTAGGATCCACTCTGTAGAGGTGAGTAACTCTGTCCAGATCCTACAGGTGAGGGTTCACCTTCTTTAAACCAGGTGTAGTTCAGTACAGGTGGATAACCATCACTGAAGCAGATCAATGAACCATTTACTGATTTATTAACATAGATGTTTTTGGGAGGATCTAAAAAAAAAGAGAAAAGACATTTAAATTAAGAAAATAATATCTGAGGGAACTGACATCATGAAAGTTTCACACATTAATCACCAAAGACAATAAATTTTTGTTTTAATAGTGATAAAAAGTTAAGACGTTGAATATAAAGAATTTAATGTAACTCACGTCTGACAGTGAGGGTTCCAGCAGCAGAGCGATATTCAGATCCTTCTACAGAACATCTATAACGTCCTCCATCATTAATCCTGACTGACTGCAGGTGGAGAACATTGATCTTAAAGGTTTGAGGATGCTGTATTTCATCTTTGTACCAGATGAATGTTGGATCAGTCAGACTGCAGGAGGATTCACAGGTCAGATTAGCAGGTTCTCCCTCTGTCACCTCTGAAGAACCTGTAACCTGAAGATCTAACAGTTGATGTTCCATCATCAGTAATTTAACTCCAATATGATAAATCTGTTCATAAACATTTTAAAGGCCGTCACTTAAACATCAGTAATGTGACGTAATAAACAGATTTATAACATTTAAAGATGATTTTAGTACAAAGTATTCAGATCTGCACTTGGACCTGCTGTATGTCTGAGACTGAGATTCATCTGAACATCAGAACTCATGTTCTCACCTGTAACTCTGAGTCTAACTCCAGGTTCACCAGTCCATCTTTCTGTATTTGTTATGATTCTGAAAAAGTACTGATTTTCATCTGTTTTCTTCACATTACTGAGTCTGAGAGAGAAACGTCTCTGATCATCTGAATATTTCACTCTCTTTGAGTAACGTGGATCACTCTGCAGATCAGAACGTTCAACACCTTCAACTGGATTAATGAACCAGAATGTCTCCTTCACTGTAACTCCTGGTGGACGTGTAAAAATTCCATTCATTTCCACTGTAGAACCTTCTAGAGCACAGATCTGATGTTGGTTGTATCTTACACTCCAAATATATCCTGTAGCTCCTGAAACAGAAGATCCATGAAAGATGTGATTAGATGAAGCTGAGCTCCATAAGACAGAGTGAGTTCCAGCTTCACTTCTCTCCTCTGGTTCTCCTGCAGCTCCTCTAGAAGTCTGAACTGATTCTCAGCTAAGATTCAGTGCATCTCCATCTTCAGGAGATCTCAGGTTGAATCATAAATACAGGTAGTAAGAAAAGTCTGCAGTGGCTGGAGTTGTGGGATCTTCAGACTCACCTGGAACCAGGAGCAGAACCATCAGAGCAACAGGAGGAACCATGATGGATGACATCATCTCTACAAGACCCTAAAGAACATCAGAAGATCAGATGATGATTCTATAAGCTCCTCCCCCTAACTAAGTTTAATAAAAGCATCTGACTGAGAACTTGATTCTGATTTACAGAACCAGGATCTCCATCATTTCAAAGGTTTGATTAACGATGTCGTTAATGTATGACCCTCATGCCACTCGCACTTCCTCTCTCACACCAGTGCACTTCCTGTTCATAGTGTGGTCTCTGTAGCAGCGCTGTGTCCTCAGTTTACACGTAAATTGTCTCCGACCTAAACGTCTGATTCAAGTTGGAATAGTGGATCAGAAATCATATTAAAGTCAATCTGATTCCACGCGTTCTGCGTTCTTTATGATTTACAGATAAATTCACTCTCTGCTTCTCCGACGGAACTTTCCTTTAATGATCCAGAAGCAAACATTGTTTTAGAAACGATCATCATTCATTAATATTCAACTTCTGAAATTCAGATCATTCCTCAGTTCAATATAACGATGATGAGACGATGATCTTACCGTCGTGTGTGGAGGTCCAGCAGCAGGAGTTCAGTTCTAAATGAGAACACAGGAAGCAGCAGGGTTTGGAGTGATGCAATTTTCTGCTTTTAACTTCTGTTTTTAATTTGCTTTAGATAAACCACAGGAAGTGACGAAAATCCGTCACAAACTCAGTTGTAAAGACGAAAATTTGTTGTCATAGATAGCAAACAGCCTTCAGAGAGCATTTGTGTTAAAGGTTGGTTTTGTTTTTTTTCATGACTGCGGTGGTCCAGCGGCGGCTCCAATACCAACATACAGCGATGGATTCTCTGTAAAAACACGTCAAATAAACTAAAGATGAACAAATAAATCCAGACTTTAAAGTTTATTGAAGCTGTTTTACCTTTTACTGTTACAGAGAACACAGAAGATCTCTGAGAACCCAGGTGATTGTGAGCTTCACAGTAGTAGGATCCACTCTGTAGAGGTGAGTAACTCTGTCCAGATCCTAAAGTTGTAAAGACGAAAATTTGTTGTCATAGATAGCAAACAGCCTTCAGAGAGCATTTATGTTAAAGATTGGTTTTGTTTTTCTCATGACTGTGGTGGTATTCTGTTCTTTACTTCTTAAATAAAATAAGAATTTAAAATCAACGAATTAATTAAGAAAATAAATAAATTTCACAATAGACTCCCACCTTAAACTCTCTGATCATGTGATCAAAACGGCACGTTCCTGTAGATTCCTCCTTTACAACATAAGGAAGATCAGACCCTTTTTGACTGAACATGCTACCCAACTGCTTGTTCAAGCCCGCGTCCTATCCCGGCTCGATTATTGTAATGCGCTACTTGCCGGTATCCCAGCTTCCACAATCCGACCTCTTCAACTAATTCAAAACTCTGCAGCCCGACTTGTGTTTAACCCCCAAGAACTCATGTCACTTCTTTACTCACTTCCCTCCATTGGCTCCCTGTAGCTGCTGCATTCAGTTCAAGTCACTGACTCTAGCATACAGAACCATTTCTGGATCTCCCCCCTCCTACCTTCACCCCATCTTTCCTAAATACACTCCGACCCGTTCTCTTCGCTCCAGCGATGATCGCCGCCTGACGATTCCACCTCACCGAGCAGGTAAGTCTCACTCCGTGGCGTCCACCACTGCAAAATGGTGGAATGCTCTTCCCAAATCTGTCCGTAAGGCAGAATCACTGAACAGTTTTAAAAAATTACTCAAGACACATCTTTTTAACAAATACCTGCTGTAATAATAACAAAAAAAAAAAAAAAAAAAAAAAAAAAGGGGGGGGGGGGGCGTGTGCCGCGGCATCGAATAACATTCAGCTTTGATGAATTTACAGTATAGTTGGTTTTCTTCATAACTTCTGACTTGTGCTGTTCTCATTTGTAAGTCGCTTTGGATAAAAGCATCTGCTGAAGGACTAAATGTAAATGTAAATGACGGAATGATGGCGCTGTCCGTCAGTTTAGTGGTGTTGATGTGTTTCAGCACCACGAACAGCGCCTCCACCTCCACCTGCTGCTACACACACTCTGCTCACTGCACCACACATACAGACGCCCTCTAGCGGAGGATGGCCGGTTTACAGTTTATATTAATTAAATTACAATAAGAAATCTTAAAATATATACCAATATAAACCTTAAAACAAGATGTTTAGTAAGGAACTGACGTTGGGAGAAAGTCCACAATCAGTGTTCCAATTCATGTGTACAGAGGGGTTAAGACCTCAGCTCATGACACAGTCATATTAAAACATGAAAAGGGCCTTCCCCATACTGATGCCATGCTTGTAAGAACAATACAGTGTTCATAATGAACCGAACAATCACAGGATGTTTCAGCAGATCGGAAGTTACAGACGTTTATTAATACAGAAAAAATAAAGCTTTATCTACCAATCACTGAACAATAAAACCAAACCGAAACAATATGACGAACTTCATGATGTCATAGGTATTGATTACATGTTACATTAAAGTAGAGTTTATGACATCGTGAGATAACCAACAGTAAGAATATCAAAATACGTTCTACATAGTAATTATTTTGTCGCTTTTTTTTCGCTCCACCATTTTAGAAATCACGCAGTATGAAGCCACAATAAAAGCTTTTAAATCTCCAGAGAAGAGAACATGCCAAGATCAAATTGAGAGTCAGCGTTATGGCGTGAAGATCCGTTGTTTTTAAACTGGTTGAAAGTGGATCACTTCACACGGCTGTAGATCACCAACAGATCCTCATCATTACCAGTGTCGGCCCTGCAGAACCAAACGGAACCAACCAGAAAGCTTTAAATCCAACACAATCTGAATGGAGACGATGATGGGGCTGGATGTTCATTAATGGAACCAGATGGAACCTCTCACCTGCAGGCGGCACCACGGGACAGAAATCCAACATTGTCATATTGAACTTCATCCCGCTGATGATCCTCCACAGATCCATCAGGTTTAAGCTGAGGAGCATTCATCACGTTGACCTCACTATAGTGGTTCTCCTGATAAGTTAGATCATTACATCAGAATAAGAATTCAGGGAAAAGGAAACGGATTCTTTTAAATCAAATATGAAAACAATAAACTTTACAATGTTTTAATTGCTGGGTGGTTATCTTTCCACACTACACCGTCTATCAACATGGACCTGACTGAGGTACAGAGTCAGGAACCACCGACTCACCTGGAACCAGGAGCAGAACCATCAGAGGAAGAGGAGGAACTATGATGGGTGACGTCATCACCGGAGCCTGAATCATCAGAGAAGGGCATTTTAAATATAATGATGTGATGAGGGCTGTGGTGGCAAAAGCCCCGAATTCAGTGATTAAGGAAGGCGTCCCAAAACATTTGACCAAATAGTGTTATAGGTTATATGTAGGTTATAACGTCTAACACTCATCACTCTATAATTCAGAAACACACAAACATGGATTCTAAACTTTAAAAAACCAGCCCAATTTAAAATAATAACTAATAAATAACTTCACACTGACCCCTCCTAACACCCCCCACCCCCCCGCTCCAACGCTGATGCACTTCCTTTATTAAAATAATGACTCCAACGTCGCGCATTCAACAACTCATAATTTACACTTCACTAGATCTAAAAATAACCAAGTATTAACTTCTCCGCGAGCTCAGGTTCTCCTGCAGAACCTTACAGTAATAACGCTGCACCAAATATCAGACACTTTATACAGTTATTCAGTTTGGTCTCGATTTTAAACAAATAAAGTGAAGCAATGGACTTACCGTCTCACAGTTCCTCATCAGCATTCAGTCTGAGAACAGTGAGAACACAGGAAGCTGAAGAACATCGCTGAATCTGTGGTTAACGCCTCTTTTGGGCTGAACGTAGCCCAGCGGCTACAAGCTCCAGGCCTCAGACCATGTGACGTTGAGGGGTTAAACAGACCCCATGGTTTAGACTTCTGCATGAACGTTCAACAGAAGCCACCGATGACCCAGTTCTCATCAGAACCCTTCACTTTATGGTTCCTTTCATCTTTTTCCATCACATGTTGTAGACCTCACACATGCTCCTCCTTCTTTATAACCTCATTCCATCAGTTCCACTGAACATGAAGAAGAACCATGAGGTGGTTCTTTATTAGGTTCACTGCAGAACTGGATTAGAAACCCAACGATCAATCAGATAGAACGACTGAATGTATGAAGTTACGTTAATTAATAGTCGCTATGCTTCTCCAGGTGCGATGAGCTTAAGGTGCTTACTGAATGTTTGGGATTTTGCTGAAAATTATAATAAAATCAAAATATACAATCAGAGATTTTTTTTGGAGTATTAAATATTTTATTTTGTTATTGAATTTAAATAAAGAACACAATTCTTTACTACAGATGATAAAACGGGATCATCATTACAACGCGACAGAACATTTCAAACACATGGTGACACCTACAGGGGGCGTGTCCTCTACACTCTTCTCAGTGCTCTATTTTAGTCACACTTCCCCCCCCCCCATCAAAGCTGCTGCCTCACCCAGTTAGCGGGAGTGTGGTGCCATCTAGTGGTGGCTTTCTACAGCCTCCGTTACCGTCAATGTCTTACAGAATTCTCTGCATGGTGGACATCTCCACGTCATTACCCGAATCTGTCCTCCACTAGAGCCACTGATTGTTGTCCAAATCCACCGTTTTCATTGGTTCCACCCGATTTAGCCTCGAATAATATAACCTTTGTGGCTGCTCATCGTGTATTACATGCATTTAACAAAAATGACCAATTAAAGTCCAGAAGAGATTTTTAAATTCGCGTCCAAACCGCATCCTCCAGCTGGAGTGTGGCTTCAAACGATTTATCAGAGATGAAGAACCAGTTGAGTTTGCTGGACGTGCATTAGCTCACACTGCTGTAGAACACTGAGGGATCCTTCTCAATCTGAGAGCTGGGGCTGCAGAAACGAACGAACCGGAGAACATTTACATTAGGTTCTTCTGTATGACACTGTGTGCAGCCTCTTTTAGAAAATCTGAAGTTTAAACATTCATTCATCCATCATCTTCAGCTTTATCCTCTATTAGGGTCGTGGGGGGGGGGGGGTTCCCCATGCCCATCCAGGGGAGAACGGTTTGGGCGCTGGGCAGATAGACCCAGGACAGGACACCAATCTATCACTGTACACACACTCAATCACACAGACACACTCTATATGAGGCAATTTGGAGAACGTAATTGACTTGATCCATGTTTTTGGACTGTGGAAGGAAACCGGAGAACCCGGAGGAAACCCAAGCGGACACGGGGAGAACATGGAATCTCCACCCAGATGGGGATTCGAACCGGGAATCCCTAGTGCTGAGAGGAACATGTTAAATACTAAGCCATCGTTTCGCCCTGAAGTTTAAATATAATTTGGTAAACGTACCTGTGTCCTCATGAATGAACAGATTCAGAGTGCTGAGGTAATCAGACGGGATGTCCTCACCTGGAGGAAGCAGCAGTGGAGGTGAAACGGATATCAGAGTACTGAACTTCATCCTTCTGTTGTGTCCTCGCTGCTCTGCTACATCGAGGCTGAACTGTAGCATATTCGACATCCTCATTACTGACGCAAGAAGAGTCCGCATGTCTGCGACGGGAGTCTGCGATGGTGGCATATTGAGCTGCCTCCTGATTGGCTGGGTCTGAGGCGGGACCCCCCACGTTGCTATAGATGTTCTCCTGTCAGGACACATTCAATGAATGAAGATCGTTGGTTTAATGTTCTGAGACATTAAGCCCTGAACCTGAATACTGAGTGCTGAACCAACGTACCTCATTCACGTCCCGGTTCACAGGTGGAGCCTCTTTATTCTTTCTCCAGATTAAACTGAAACATTCACAATCAAACATCAATTACATTCATTCATTCATTATCTCCCGCTGATCCTCTATTAGGGTCGCGGTGGGGTTCCCCATGCCCATCCAGGGGAGAACGTCTCAGGCGCTGGGCAGATAGACCCAGGACAGGGCGCCAATCCATCACTGGGCACACACTCACTCACACAGACACACTCTAAACGGGGCAATTTTTGAGAATTCAATTAACTTGATCCATGTTTTTGGACTGTGGGAGGAAACCGGAGAACCCGGAGGAAACCCACGCGGACACGGGGAGAACATGGAAACTCCACCCAGATGGGGATTCGAACCGGGAATCCCTAGCGCTTAGAGGCGAATGTGCTAAACCACTAAGCCACCGTGCCGCCGTAATGATAATTCTTTGTAATTTTCAAATAAAATAATAATAATAATAATAATTTTACTCACCAAACACAGAAAACCGCAACGACACAAAGAAATACAACAGCTCCAGTTACAGCACCAGTTACAGAACCCATTAAATACTCTGTAATAAAAACAAACATCTCTGACTTTAAAATCCGATTTATCGCAATATTTACAAGAACAATTTTATAAAAAAATATATATATACAATAAAATTGTTATTCATCACAATGTGATTTCATTAATAAAATTGTTCTTGTACCTTTTACTGTTCCAGATTCTGCAGTGGATCTCTGAGAACCCAGGTGATTGTGAGCTTCACAGTAGTAGGATCCACTCTGTAGAGGTAAGTAACTCTGTCCAGATCCTACAGGTGAGGGTTCACCTTCTTTAAACCAGGTGTAGTTCAGTACAGGTGGATAACCATCACTGAAGCAGATCAATGAACCATTTACTGATTTATTAACATAGATGTTTTTGGGAGGATCTAAAAAAAAAAGAGAAAAGACATTTAAGTTAAGAAAATAATATCTGGGGGGGGGCGGCACGGTGGCTTAGTGATTAGCACGTTCTCCTCTCAGCACTAGGGATTCCCGGTTCGAATCCCCATCTGGGTGGAGTTTCCATGTTCTCCCCGTGTCCGCGTGGGTTTCCTCCGGGTTCTCCGGTTTCCTCCCACAGTCCAAAAACATGGATCAAGTTAATTGAATTCTCAAAATTGCCCCATATAGAGTTTGTCTGTGTGAGTGAGTGTGTGTCCAGCGATGGATTGGCGCCCTGTCCTGGGTCTATCTGCCCAGCGCTCGAGATGTTCTCCCCTGGATGGGCATGGGGAACCCCACCCCGACCCTAATAGAGGATAAGCTGGAGATAATGAATGAATGAATATCTGAGGGGAGGGCAGAACGGTGGCTTAGTGGTTTAGCACGTTTGTTCCTGGTTTGAATCCCAATCTGGGTGGAGTTTCTATGTTCTCCCCGTGTCCGCGTGGGTTCTCCGGTTTCCTCTGGGTTCTCCGGTTTCTTTATACAGTCCAAAAAAAAGTGAATCAAGGTAAATTGAATGCTCTAAATTGCCCATATAGTGTGTGTGTGTGTCCAGGAATATATTGGTGCCCCATCCTGGGTGTATCTGCCCAGCGCCCGAAATGTTCTCCCCTGGATGGGCATGGGAAACCCCACCGCGACCCTAGTACAAGATAAAGCGGAAGATAATGGATGGATGGATATCTGAGGGAACTGACATCATGGAAGTTTCACACGTTAATCAGAACTGAAGATGAACTCACAGAGAACGTTAATGGTTCCAGCAGTAGAGGATTGATCTCCATGATCATTGCTGCAGCTGCACTTGTATTCTCCACTCTGATCAGATCTGATGTTGGAGATGGTGTAGGTCTCTCCTCTTCCTGCTGATGTATTTCCCTTAAACCAGGTGTAGTTCTGTACAGGTGGATAACCATCACAGCTACAGGTCAGAGTCACTGTACTGTTCTCCTTTATATCAGCAGAGGGTCTGATGGAGGTGGAGATCTTCCTTGGAGGATCTGAAAGTGGTAAAATAAATTTAGTCCAAGTTAAATACAAACTTAATTTCATAATTAATCTTCGAACAGAAACTCAAATTAATTAAATTAATCCTGAAGATGAACTCACAGAGAACGTTAATGGTTCCAGCAGTAGAGGATTGATCTCCATGATCATTGCTGCAGCTGCACTTGTATTCTCCACTCTGATCAGATCTGATGTTGGAGATGGTGTAGGTCTCTCCTCTTCCTGCTGATGTAGTTCCCTTAAACCAGATGTAGTTCTGTACAGGTGGATAACCATCACAGCTACAGGTCAGAGTCACTGTACTGTTCTCCATGACATCACCAGAGGGTCTGATGGAGGTGGAGATCTTCTTTGGAGGATCTGAAAGAAATCATATTATATAAATGTTATTAATTAATTATTATTATTTCTTAACCTAAAGAATTTAATGTAACTCACGTCTGACAGTGAGGGTTTCAGCAGCAGAGCGATATTCAGATCCTCCTACAGAACATCTATAACGTCCTCCATCATTAATCCTGACTGACTGCAGGTGGAGAACATTGATCTTAAAGGTTCCAGGTTGCTTTTTTTCATCTTTGTACCAAATGAATGATGGATCAGTCAGACTGCAGGAGGATTCACAGGTCAGTTTAGCAGGTTCTCCCTCTGTCACCTCTGAAGGAACTTTAACCTGAAGATCTAACAGGAGAACATTAAATGAGTTGATGTTCCATCATCAGTAATTTAACTCCAATATGATAAATCTGTTCATAAACATTTTAAAGGCCGTCACTTAAACATCAGTAATGTGACGTAATAAACAGATTTATAACATTTAAAGATGATTTTAGTACAAAGTATTCAGATCTGCACTTTGACCTGCTGTATGTCTGAGACTGAGATTCATCTAAACATCAGAACTCATGTTCTCACCTGTAACTCTGAGAGTAACTCCAGGTTTACCAGTCCATCTTTCTGTATTTGTTATGATTCTGAAAAAGTACTGATTATCATCTGTTTCCTTCACATTACTGAGTCTGAGAGAGAAACGTCTCTGATCATCTGAATATTTCACTCTCCCTGAGTAACGTATATAATAATGCAGACTTAAAGCTTCAACATATCTAACTGGATTAACGAACCAGAATGTCTCCTTCACTGTAAATGCTGATGGATGTCTATAAATTCCATTCATAAACACTGTAGAACCTTCTACAGCACAGATCTCATGTTGGTTGTATGTTACACTCCATTCATCTCCTGTAGCTCCTGAAACAGAAGATCCATGAAAGCTGTGATTAGATGAAGCTGAGCTCCATAAGACAGAGTGAGTTCCAGCTTCACTTCTCTCCTCTGGTTCTCCTGCAGCTCCTCTAGAACTGATTCTCAGCTAAAGCTCAAAGGAGAAGAACTCAATAAGTTCTACAGCAGGGTGGAGAAGGAAGGAGGAGAGAAGCAGAACTGATTCAGTCTGAACTCAGTAACTCCACTGTACATTCAGTTCATCTCCATCTTCAGGAGATCTCAGGTGGAGTCAAATACAGGTAGAAAGTGAAGTATGCAGTGGGTGGAGTTGTGGGATCTTCAGACTCACCTGGAATCAGGAGCAGAACCATCAGAGCAACAGAAGGAACCTTGATGAGCAGCATCACGAATTGTTTTACTGCAACAGTCATGAATATAAAAACATGTGGTTACATTTCGATGGTAATCGGATTATAGGATGTACAACAGCATGTCCGACATTAAAACGACACCGGACCGAACACCACGTGATGGAGTCTGATACCTCTGCAGCACTCACTGTACTCTACAGAACGGTTCCCTCATGTCTGATGTCTTGATTTGGTTTTACATCCTTCATCTCTATTAAAGAGCCACCACTCTGCACAAGTAGGGGGAGCCCAAGCTCGAAAACACTGAACACTTCCTCATATTTACAGTCATATTAACTTGAACTCTTAAAAGAATGATGTAAATGTAAGAGGTGGAGGTTGTGTTCAAGCCCCGCCCACCATTAGAACATCCTCTCGCGCAACAGTGAGCAGAACCAACACTATGCAATATAGTCCCTACATGAAGTTTTCAAACAATTATAATTATACATATTGTCGTAGTAAAAACGGGTTGTATGAGCCTCACACCTAAAGCGACTGCTAGCTCCATGATTTGTGTCTATGACGTTCAAACCCCGAATCCACCAAAACTGCCAAAGTGGCCCCTTTAACGTCAATTAAGTTGAGATACTTACAAATCATTTTGGATAAATGTCGGTAAATGACGTGATGCCCCCCCCCCCACACACACATACAGTTAACCTCCGCGTTTCTCCACTATGCTGTAGAATTAAACCCGTGTTCATAGAACTTTTCAAACCCCTTTGGTTAAAACACAAGTTAATTGAAATAAAAGACACCGAACATGATCATTTATCTGATGAAGATCAAAGACGAGCCCGTAACATCACAAAGTGCACAAAGTTCGGAGATTAAAACTATTTCAAGTAAAAGAGAAGCTTTCAGAGCTCTTACCTCTCTTTCTCTCTCTCTCTCTCT
>JAFMOD010000483.1:161985-194599 GCA_019802435.1 Corydoras maculifer
CTTAAAACAGATATTAGCAGGAGAGGAGATTGAGGAACAACCTGGAGGAACAATAGTCGTAGAACCAAGCATCTCGTTCAGTGCTGTTTAGAGGCCGAACCGGGGTTCATCTGACCTGCTTTGATGCTGCACCACCAGGATGTTGGGTTCAACCACGGCTGCTTCCACACTTTGCATCTCCAGGGTTTTTCTCTAATAGCTGGTTCAGTCGAAGGGAAGTCCAAACAGTTGATACACCTCTTAAAATCTGGTTCAGTTTATAGAACTCATGATTTGTTACTTGGGTTCTCAACAAGATTTTTCAAATATATTTTTTTTATTTCTTTATATTGACTTCCGTCGGGTTCTGTGGATGCGTTCCACACGTCTTACATGTTTGTCCTGTAGATCACTGAATCCCCTTACAAACTGGTTTAAGATGTCTAATGCTGATTGTTTCATTGACTCACAATCACAGCTCTAGTTCATCCCCGGGGTTTTGGGTGGGGTGTAGTTCAGGGCTCATGTAGCAGTCAGTTTTAAAAATCTAATAGAGTCCGGGGTTCAGGGACTCTGTGTTCACCGGCTCATTCTGCGTTCCCCAAAAGAGAAAGTTAATACGAACATCACCCTGACCATCTGAGAAAAGGTCAAAGGTCAACAAGCTCAAAATAAGTAAAGCTGACACTGAGAGAAGAAATTGATTCAGGAAACAGATTAAAGTCAAGGACTGCTGCCAGTCGTTACATTTACATTTAGTCATTCAGCAGACGCTTTTATCCAAAGCCACTTACAAATGAGAACACCACAAGTCAGAAGTTATGAAGAAAACCAACTATACTGTAAATTCATCAAAGCTGAATGTTATTCGATGCCGCGGCACACGCCCCCCCCCCCTTTTTTTTTTTTTTTTTTTTTTTTTTATTATTACAGCAGGTATTTGTTAAAAAGATGTGTCTTGAGTAATTTTTTAAAACTGTTCAGTGATTCTGCCTTACGGACAGATTTGGGAAGAGCATTCCACCATTTTGCAGTGGTGGACGCCACGAAGTGAGACTTACCTGCTCTGTGAGGTGGAATCGTCAGGCGGCAATCATCGCTGGAGCGAAGAGAACGTGTCGGAGTGTATTTAGGAAAGATGGGGTGAAGGTAGGAGGGGGCGGATCCAGAAATGGTTCTGTATGCTAGAGTCAGTGACTTGTACTGAATGCAGCAGCTACAGGGAGCCAATGGAGGGAAGTGAGTAAAGAAGTGACATGAGTTCTTGGGGGTTAAACACAAGTCGGGCTGCAGAGTTTTGAATTAGTTGAAGAGGTCGGATTGTGGAAGCTGGGATACCGGCAAGTAGCGCATTACAATAATCGAGCCGGGATAGGACTAGGGCTTGAACAAGCAGTTGGGTAGCATGTTCAGTCAAAAAGGGTCTGATCTTCCTTATGTTGTAAAGGAGGAATTTGTATGTTTAACAACTCCGTATGTAAAAACGTCCTCAAAACAGCTATGAATAAAAAAAATCTAAAGGAAATAAACACACGGAATGAGAAGGCCTAAAGTAATCAACCACACAGATGGAGGCAGAGTCATTCCAAACAGAAGGGGGCAGGGCAAACAGATGGCTCAAATATATAAACAGACCAATCCGATGACAGGAGTAATGATGAAGCAACACAATTAGCTGAGACAGATAATGGAACCAATTAGGAACACATCTAAAACAGTGATGGGTGGAGACCGGCGGGTGTGAAAATAAAACAACGGCTTGGATCATCTATAAACGGAGAGGAAGTGCATCACAGAGGTACACTGGGGTTTTCAGAATTAACGTAAATAGTTCAGACATGTAAATCTTAATGCTTAGTGGTTTAGCATGTTCTCCTCTCAGCGCTAGGGATTCCCTGTTCGAATCCCAATCTGGGTGGAGTTTCCATGTTTTCCCCGTGTCCGTGTGGGTTTCCTCCTGGTTCTCCAGTTTCCTCCCACAGTCCAAAAACATGGATCAAGTCAATTGAGTTCTTCAAAATTGTTCCATATAGAGTGTGTGTGTATGAGTGTGTGTGTGTCCAGTGATGAAATGGTGCCCTGTCCTGGGTGTATCTGCCCAGCATCCGAAACGTTCTCCCCTGGATGGGCATGGGGAACCCCCCCGCGACCCTAATAGAGGATAAAGCAGGAGATAATGGATGGAATGGATGGATTTCTAACCAGTGGAACATGTTCAACCCATAAACACTTTACTTTAATGTATTTATGGTTTCGTTATGGTTTATCAGTGGTTTATTTTACACCATGGATAACCTGTTAAGTTCCTGTGTCCTCAATTATTTGTTTTGACTGATATCCATCCTCCAATCTGATTCTGTCTTTTCCTGTTGATTTGACAAATGTATGAATAACGCACATCATCTAAGAATGGTATGCTTTTATCTATACCATGAATATTTACCACAGGGAGTCTTAAATCCAATATAATTTATTTGTAAATAAAACATTAGGTTCTTAAAGTGCGATCTGAATGACAGCAAAAAACAAAAACAAACTAATTATTACTGTGGCTGATACAATATTTATTAATTATATGAAACACACCTATCACAGTTTATATTTACTATTTACGACATTATAAAGTTTAATAATCACAGACTTTATAAGTTCCCATTACTCTGTTCTCCAAGAGTCAGGACCATTACAGGACCACTACAGAGTGGTTAACTGAGTGGTGGATGATTCTGAGCACTGCAATGACAAGAACATGGCTTCAATCTAATATTACTGGAACTGTGGGGGTCCTGATCATCAGAGAACATACCAAAGGGAACTAACAGTATATGTGAAGAAACTGATGGACTATGAAACTGTAGAACTACAAACCCCATCAGTTTGATCAAAGGAGCTGATATAATAGACAGAGAATGTAAATTTATATTTATAAATAAAGAACACATGATTCCATCACCAATATTATCATAAGATTTATATGAACTTTTGTCACTTAAAAAATAAAAAGACTTTAAAAACAGATTTGATTAAATTCCTTGATTAAATAATATTAAATTAATATTACATTCTGCATTAATGTTCTGTAGTTAGGGTGATGGATCTGAGGTGTACAGCACACAGGTCCAGGATGAACGCACCACCACAACGGTACATGTGTCGAGGTTAGGAACACAGACGGCACAAGACCTGTCTGTACTTCTGTCTGACCTAAAGGTAGAGCAGAGGACAAATTAAAGAACAAGTGGTGGACGATATCCTGGGAACATTGTAACTGTTAACTTGTGCTACAATAAATAAAAACACAAAAAAACACAAAAGCTCATAAAACCCCCTGGTGCTCACCAGAGGTATGACCTACACTTTTAGAGCATCAAAACCAATACTGAGCAGTGAATAAAATTTAATTCCCAACAAAAAAAAAAAGTTAAACGACTGACCTTTGAATTAAAGACACAGTGAACGAAGAAGATGAAGACTCCCTGCTGGGACTCGAGGAACTGGTAGAGAAGCCGGATCTGTGGAGTCTGGTTTGGGGTGAAGAGGAGAATTCCAGGGCAGCCCAGAATAAAAAACTGAGCCAGGCTCTTAATCAGAACACTGACGACGAGCTTGGTCTGAGATGCATTGTTGGTATGCAGGTCCGGATTATTCAGGAGATTCAGGGTGAAGATTATTAAAAAGATGATGAAGATGAAGAGGACCACGTTGGACTGCAACAGACAAACAAATCGATTAATCAATAAAGACGATCAACTTCAGTTCCGACCTCTTTCAGGCAAGCCGCGTGGACAGGAAGCGTTTTGAGTTTAAAACTCAGACCTGAATCACATCAAGCAAAAAATCCGACTCGAGTTAACTCGGACGTGTAAATCAACTTAATCCAAAGTGACGTATTCGATGTGTAACGCGGTGAAGACTTTTGATCTGATGTGTTCATGAGCATCAGACTCATTGGTTGATCGTAAATAAATATCATTTGTATAAAATCCCGTGTTGCTCTCACCATAATTATGAAAATGATGGGCACAGCAACAGCCATGTTCATACCGATAAACTTCTTTGGCTCACATCTACAAACAGAGGAAACATACTGAATTATTATAAATCAAACATCTGAATTCGGTAAATAATCATATTATATTTTTTATAATATGTGTGTTCACGGCGGCACGGTGGCTTAGTGGTTAGCACGTTCGCCTCTCAGCGCTAGGGATTCCCGGTTCGAATCCCCATCTGGGTGGAGTTTCCATGTTCTCCCCGTGTCTGCGTGGGTTTCCTTCCTTCCTTTTTTGGAACAAGTTAATTGAATTCTCAAAATTGCCCCCTATAGTGTGTGTCTGTGTGAGTGAGTGTGTGCCCAGCGATGGATTGGCGCCCTGTCCTGGGTCTATCTGCCCAGCGCCCGAGACGTTCTCCCCTGGATGGGCATGGGGAACCCCACCGCGACCCTAATAGAGGATAAGCGGAAGATAATGAATGAATGAATGAATGAATGAATGTGTGTTCACTTTACAGCACTCACTGTTCATCTCCGTAACCACCAGGAAACAGCAGAGCCGTCGTGCAGACCACAGTCAGCGGGACCGTGTACACTACTACAAGCAAGTGTTTCCAGTTGAACCTATCAAAGCCGTTCGCCCCGAATTCTGATAAGCTCTTCACTTGGAGGAAGAGGATCAAAGCTTCGACGAACATCCAGGAAAAACCAGAGAGATACAGGAAGTGTTGAAAACCAGCCAACGCGGCACAGAGTGTCTGAAGAGATCAAATAAAATTATTAAATCAAATTTTAAAAAAAATAATAAATAAATTTTCTGAGCGTGGAAATCCGTTATCACTGCGAAGTGAAGCTGCACTCACGTCTTCGGGACGAGTGTTAAACAGCGGGGTCTTTTTCAGCAGATCGATGGCGTTATAGACCAGAAGGTTGGAACACATGTTAATTAGAACCACGCTGGTTAATTTAACACCTCGAGAACAAAGAGCAAAGCTGAGGATGGACAAGAGAAAGAAGAGCAGCCCCATGACCCGGCACACGGTCAGAGCTTCGCCGATCTTCTTCAACACTCCACAGTCCATCTACAAAACAAAAACACGTCTGAAAAACGCGTACAGAGTTCTCCATGTGGCGCTATTAATAATAAAAGGGTTGTAATGTTATGTCAGTAATTTGTAAGGCATCTGAGGTTGAGGTCCCTCTCTTACCCAACACGTCTGCATAATGAGAGCAACAGTAGCTGGTCGAGCACATGAGCACACACTGTGAGTTCTGTTAGTCAGGATGATGTCACAGTCTCCGTCAGTCCATTCAGTGTCCTTCCAGTGGACACAAGTGAGAGAACCGCCAGAGTCCAACTCCTGAGAGAGACGGAACCAAGTGACACGAGAGAGATGCATGTTTGGGATAGATAACTTTAAATAGCGCCCTCTCTCTCATGAGTATATAAGTTAACTCACGTCGATGTGTTTCAGTGTGATTTTAATTGGGTTGCTGAGCAGTTCGTTGTCAGTTTCAAGAAGTAGAGCCGTCACCACTTTGGACATCATGGTATTATCTGTGTCATCAGTCACTTTATAAAAATCAGCAATTAACATTTCCTCCATGTCAGTGTAGACTATTAAAGCAGTATCTGATTTAAAAATGGAAATAAATAATGATTAACATTATTAATAACACAATGAAGTGATAGACGTCCTGTCCTGGGTGTATCCAGAGCCCGGAACGTTCTCACCTGGATGGGCATGGGACACCCCCCCCCCCTCTTTTTCTGCAGGCTGATGTGGTTGGTAGCAAAGTCCAGGGTGGTTTGATACCCTTTGTGTCTGAAGTTTGCATGTTCTCCTCATGTTAGTTTATGTTTCCGGTCCAAACACAGGTAAGTCAGTTTCTACGAGGATTTTAAAATGTTGCAGGTGTAAATGTGTTTATGAATGTGTGTTTGTGTGACATGAGGGTGTCTATGCAGTTATTAGGTGTTGAATGTGAAGTGGTTGGTGAGTGTGTGTGTGTGTGACAGACAGACAGACAAATTAACCTATAGCAAAAAATGAACTAGTAAAATGAAACTACTTTACCATTGGTGGGATCCAAATCCAGTGACGCATTTACTGAATAGAGTTGTACAGTTCCATTTTCAATGTCATATGATTTAAGTTTGAACATACTGCAATCTATAAACATAAATGTAAATATATTTATATAAGTCTATTTCAGTAAACAGTACAGTGTGGACAGGAGTCTCATTTTGACTTATTATATAGTTTTTATGTATTTGATATATATTTATATATGTTAGTTCACTGAATACCACTACTACTACTACTTATAATAATAACATTAATAGGAATGCAGCTCTGCCAAAGCTCACCCACCTAGAAAATCTGTTATTTGTTGTGAGTATCCGTAGGTTGTTCCATCTTGCAGTATGACCGTGATTATTGTTTTAACAGTGTTTATTGCCGCACTTCCATAATCTTGATAAGAGTTTACAGTTGAAATGAATTTTACACGTCTTAGAAATGCCCAGTATTTTGATAAAAAATTAAATTTGTAGATTTTTGCCTAGTACAAAAAAAAGAAACACTTCTGAGCACCTGCACTGTTAAAATGAATAAATCCAAATATATAAAATAATGCTCTTACTTTATTTTTCAGTTCATTTACATCACTGTTATAAAAGTCCAAATTACACTCTGCTGTATAAACATCCTAAGCAGAAGTATATATATATATAATATGAATTTATGTATGGTACAATAACACAGACTTTTAAAAAATGAATTAATTTAGACAAAATGAAAAACGCCCACAGTAATCAGACAAACATCATACCTCACAATCGGTACCTTTAAGGACATCTTAAAAAATAAAGAATAAAAAATTGGTTAAGAAATAACAAAATGGACATTTAAAACATGGTCCTGTGTTTTTACTATTTAAACTATGAAAATAATTCAGCAATGACCCGTCATTCTGATGCACCTGGTAATTGGTCGGGTTCTACGAAAGAACTTTTACATGATGGTATGATACTGTGTATATTTCTGGAGACTGACTATGCTCTGGGATAGTGAAGCTATATGGTTATATATTGTACTGATCCCCAGGTTTGATAAACAGTGAAAACATAATACACTAAAAAAAAAATACCACATGAGCAAAAATAAAACAGGAAACAGTCTTACTGTTAGTCTTACTGACAGCTGGCTTGAACCAAAACTTAAAATTATCTACAACAAAGAACAAGAATAATAAAATTGTTATTAAATATCAATAATGACATGAACTAATCTTAACATGCCTGTCTGTGTTATTGTGGGTTTTCTCACCATTAAATGAAGCATGGCTGACTGTAAGCGTCATCAGTGAGAGCACGAAGACGTCTGCAGAGAATCAGAATCAGAGTTTAATATTACTATCCGATCTGTACTGACATACACACACATTTAGTCACTGCGTGTTCTCGTGATACAAAGTTCACACAAAGTGCAGTAGCGTATACATTCATTTATATCATTATGCCATCTAGAGTCAGTACATATATTACAATATAAAATAAAAATACTCACGGCTCTGAAGGAGAACCATTTCTCATCTCCCGTTGAATGAACACAGAGGCGATATGACTGAAGGTGGTTGATCTGTAGCTGGACTGGTCTGGTTTTCAGATCAGTTCATTTTATTTATTTGCATCATCACTGGAGGTGCAGGCGGGCAGCATTTGCATCGGCTTTTGCATAAATGGTTTGGGCCAGTAAACATACATCAACATGAAAATAACTTTGAATGTTTTATTACAAAACCCAGATAGACTGTCAGTGACCCACAAACGAAAACAATTATTCATTAGTCATTCATTATCTTCTGCTTAAACCTTTATTAGAGTTGCGGGGGGGGGGGGGTGTTTCCCATGCCCATCCATGGGAGAACGCTTCTGACGCTGGGCAGATACACCCAGGACAGGACCAATTAATTGCTGGGCACACAATCACTCACACAAAGACACTCTATATAGGACAATTTAGAGCATTCAATTTACCTTGAATCCAGGTGCTGACCACCTAAAACCAATCCTAAAGACATGGGTGCGGCCCATTTCTGAAAGACTCATTTGGTTCATGTCGTCCAAAACACACCTGCTTCTAATTTACTGTTCTGACGTATACAGAACATAAGAGTTCTATTTGACTGATGCATGGCTTTAATCTGTGAGTATGAAATCCACATTTTGTAATCAGTTTGCCCAAGCGCAGCCAATCCAAGGGGCAAGTGTGTCAGATGAAAGCGAGAGACCTTTTGCCTTTTGGATTAATAATTAGTATAATAATGACGAAATAACTGTGTCGAAATGTACAAAAAAATGACCAAATAAAGACGTTTGAAAAAGTTTTTATATTTAATCTGGAACAGATTTTACAAGCACGAGTGGGCTGACATCCAGAGGTCCAATTTCAAAACACCCACTAAACTATTTTGGACCTTAAACGCTTTAATGGAATATTTAAAGTTTATTAATCTTTTTAAAACTCAAGACAGACACTGTGTGACTTCACCACAAATTAGCTTCTTTTATTTATTTAAGGCTCCAGCCTTCAGTCCGGCACATGCAGCATACAGTTTTATTTCCTGTCTATTAGCACAATTCCGCAAAACATCCTGCTTTAAATATTATTCAAGCATCTAACCCACACTTTTTTATTTGTAATAAAATAAAAAGCAAATCGTTTTAGATAATAAAATATTCATTAAACAGGTTTAGGAAAAATGGAACCAAATATTCAAATAAATTTAAATTTGCTACAGGAAGCTTTACACGCAGAGACTGGAGAACACTTACCATTCTTTCTACAGAAATGTTGGTCTTCAGTAAAATCAGAGACTGTCCTGGGTGTATCTGCCCAACGCTCCAAACATTCTTTCTTTTAATGCCCCCCCCACCCACACACCCGTGCGACTCTAGTAGAGGATTACGATTAATTAATAATATTAATAATCACACAAGGGTACCAGTAATGGTAAAGAATGAAAGTTACAAATATAATAATAGTTATACGATCAAGGATCATAAAGACAGACTGTATTATTTAATATACATAGTTTTTGAAAACGTTGCCACGTTGTGAAGCGTTTTAAGATCTGATCTCGGTGGTGTTCAGGTGGAGGACTGATTTTCGGCGGTTGTATCGGGTTGTGATTTGAGCAGAGCGGTAAGCAGAGTCCTCCTGCACTTCTGTCTGACCTAAACATGAATTTAAAAAAATAATGTAGAGAAAATGAACTGTTAGGAGTCAAAAGTAGATCTAAAGTTCGGCGCTATATGAATTAGAAAACATGTTAAAATTACAAACATAAAAAAGATACAGAATATAAAATAAAAGATGTGCAACACGGAAAGAGCTGATGTTTATTACTTATTTTTATTTTATGATCACATTATGTCCGAAGCTAATTTGATAAAAATGTCAGTGTATAACTACATCATATAAACAGCGTATACGAATCAAAGTATTAACGAATCTACAGAGTTTTAACAGCCGACACTTTTCTGGGTTTTATTTTGTATTGTTTTTACAAACCTCGAAGCATAATGATTAAAGCTAAATCTGCATTTCCAGTTTATTTATAGTGGAGTCGGTATTATGGGTTGGGGGTCAGACACGTGATGTATGACTTTGATGAGGACTAACCTCCTGGTTGAAGACACAGTGCACGAGAAATATGAAGGTTCCCTGCTGAGATTCGAAGAACTGGAGGAGAACCTTCACCACGTTAGAGTTCCATCCAACAAAGAGCAGCACTGCAGGAAGGCTGAGGATGAGGCACTGAGCCAAACCTTTAAACACCACAGTCAGGACGAACTGCTTATCCACCAAACTGGGGCTCGGCAGTCCTCCATGATGGAGACGACTCAGAATGATGATCATGTTGATGATGATGATGATATAGAGGATCACACTTAACTGCAAATATAAAGAAAAGAAACTAACTCAGAAAAAAACATTTATAATAATAATAATAAGAAGAAGAATTTTATATCATGAAGACATGGTTTATGAACAAACCCGAAGTTCAACAAACCCAATGATATTAAAAAGAACATGTATAACACTTACTATAACAATGAAGGCAACTGGGATGGCACGTGCCAACAGCACATCAGTTAAGTTAGCCGATTCACATCTACAAAAAAAAAAAAAAAACATCAATAACAATAATGATAATAATAGTAATCAACAATAAAAAAAACTTCTTACTCTTCATCACCATAACTTTCAGGAAACAGAATCATAAATTCACAGACGAGTATCAGAGGAACAACGTATCCGATCGCAGTCAACCATTTCCAGCTGAACACCCCTCTCTGATCTGAGGAGGCTTTTAAATGGTTCCTCAGTAAGAGGAGGAGCAGATAAGACTCCATGAACATCCACACGAAGACGGAGACGTGGAAGTAATACTCGATCACTGCTATTACTTTATGCAACTCCTGAAGAAAATAAAATAATAAATGAACCGGAACACACTGGATATAGGTGTAAGGCGTGGGGGGGGGGGGGTAAGACTCACATATTGAGGACGTAATGAAGAATGAAACGTCCTTTTAAACAGATCAATGAGGTGATAAATGAACAGGTTGATTGACAGATTGATCACCGTCACGTTGGTGTTTCGACAGAAGAGAGCAAAGATCATTAAGGAGAAGCTCAGGAACATTAGCCCCACCGCCTTCATCACGATGATGAACACCATCAGCTCACAGTCATGCTACAAGAGAACATGGGCAATTAAAAAAAAACACCAAAACTGTTATTAACCGTTTTAATTTGTAAGAAACTAAAGAGAATCATTTCCTTTTGATGACATTATTTGCTGTATAAAAATATTCTTTCACTGGAAGCTGGTGACGAGCCAGAAACTCGTAGATAGGATAAAGTCTCTCATGTAGCACATAGCATCTAAATCTGGTTATTTTCCACTGCTGTGTCCTATCGGCAGAATTTAGTTCTAACCTCACCTTATAGGTCATAATCACAGCAAAAGTAGAGAGACGACGACAGGAGCAGATGGTGAGTGTGCTGTTCGTCCGTACGACAGTGCATTCATCCTCCAGCCACTCGTCGCCATTCCAATGCACACAGGAAATAAGTTTTACGGGGTCTAATTTCTAAACAACAAAAAACGAATGTAATTGTAATGTAAAAGAACGATGTAATTACGCATTCTTTATTTATTCTGATGGTTTGTTTTCTTTAGGTTTAAATATGGATCTCACATCGATGTGTTTCAGGGTTAGATTGATTGGTTGTGTGAGTTCTCTGTCGGTAACGTTGTGAAGTTCGACTGACACCAAAACGGACATCATGGTTCTTTCTATGTTCATATATGGTTTGAAAAATGTCGCTTCTAAAACATCTCCCAATTTAGTGTAACTTATCATGGAAACAACGGCAAATCCTAGAATATACACATTATAAATATAAATACTGCGCAGATTATGAGGAACATTAACATGAGATTATTAATTAAAACAAACATTACCATTGTTGTTTTTGGCAATTCCGATAAGATCAATTTCCAGCGATGCATTCCTTGTTATGATTTGAGGGATTTCATTTACACATTCATTTATTTTAATATGAAGAACTCGAATTTCTGTAATTATAACAACATTTTATGTAAGTAAACATATAGATACTTACAGTATATACATTTTATTTGCATGTATAGTAAAGTGCTGACAGTCTGTCTATATATTACAACAGACTGAGAAAACTAACTTTATAGAAAGTAAAGTTTTTAGAACATAAGGAATAATTAATACATTTTATTTTTCAACTTTAATATTATGATTATAATATTATTTTACTTTTTAAAAATTATTTGCACACATTTTACCCAACCGTCTTAAAATCTTACTAAATTTTTGTCCTAAAAACTTAAAAATGTTGGGGAGTAAAATGTAAGAGGAACAATATCAGAACTTTGATGCGGAACTGCTGGAAGAGTTACTAAAATTATTATAAATTACTCTGTTTTACGATGTTAGCTAAACAGATGTGTTTAAATTATGTATTTGAAAGATGTCCGTACCCACATAACTGGAATCGATGCGGCGGATTTTGCAGAAATCATACAAACAGTTGTACATTAGCAGTTCATTGAAATTTAAAACGGCATTCCCCACGGAGACCATGTTTTCCTGATCAGCAGCAGAGCTTTCCAAATGATTCACAAGATACATCGTTGTAGCCATGGTCGCTAAACATTTCTGATGAAGACAAATTTAAGCAACGAGACTAAAATTTATAAACATTTATCCCAAACCCATAGAATCAAAGAAAGTCTTACATAATAACCAATTTCCTTAAAGTAATAGTGTGGAAATGAATCAAATGAATTCAGGAATTCCATTGCACACGCTGCCGATTTTAAGACCTGCAACAGCATAAATAAATGTATAAGCAACAATATAAAATATTTTAAACTATAGATTTTACTGAACAACCTTATTTTTGAACCATTCTGTGGTAATGAAGCAGAAACTGAGGCTCCAAACAAAACCCCACTATTTACAAACATATAAATAAGATTGCTCTCATAATTGTGTCTAATGTCAGTCTGAGAGAACCTCCAAATAAAGCTGCTGTTCCTTTAATTCAAAAGGAACCAGGAATTTGAGCATCTTCCTGCCTTCTGTGCATGTATTGTTTGAAGACCTAAAGCCTAGAGAACATGAGGATCATCCAGGAAATAGAGAAGATAAATAACTGGACTGATCTTAATTATACCACACGATGTGAAGAAGAATGACATTTATTCAGTTAGAAAAATTAAATCTCAGAAATTTTGGAATTTTCAGTAAATGTGCTAAACTAAACAAATCTATAGAGATTGAGAACCAGGTATGAAGATACAAGCACAGGCTTTAAAAGATTAGACAGCAGTAGGATGGTTGATCTCACCATACAGTCATCAGGCATTGGAGGATCTGAAATTAAACAGAAGGCCACTAATAAGACTGTATGTCAAAGCAAACAAACTAAATCTTTTAATCTTACTGAGGTGTTCAGGGCTACATTACCTTCCATTGACAAATACAAGAGACTGTCCAATTTGTGCAACCAGTCAACATGATCTACATTTTCTAAAAAGATAATAATAATGAAAAAAAAAGTTAGACATATTTTGCATCATTATCAGTTTCTCAGAAATAACGCGCTCACGCTCACACACACACACACACAGTCAAGCCCGAAATTATTCATACCCCTGGCATCATTGTGGAAACTAAATATTCCTCAGCTTTTATTCACATTTGAACAAAAAGTGGCATGTCCAAAATTATTTAATTTTAATTATAGACTGACAGTTTGCAAAGGCTATAAATAATTTTGTTAATTTCTGTTCAAATGTGAATAAAAGCTGAGAAAAATTTTTTTTCAATAAAATTGCTGGTTGAAGAAAAGTGAATTTAAGTCAAAATTTGCCATGGGTATGAATAATTTCGAGCTTGACTGTGCGTGTGTGTGTGTATAATGTATAATATATATATATATATGTGTGTGTGTGTGTGTGTGTGTGTATGTATGTATGCATATATATATATATATATATATATATATATATATATATATATATATATATATATATATATATATATATATATATATATATATATATACATATATACACATACATACACACACATATACACACAAACTTTGTACGACCTAATTAGTTTCTTGAAACTTCTAGAGTGTTAAACTGTATTATTAACATTTGTTGTACAATGTTTTAGCTTAATAGTTAAACAATTAAGTAAAGACTAAAGATTAGTATGATGGACAGTAACTAACTCACAATACCAGAAAAAGTTTTGCGCACAACTCATTACTTGTTGTCCATGTTCTCAGTTCCACTTACTGTAAAGATGGACTTTGTAGTTCTACAATTCCAAGCAGAAGTCAATCGGTTTGTAGACTACAGTATGTACTGTGTACATCACCCTTACCTCTATTGGAACCAAAAAAAGTACCACCACAGTACTGTTTACCCAAATGATACCTGTTCTGTGATGGTCCTGACCAACAGAACCAACAGGGGTCTAACAAAAACAAAGAACACTAATAGACTACTGGAGGAAATGGACCATGGAGCAAGAACTGGTGCTATACGGTTTATATTTAGTCATTTAGCAGACAATTTAAAGATGACAGAACTTTGTGAGTTAAGAGGAATCATCAAATCTGATCCATCATAGTCCATTTTCCCCCATCATTTTATAATAGCAAGGGCTTTAAAAAGAGATGTTGTGAGTTGTTCTAAGTTATATATGAATATTACAGACATAAATAAATATTTGGTATTAGGTATCTAAAAATTCAAATTTGCAAGCACTTTTGTAGTTTATAGCAAGTACACATATTCTTCTTATTATTATTATTTATTCACTTATCTTGTGCTTAATCCTCTACCAGGGTCACGGAGAGAGAACATTTTTAGGAACTGGGCAGATACACAGAAGACAGGCACAGACACACACAAACACACACTATATGGGGCAATTTGGAGCATTCAATTTACTTTCAAACTATGTTTTTGGACTGTGGGAGGAAACCAGAGAACACGGAGGAAACCCACGCACCGTGCTGCCCTCTACTTATTTCTATTATAATAATTATTATTGTTACTTACCAACATTTTCATCATAATAATAATAATAATATTCATAAGTGACATCTGAAAAAAGAAACAGATACTAAATGAAAACCTTTATAAACTCTTATTTACATGAATGAATCTCGTGATCTATCAAACTAATAAAAAACTAAACCTTTAATTAGGTTTGTTTTCATTCTTGTTCTCGTTTTCAGGTCTCTATCGTACTTTATTTTTTTATTAATTTAGATTAATAGAGTACATCTGTATCCTAGTGAATTAAAAAAAAGGTGAAATGCAAAGGTTGAAACAATAAGCAGCTTTGAGGTGATTGATTTGTTAGATAAGTGAACAAATTTTCAGTCCTGAACCTGGTGTGAACATGCAAAAGTTCAAGAGAAAAATCCTGACATCATGAACAGAAGAGAACGATTCACCTCAATGCTGTAAACCAGCGTTCTGATAAAACCTGACTGCAGAGTGAACCGCCATTACGGGCTTAATGATATTATTCTTATTTAATAACTTACTGGAATCATTAAATGATGGTGAGACCTGAGCGATACCTGAAAACATAAGTACTGGATTAGAACCTTCGGTGACTAAATATCACAGGCATAAAACAGAAGCAGTACATAGTACAGGTTTCGGGTGGTTTCCCTTTTGAAATCTTTTTAAACAATTATTTTATTTCTTCATCATCATCATCATCATCATCATCATCATCATCATCATCATCATCATCATCATCCTCAGCTCTGCGCTCAGCGCACACATTGCAGTTTGATTAAAGTACTCACATGTTAGAAGAAGAATCACCGGAAGCTTCATCTTGTTTGTCTCCGTTCATTTGATCAGTGAACAAGCAGAACGTTAACTAAACCTTTAAATGCCGGATTGTGTCTCTGCCCTTCGTTTGCATCGAAACTCGTTCGTGCTGCAGATTTTGCATGAGAAATGCTCCAGGCAAATAGTTCCAGTAAAATGTTAAAAACAAACAATCTTTTTAATGACAGAAAAAAAACGACAGTAGGAAAATGTAGATGAACAATATATATATATATATATAGTTAGTTGGAAAAAGCCATGATAAATATACACTAATTAAAATTAAGGAGGCGGCACGGTGGCTTAGTGGTTTAGCATGTTCTCCTCTAAGCGCTAGGGATTCCCGGTTCGAATCCCCATCTGGGTGGAGTTTCCATGTTCTCCCCGTGTCCGCGTGGGTTTCCTCCGGGTTCTCCCCACAGTCCAAAAACATGGATCAAGTCAATAGAATTCTCCAAATTGCCCCATATAGAGTGTGTGTGTGTGAGTGAGTGTGTGTCCAGTGATAGATTGGCGCCCTGTCCTGGGTGTATCTGCCAAGCGCCTAAAACGTTCTCCCCTGAATGGGCATGGGGAACCCCCCCCCCCGCGACCCTAATAGAGGATAAAGCGGGAGATAATGAATGAATTAATAAAATTGAGGAATATATTAAGGCAAAGGTAATCAAGTTCAACACGCAACATCAAAGAGAATTGCAATCCTATCGGTTACATTCACTTTAAATAAAGGAAGATAAGATGAAAAGCCCTTGTTCTAAATTCATATGTCAAAAAAGAGAGAAAGACTTGTGGTGGATGTGTTTAAAATCATACGTTGGACAAACAAGGGTCAAACGCTCAGGAGGTAAATGCATAAACAGCGCTCCCTAGCGGAACAGTGGTAACGCCGAAAAAGCATTAAATAAAGCGTTTAATCATCTGCATCTCTCATTTGTAAGACGCTTTGGATAAATGAAAGCCGTCGTGAGAAACCGTCCTGATCTGAGATCAGCAAACCAGATCAGAGGGCCGCAGTCCGACACAGAGCTGGTGTCTAATCGCACACAATAAGATTTCAGATTAGAGTGGGGCTTAAATAAACCCGAAACGCAGGTGACGGCAATTACTGATTATACTCTAACCGTAGGCCTCTGTCTCCCCCTTTTGGCGCTACTGAGCATGGCACCAAAACCAGTTAACAGCTTGCAGCTCGAGTTTAGAAAATTGCTTTATAAATAAAGTTTACATAGTCTACTGTCAGTGGGGTTCTTCTGGATCTCTCAATCTCTTAATTTGTTAAAACAGAGACTGTGATTTAACATGTCGGGAAACATGTTAATAAACGTGTTTATTTAATAAAATCAAAATTAGTGAAGATAGTTTATTATGGATTTTTTATAGTATAAAAACTCTATTAGATGATTGAATGGCTCTCGTTGCATAGTAAAACTCCAGCAGATCTTGATAATGCACCTTGTTTAGGGTTCAGCAGTAATGAATGACGTTCTTCTGTGGCGAAAAATTAAGTGAAAAAAATGTATAAGGTTTCATTGTATGTATTATTAAATAATGACTTGTTTATATTTAATGGCGTATTAATTATTGAAGCGAAAACAACTAATAAATAAGAGAGGAGACAGCGGATCAAATAACGAGCAGAGAGCGACAGCATGGAAATATACGATCTGTAATCATTAAAATTTACATACAACGAAAATCAAAGCCACATTCTCAAAATAAACATCCGAAAAACAATAACATACAGAAAATGTGATTAAAATGTAAAAGGAACCTGTATCCTCAATGATGCATGCTGGTACCTCATGCACTTTGGTCAATCATATGCTTCCAAACATGTGGGGACAGTTTAGGGAAGGTCCGTTACTACTGCAACATGACTGTGATCTATTGTACAAGTTGTCAGTTTGGAGGACGTTTGCCCCGCAGCATGCAGAACCACATTTACTCATCATTACAGCTAGTTTTAAATTATTTAATTATTTGACCTTTCGCGTTTATTCCTAACAGAAGCGTTTATGACGTCGCTGCTTAGCGTTTGTTTTTTAATTTATTTAAACCCGAGATTTCGAGCTCTTGCTCCATCATGGTTTATGATGTGTAGATGATCATAATAACACATCCATTAACAGGAGATCTCATCTATTAAACGGAGGAACATTTGTTTACTCAGTTCTCCAGAAGACTAAGGAAATACTGGTGCCATATAGGAACACAATGAGTTTGTTGGACACGTCAAGCTTTTCTCGTTTTTAAATTTAGATTTTTTTTATGCAAAGATCAAATGTTTGCATTTTGACCGAAGGCTAGGACGATAAACAATATAATTTATATTTATTTCCCCTGAAACCCAGACATTATTTTTTCTCTACTCCATGTTACTCTTTTAAATCCCATTGGAGTCGGCGCTCTGTCTGCAGACCACAATCAACGGGACAGAGTAAACTATTATGTGTAAGTTTTTCCAGTTGAGCCTATCCCTGCGGTGTGTGCTGATCTTTGATAAGTTCTTCACTTTCTGGAAGAGGAGCAAAGCTTGGGCGAACATCCAGGTGAAACCAGAAAGATACAGGAAGTGTTCCAAACCAGCCAACATGGCACAGAGTGTCTGAAGAGGTCAAACAAAATCATAAACTCAGCGTCCTTGAGTGTTCTGAAAGGTGCTTTCAAATAAAATGTATTATTATTATTATTATTATTATTATTATTATTATAAAACATCGGAACATCTGAATGCGTTATCTCTGTGAAGTAAAGCTGCACTCACGTTCTCAGGGCGAGTGTTAAACACCGGAGTCTTGTTCAGAAGATCGATGAAGTTATAGATCAGAAGGTTGGAACACAGGTTAATTAAGACCACGCTGATCAGATCAGTGTTTCGACAACAAAGAGCCAGGCTGATTATAGACAGGATGAGGAAGACCAGTCCCACGGCCTGACACACCAACAGAGCATCGCTGAACTTCTTCAGGTGGCAGTTCATCTGGGAAGCAAAATATATCTCTTAGCCTTAATAAAGAGTCTAGAACCTGCAGGTCAAGGAGAAGAAGAAGCTGAAGAACCTCAGAAGAAAAGCACAGTCACTACGTCACATTAATTACAGTGACACAGGGAGGGTGGTGCACATGATCAGGGTGGTGACACTGACGCGGTGGTGGGTCATTAGTTTGTGATGTGCTGGTACCAGTGGATCAGACAGAAGAATCCACTCAACGTACACTCTATTAGACACATCCACCTGATTGCTCCACCCCGTGGATGTAGACACCATTTGCTCATCTGTGGTTGCACAAGACAATGTTTTGAAAGGTGGATTATTCTCCAGCAGTGAGACTGAGGTGCTTATAAACTTCAGCAGCACTGCTGTGTCTGATCCACTCACACACTAACACACACTAACACACCGTATCTGCTCTGTATTATTATTACATCCAGCGGTCCCTCTCTTACCCAACACTCTGCATAATGAGAGCAACAGTAGCTGATCGAGCACACACTGAGTTCTGTTAGTCAGGATGATGTCACAGACTCCATCAGTCCATTCAGTGTCCTTCCAGTGGACACAAGTGAGGGAACCGCCAGAGTCCAACTCCTGAAAGAGACAGAGAGAGAATGAGCAAGGGGAGGAGAATTAATATATCTCTATATTTATTTATGTGAGCATGCGTGTTATAAAAATCAGCTTTTAACATTTCCTCCATGTACGCGTAGATTATAAAATACACAGAATCTGATTTAAAGAGCGAAATTAAATTACAAATCACACGAATAATAAAACAATGAAGCGAATTTTGACCTTACATTATTTAAAATTGTAGTTAAATTTGTTAGGATCTGATTATTAAATGTTTGATTTTTATATTTTGTTTTTTATTCATGATAGAGGACCATAAACCGTTACACTTCTGGACCAAAATAATATTAAATAATATTAATATAATATTTGTAATATAACACCTCCAGTATAAGCGTGGGTCCCCCTTGTGGTCACTATAGGTATGATGTAAAATTAATACGATGTTGTACTCACATTAGGTTAATTATTTTAGAGCAGCGTGATTTGGTGAAAGTGTTTAATTCTCTTCAATCAGCTGATTGGTTAATTGATCTTACTGCGAGAGCAAATTTAACTTTTCCATAGAACGTTCATGCGATCATAGAGAACATGCAAATTATACTCAGCTGTTACGTCCTCGCGATGCCACGGCTTGAAAGGACAGAGGCCCGAGCTGAAGGGATTGAAAAGAAGTCTTTAATGTGGAAATCAAAACCAAACAGCACGCGACACGACGTGACGAAAACACAGCTGATCCGGATTTACCGATCATAACAACACAGTCCGGTAGAGGGCGCTGATGTAAAAACATTTGTAATTCTGTGTCTCCCAGGACCTCCTCAGCGGGAAGCATCAGAATCACTAACTGCTCCACTCTCATCATCATCCATCCATCCATTTTCTTCCCCTTTATCCTCTACTAGGGTCTTGGGGGGGACGGGGGGTTCCCATGCCCATCTAGGGGAGAACCTTTCAGGCGCTTGGAAGATACACCCAGGACAGTCACACAAGCACTCACACAAAGACACACTCTATATGGGGCAATTTGGAGAATTCAATTGACTTTGATCCAGGTTTTTTGACTGTGGGAAAGAAACTGGAGTACCCAGAGAATACCAACACAGATGGGTGGAGAACATGGAAACTCCACCCAGATTGGGATTTGAACCTGGAATACGTAGCGCTGAGAGGCGAACATGCCAAACCACTAAGACAGCGTGCCGCCATGTCATTATCATCATCATCATCATCATCATCATCATTATTATTATTATTATTATTATTGTGATGACGACTGGTGGTCATGCTTATGTTTAGCAGTTAAAACCTTCAGAAGACATTCTATCAGCTGATTTATTTTCTCTTATTTCTTTGCTGCCCTGGTTCCGTGTTTTTTTAATTTGTAGTTTCAACCTGTTTGTTGAGTTTTGTGCAGATGCAAATCCACCACAGGCAGGTTGACTGATCCGAACATCAATAGAGTCATTTATCAGAGGAGGTACCATCATACAGTTAGACAAATTATGTACAACAACTTCATTCATTCATTATCTCCCGCGTTTGTCCTCTACTAGGGTCGCGGTGGGGTTCCCCATGCCCATCCAGGGGAGAACATCTCGGGCGCTGGGCAGATAGACCCAGGACAGGGCGCCAATCCATCGCTGGGCACACACTCACTCACACAGACACACTCTATAGGGGGCAATTTTTTGAGAATTCAATTAACTTGATCCATGTTTTTGGACTGTGGGAGGAAACCGGAGAACCCGGAGGAAACCCACGCAGACACGGGGAGAACATGGAAACTCCACCCAGATGGGGATTCGAACTGGGAAACCCTAGCGCTGAGAGGCGAACGTGCCAACCACTAAGCCACCATGCCACTGTACATTCATTCATTCATTCATTATCTTCCGCTTATCCTCTATTAGGGTCGCGGTGGGGTTCCCCATGCCCATCCAGGGGAGAACATCTCGGGCGCTGGGCAGACAGACCCAGGACAGGGCGCCAATCCACCGCTGGGTACACACTCACTCACACAGACACACACTATAGGGGCAATTTTGAGAATTCAATTAACTTGTTCCATGTTTTTGGACTGTGGGAGGAAACCGGAGAACCCGGAGGAAACCCACGCAGACACGGGGAGAACATGGAAACTCCACCCAGATGGGGATTCGAACCGGGAATCCCTAGCGCTGAGAGGCGAACGTGCTAAACCACTAAGCCACCGTGCCACTGTACAACAACTTAAAAAATAAAACTATACACTATTTTATATTATGTTATTTGAACGGTGTTTTATTCCACCACTGGTGTCCGACTTGCTTCTTGCTACACTTGCTCCAGATGTGGGCCGCCTCTGCATGTGTGTCGAATGGAGCCTTTATATGTCAACATTAACATGGTTCATATCTCCCAAAACACAGCAGGTCAACATTTAAACAGACGACACTGCTGCCTACAAGAGAGACACTTGCGGCTGACGGGTGAGACCTAACGGTGATGTCATAGCTTAAAATGCTTGACCATCACTCACCAGATCATCACCCCATAAATGTGTATAACATTTAACACCGTGTGTAAGCAACATCAGCAGCAGCATCTCAACTGTGGTTCAGAATTAAAGCAGGAGGAAGGAGTGTGTTCTGTTTGTTCTGGAACTTTGTGACAGGAGAAAGATAAGAGAAGATAAGATAGACCTTTATTTGCCCCACAGTGTGGAAATTCACATTCTCAGCCGCAGATACATTAGAAAAAGGTGAAAAGGGTATTTAGTCATTAGAAAGAAAGTTTTAAAAAACTAGGAAAAAATGTAAATAGAATTAGAAATCTGTATGTACACGATCATCTGCTGCGATGTGCTGCCACTCGCCCGGCGCACTAAATCAGGAGGTCATTTGACTTTCAGGTAAATCAAAAACAAAGTTGTATTGTTCATCATGCTGCCTGAGACGGAAATAGCTGTGCGGCTGTAGTTATGCAGGTTGTTATGACTCAGTTATTCAAATATAACTTTATTTCATTTGTATTTTATTATTTCACATTTTATTACTGTGCGATTGGCTTTGTGTTTTAACCCTTTAATTAATTCTCTGCTCCATGACTCTGGAACTCACTACCCTGTATCAGAAATACAGAATCACTCTCTCTATTTAAATCTGGACTCCAAACTCACTTGTTTAAAAATCGCTTTTTTATTATAATCAATGATATTTTAAGTTTTATCATTTTACTGTGTTCTTATTTTAATGTTATGAACATGTCTCACTTGCTGCACGGTGTCCTTGGGTATTAGAAAGTCGCCTTGAAATAAAATGTATTATTATTATTATTATTATTATTATTATTATTATTATTATTATTAATCTTATTATTATTAATCTTATTATTAATTCAGGATTTTAACAGCGGTTTGCAGAACCACAGCTACACCTCCTGATTCCACAGATCAGTTCATAGGGTCTCGTGGGGGGGGGGGGTCCCCATGTCCATCCAGGGTGCCGATCTATCGCTGGGCACACTCACTCACACAGACACACACTACATGGAGCAATTTAAAGCATTCAATTGACTTTGAATCCATGTTTTTGAATTGTGGAAGGAAACCGGAGAAAACTCCACCCAGATTGGGTTTCGAATCCCAACGCTGAGAGGAGAACATGCTAACCACTTTATGTAGATAAATGATGTGCTTTCTGAGTTATTAGTTTAGTTATAGAGGTGAAACCCAACACTGGCCACGGTTAAGGTTGGTTTTCAGTTGTTCACAGAACACGGTCACAGGTCACATGGACAGTTCAGCACATCATTGCACGCCGATCATTTGAATATTATCTGATGATGATTCTTGAAAGTCCTGAATATCTTTCAACTGCAGGACGCAACAGATCGGCCTTTGTTTCCATATGAACCGAAGCCGTGTCCCTGTGATGCCATTTTGTTTAATTTATTTCGTTCGGGCGCCGTTACGTCACGCCAGGTGGGCTCCGCCCACATTGTGCTACCCTTTATTTAGCGATTAAGCTGAACAAATTGTTGGAGTTCAGATGTTCACTGGGGCTCCACCACCATCACCTCCAACACCAGCCCAGAGCAGCAATAAAGATACAACATGAGGTCCATTTTGTCTCGTAAGTGTCAAGATCGATTTTTTTGGGCTAAAAATTACGTCTTATCGCAGTTAATAAAAAGAGTTTTGAATAATTTGTGTTGTTTGAACTTCTCTGACAGGGACTGTGTTTTTTTTACTGACTGCGGTCATCAACACGGGCTCTGCGCAAAATGGTATTTTTTATATATATATGTGTGTGTGTCCGATACTTTCGCCCATATACTGTTTTTCTTTGTTGTAAGTCGAACGTTGATTGATGTAATGAAATGCTTCGCGCCACAGTTTATTCTCAGTGAATTATTCTGTTGATGTTCGATTCCGCAGGCAGCTGCTCGTTGTATTCAAATCTGACAGATGATTGGAGGAACGTCGGCTATTGCTCGAGCTCCTGGAAACAGAGTGATTGGAAACTGGATCCGGGGTGGTACCGCTTCACCGGCGCCAGTGGAGCTCGTCTGGTCTCGACCTGTCGACCAAACTCAACCACCAACACCTCTGGACTCATGAACACGTGCAACGAAACCGAGCCGCCCTACACGGACTGCGGCGGAGGGGTCTACATCTTCTTCCTCCAGCCCATCAATGGAACATATTCCACACGTGAGTCCGAGTCGATATGAGTCTTTACACACACACTATATATAAAGAAAGTCTGAATATATGGAATGAAATCTGACGTCATTGACAAACTTGCGTCGTTTTCTCTTTACGATTTTGAGTTCGAAATACTGGATGTGCGTGATAGGGTTGAACGAACGCATTACTGGTGGGGAAAAAAATTATATCAAACCAACAGACAAAAACGGACTTGTTTGGCTTTATTTATTAAAAGTAATATTTTGCATCAGTGAGTAAAAAAAAACTCGCTGCCACTGGATTTCTCGCTGACCCACTAATAACACACATCCAGTATTTATGGCGCAAGTACGTCAATATTTATATTATATTTTATTGTATTTATATTCTTTATAAATATAAATATTATTATATTCTGAATTGTATCTCTCGGCTTCTGTTCGGGTTCTGTGTTGAGTTGACTTCATTGCAGGGTCTCTGTCGTTATAATGAAACGTTCTCACACGATGTTTTTTCCTTGTTCGCTCAGGTCACTCTGTGTGTAATAATAAATCCTGTGGCAACCGCGCTGCCTGCGGGCTCGTGAGTGGGAGCTGCGTTTGTGAAGATGGGTACAGCGTCCTGTTTTCATCTGAGAATAAGTTTTTGGGATGCGCAGGTAAATCATCAGCGTGGACACTTTTCATTTATACATCACAAGAAACAGAGAGAGAAAAAAACATCACCGTGTTAATGATCCATCTGTTGAATCGCTGCAGTAGTTAATTATTTTAATGTTAGTATTTTACATTATTGTAGAGGTTATGAGATTAAGATAGACGGGAGCCTTATTGCCATCGCACACAATACAACGAAATTCCGAGTGGTCCTTCGTATCGACAGCAAAACACAGTGCAAGACAACATGTATCTATTAAACATTCAACGGGTTTTTAAGGCATATAAAATAATAGTATATAAAACACAGATGTTAAATAATATAAAAGTATAATAGTAACAGCAGCAATATGGTTAAATGAATGATAAATAACAATAACATTAATAATAATGTTATGACAGCCATAAAGTAGTAAGTATAGCAGTACCTGTTATTATATAAAAGATAGTAACTGTTATACTCATTATAATTATATAGTATAATATACTATAACGTATATTGTATAAATATTGTACATAGTGGCAGTAATTTATTATAGCAAAATATAAATTTATAATTTACATATATATTGCCCCCTGTTGGTTCTATTGCTGGTTGGAGGCGTGTAAGGTCATTTCTGGGTTGAGTCTGTAAGCCCGTTTCCTCAGAGTGCATAACACTGCCCCCAGCAGGTGACTGCCCTAAACTGACGCACTTTCCACTGCAGCTGGACAAATCCAAAATTAAAGCGAAGTAGTGAAGCTTGATTGACTTTTTTTACAGAGTTGATAAATGACTCCGCCCCCTGTTGGTTGTAAACATGCTTTATTTTCTTTTTTTCCAGTTCCCACTCTCTCCGAGGAATGCAGGGTATGGATGCAAAGATTCCTTAAAGGACGTTTTGTTGGATTTTTAAATGACTTACTGTTCTGAGAATCTTAGATGTTGGACACGTTCCTGTCTGGGTCTCGGTTCTGTCCTGTTGTATTCTGTCTCTTTAACCGACATGGCCACTGTTGAGACAAACGTCCGTCTTCGGTGTTATTATTATTTCTAAATGTCTCTGGATCCTAAATGATCGTATTTCTTTCAGAAAAACCTCACCGCTGCATGTTCTAACGACTACCTGCAAACCTTCCTGAATGTCACTGAACCGATATCAAACGAGGTAGAGCAGAATCAAACTATTATAAATAAATATTTAATTATGTATAAAGACTTTGAAAAATTAATTAACATTAATCAACCATTGCTGCTGATTATAATTTCTTCCTCTCTGCTGGTTGGATAGGTCCTAACAGAGTACTTATCCCTTATAATGAATCTCACCAACAATGTTGCGTCAAATTCCTTAAACATAAACACGATTAAATACGGAAACACTGTTGTGAATGTAATAGAGCAACTGGTGTCTTTTCTGGTGCCACAAACCGAAACCTACAACCAATCCAGTCTCAATGTGAGCGATATGGGTAAGGCACGTGTGCGCTGGATGATGTCATCACTGCTATGATGGCGTAATGATGTTTGGTTTGATGTCTTTGCAGAGGTTACAGTATTCGTGGTTGGACCTGACAATGGCCTGAGGGACATACCGCCTCTCAATACAAGCACAGCCTTCATGAATATTGATCTCCTTGGGATTTCCAAAAATAACCAAGGTACAGTAGAGTCTTTGTGATTTTAACTAATGCTCATTAATAAGTTAATATATTGATTAAAGTGCATCATCACAATACACATATAACTTTTACATGTTTTTATAAATTGTTCATTGGCTGAATTAGGTTGATTTGTCTGTTGCTGCCCTCTGGTGCCATAAAATGTAATTATTATAATAAATGAGGCAAGTGCGGCCATCGTGGCTGTTCCCTCTATATGATACATTCATTCATTCATTCATTATCTCCCGCTTATCCTCTATTAGGGTCGCGGTGGGGTTCCCCATGCCCATCCAGGGGAGAACGTCTCGGGCGCTGGGCAGATAGACCCAGGACAGGGTGCCAATCCATCGCTGGGCACACACTCACACAGACACACTCTAAATTGGGCAATTTTGAGAATTCAATTAACTTGATCCATGTTTTTGGACTGTGGGAAGAAACCGGAGAACCCGGAGGAAACCCACGCAGACACGGGGAGAACATGGAAACTCCACCCAGATGGGGATTCGAACCGGGAATCCCTAGCGCTGAGAGGCGAATGTGCTAACCACTAAGCCACCGTGCCGCCCTATATGATACAGCTGAACAAATTTTACCTTCATTCTATAAACTTTTTTTTTACACATGACGATCACATTTCATCTTTTTTCTGTTATTTATTATTATATTAAATAATATATATATATATATGGCGGCACGGTGGCTTAGTGGTTTAGCATGTTTTCCTCTCAGCGCTAGGGATTCCCGGTTTGAATTCCCATCTGGGTGGAGTTTCCATGTTCTCCCGTGTCTGCGTGGGTTTCCTCCGGGTTCTCCGGTTTCCTCCCACAGTCCAAAAACATGGATCAAGTTAATTGAATTCTCAAAATTGCCCCCTATAAAGTGTGTCTGTGTGAGTGAGTGTGTGCCCAGCGATGGATTGGCGCCCTGTCCTGGGTCTATCTGCCCAGCGCCCGAGACGTTCTCCCCTGGATGGGCATGGGGAACCCCACCGCGACCCTAATAGAGGATAAGCGGAACATAATGAATGACTAATGAATATATATATATATATATATATATAATTATATATATTATTTATTTATTATTGTAGTAAACCACACAAACACACCGTACGATCCACTCACCTTTAATAACGCTCTGACAGCGCGATTCTGATTGGATCTGAATAATTAGAGTTGGTCAGGTGGAGGCTGTTTGTCTCGTCACACTGTGGAATTCTGGGAGATGGTGTTCTGACTGAACACCACCCAGTGAGCGAGCTGTTTGTCCCCGCAGGCTGGGAGAGCTGCATCTCTCCACCCAGACTTATGTGCACCCCCCCTGCTGGTCCGCAGAGACATAGCACACAGTTTCAGACCCTTTATGTCATTTCATATAATTCTGTATTATTAAATCCTGATGTTGCGACAGTGTGGCTCGTTAATATTTTGTTCATATATTTCAGTCGATCGTTAAAGTTTTTCACTATAATTTAATTTGGTTTGATCGTAGGACGTGCTGCCGTGGCCCTTATTAACTATGCTAACATGGATGCCATTTTTCCACCGAACCTTTTGCGAACAAATGTTACTGGCAAAAATTATATGATGTCCAATGTGGTGTCTGCCACGCTCCCGAAAACCAACAATAAAAATCTGACCAAACCGGTCAACTTCACCCTCCTTCACCTGAATGTAATGAATGTAAGTTTGTTTTGTTACCTTTAAAGCTTTAAATGTGAGTTCCGATCACATGGTGAGGTTCCTCTCCTCTGTTATTCAGAATACCCTCAGGGGAAACATTTTGTGTGTGTACTGGAACATGGAGAACTGGGTGGAGGACGGCTGCCGCGTCACAAGTACTAATACCAGATACACCGTCTGCTCTTGTAATCATCTGTCCACCTTTGCTTTGATCATGCAGTTGGATCCGGACAAGGTGAGCGACCTGTGAAGGGGACGGTTCTTCTGCGGAACCATGCCTCAGTATTCAACTCTAAACGATGAGACGGTTCTGTGTAGAAATAAATAAATCAGGATGTTATTAAAGCAATGAGGAGGGTGTGGGTGGGGCATTATTGGAAAAATATCTTAGGAAAGAGGTGTTATTACTTTTCCTGTGATTTATTCACAATAATACACAACCTCCAGATTAATACGTTTATTGAAAACAAAATCGTCAATAATCTGGTTTTCTGGGATGTAATGTAGCGTCCAAATCACAGAACACAGTTTGTAAAACATCTGGAAAGTAATGTATTGTACATCAGGCATTGAGCGGCACGGTGGCTTAGTGATTGACATGTTCTCCTCTCAGCGCTAGGGACTCCCGTTTCGAATCCCCATCTGGGTGGAGTCCTCCCCGTGTCCGCGTGGGTTTCCTCCGGGTTCTCCAGTTTCCTCCCACAGTCCAAAAACATGGATCAAGTTCAATTGAGTTCTCCAAATTGCCCCATATAGAGTGTGTGAGTGTGTCCAGTGATAGATTGCCCCCCCTGTCCTGGGTGTATCTGCCCAGCAGCGTCCGAAACGTTCTCCCCTGGATGGTCGTGGACCCCCCCCCCCCCATGACCCTAGTAGAGGATAAAGTGGAAGATAATGGATGGATGGTTGGATGGATATCACGCATTGACACAAATGAAGCGCTCAGAGGGGTGTGTCATTGTTGATGATGTCACGGCTGGACAAACGGCTCAGCCAATCAGATTTCAGGAGCGGAACGACCCGTTTTATAATGATGAGGATCTGATCTGTAGTATCAGGAGGATCATACATTGGAGAGTTTAAACAACGTGCTGACGCCGGTGGGTCTGGTCTTCCTGGGTCTGGCCTTCATCACGCTGACCGCCGCTCGGCCGAACAAAGCCATCACCAACACGGCGCTGAGTAACCTGTGTGCCAGCTTGCTGCTGGCGCAGCTCCTCATGCTGGTCACGCAGACCTACCTGAGGCAAGATAAAACCGAGGTGAGTGCCGTCCTCGCTCTAAACTCCCGTCCTTTAAGAACCGAAAGGGCAGTGTTGTCTCTCGATTCAGGGCGTATGTAAAGCGATGGCCGGGATCCTGCACTTCCTCTTCCTCTCGGCCTTCGTGTGGATGTCGGTTCAAGCCTACCTCCTCCTCATCTTCGTCACCAACCTTTCGAAATTCAAATCGGAGCGATCCGAGGTGCTCGAGGCGAGGTACTTGATGATCATAGGCTACGTCATCCCCCTGGTCGTGGTGGGCTTGTCTGCCGGACTGGTTCCTGATGGGTATAACGGTGAGAAGTAAGTGCGCATGGAACCCGGCAGGTTCCATCCTCATTCCAAATGAATCAAATTCGGATTCGAATGACGATCTGAGTGTCTGACCATGACGTTCCGTCCTCTAGTTGTTGGCTCAGTAAAGAACGTGGCTTCACCTGGAGCTTTCTGGGTCCAGTTGGTTTTATTCTTAGTGTGAGTCACACACACACACACACACACACACACACACACACACACACACACACACTACGCTACATCAGTACTACACCAGAGTAAGGTGGGATTAAGGCGGGGGTGGTAATAGTGTGTGGATTGTAATACGACTACACAACCACGACGCAACACGTTCCCCATCCAGGGGAGAACCCCATGCCCATCCAGGGGAGAACATTTTGGTCCAGGACAGGGCGCCAATCGATCGCTGGGCACACACTCACTCACACACACACACTCTATATGGGGCAATTTGGAGAATTCAATTGACCTTGATCCATGTTTTTGGACTGTGGGAGGAAACCGGAGAACCCGAAGGAAACCCACACGGACACGGGGAGAACATGCAAACTCCACCCAGATTGGGATTCGAACCCGGAATCCCTAGCGCTGAGAGGAGAACATGCCAAACCACTAAGCCACCGTGCCGCCGGTCCTTCACAGTTTCCGTCTCTTTCAGGTCAACATCCTCATCTGCAGCATCATCCTCTTCAGAATCAGACAAGCCATAAAGAACCTGGATAAGAAGGTGGTGCAGCTGAAGGAGACGCGGTACCCACCCCACCCCCACCCCCCACCCCCCTCACCCCTCACATTCCGTTTGCTGAGTTCAGCTCTGTGATCCTCACTCTGTTTCCGTAGCGTCCTGGTTTTCAAAGCGCTGCTGCAGTTCCTGATCCTCGGCTGTCCATGGACGCTGAGCTTCTTCATGAAGGACAACATCATCCTGAACATCCTGTTTTTGGTTCTGAACTCGCAGCAGGGCACCATCATCTTCTTCGTGCACTGCGTCTTCAACCCCGAGGTGAAAGGTTCAGATGTTCAGCTCACGATGACGGCTCCACAATCTCCCCAAACGATTCGGTCCAGAACCTCCCACCTTAAACTCTCTGATCATGTGACCAAAACCGCCCGTTCCTGCAGATTCCTTCTTTATAACATCAGGAAGATCAGACCCTTTTTGACTAAACATGCGACCCAACTGCTTGTTCAAGCCCGCGTCCTATCCCGGCTCGATTATTGTATTGCGCTACTTGCCGGTATCCCAGCTTCCACAATCATTCATTCATTCATTCATTCATTATCTCCCGCTTATCCTCTATTAGGGTCACTAGGTTCCCCATGCCCATCCAGGGGAGAACGTCTCGGGCGCTGGGCAGACAGACCCAGGACAGGGCGCCAATCTATCCCTGAGCACACACTCACTCACACAGACACACTCTATATGGAGCAATTTGGAGAACTCAATTAACTTGATCCATGTTTTTGGACTGTGGGAGGAAACCGGAGAACCCGGAGGAAACCCACGCAGACACGGGGAGAACATGGAAACTCCACCCAGATGGGGATTCGAACCGGGAATCCCTAGCGCTGAGAGGCGAACGTGCTAACCACTAAGCCACCGTGCCGGCTTCCACAATCAGACCTCTACAATTAATTCAAAACTCTGCAGCCCAACTCGTATTTAACCCCCAAGACTCATGTCCTCCATCACTCATGTCCTCCATCACTCATGTCCCTCCATCACTCATGTCCCACCATCACTCATGTCCTCCATCACTCATGTCCCACCATCACTCATGTCCTCCATCACTCATGTCCCACCATCACTCATGTCCTCCATCACTCATGTCCTCCATAACTCATGTCCTCCATCACTCATGTCCCTCCATTGGCTCCCTGTAGCTGCTGCATTCAGTACAAGTCACTGACTCTGGCCTACAGAACAATTTTTAGATCTGGCCCCTCCTACCTTCACTCTATATTTTCAAAACACACTCCGATTCGTTCACTTCGCTCCGGTGATGATCGCCCCCTGGTGGTTCCACCTCACCGAGGAGCTGATTCTCACTCCGTGACGTTCACCACGGCAACATGGTGGAACCATCTTCCCAACTCTGTCCGTAAGGCAGAATCACTGAACAGTTTTAAGAAACTACTGAAGACGAATCTCTAACAAAAACCTGTTGTAGAAAAACAAAATGGGGGGGGGGGGGCGCAGCATCAAATAATCAGGTCTGATGAATTTACAGTGGAGTTGGTTTTCTGCAGAACTTCTGACTGTAATGTTCTCATTTGTAAGTCGCTTTGGATAAAAGCGTCGACTAAATGTAAATGATGATGATGTCAGAGGTGAGATGATCCGGTGCGTCCAGCCCATGGTCCGGCTCACGTTCTTCCTCTGATTCACAGATCAGACAGCAGTACAGGAGGTGGCTGAGTAAGGTGCTTCCCTTCATCAGCGCAGAAGAACCGAAGATACCAGGACACAACATGAACGAATATTTAAAGAAAACGAAAAATTAATTTCATTTAATCAGATACTCAAGTCCAACTAAAACTATGAGATAATATGAGATATTATGAGATTTTTTGTAAATTTGTAATTGTTTTTATTTTTTATTTCTTTTTTCTAAACCAGCTTTGTGCAACACAAATGTATATTTGTCATGCAAATAAAGCTTTTAAACTGAGAGCGAGAGAGAGAGAGAGAGAGATAGTACTGTGTATCTCATATCACCCGAACCCCACCTCCCATCAGAGCATCAGCATCCATAACCATAACATTTGGAATCGGTTTATTGAATGTCGTACTGAGTGACAGACTCACCGAGAAGAACGATCCAGATGTTTACAGACGTCAACCTCACATCTGAGGTGACCTCCCGATCCCTGAGAGGAGGAGTGGGGGTGTTGATGATGAGGGAGGACGAATCAAAACAGTTCAGAGTGAAGAAAGTCGGACGCCGATCGACGTGAAGCTCGTTGGTGTGAATAAGAAAAGAAGAACTAACGATAATGAGGAACTGAAACATGCAAACTGAGGTTCAGATCAGGAGACGAGCCGTTCGTCACCCCCCCCCCCCCTCAGTGATCATTCTCACTACTGCAGTGACATGATGGTGGCGTGTGGGTTGCACTCTCACTTTTAGAAGCTTTATTAACGTTAACATTACGTTGGGGTTGAGTAAACAAAACAAAAACCAAAATACAACTCAAAACTGCACATCATTCACAGACAGTAACAAGAGACAGTGAATATAAATAAAAGTACAAGTGTGTGTGTGTGTGTGTGTGTGGTTCTCTGTAGTTCTCCATGGTTCTCTGTAGTTCTCTGTGGTTCTGTTTGGTTCTCTGTGGTTCTCTGTGGTTCTCTGTAGTTCTC
>JAFMOD010000484.1:15833-38590 GCA_019802435.1 Corydoras maculifer
ATAAAATTAATTATTTCAGTTTTTTTGTACACTATAGTCTGTTTAATAACAGGATCCTGCATTTGAATCCTTGGTTTTCTTATAAACCAATCACAGTCTGTCAGGTCAGAATGGGGACATTCCACATCTTCAAAATGTACTGAGGCCACTTCTATACTTTTATCACCTATAACTTTAAAATATTCAAGTCTGCCTACTACTCGGTTGTTTTTTAAACAGACCTTATTTTTTTCAGAACATGGACACAATAAAATGTAAGTAAGTGCCATAATATATTTTACAAACAGGAAGTCTAAAATATTTTGTACATGTTTGTCCAAGGTTGCACGGTGGCTTAGTGGTTAACACGTTCGTCTCTCAGCACTAGGGATTCCCTGTTGGAATCCCCATCTGGGTGGAGTTTCCATGTTCTCCCCGTGTCCACGTGGGTTTCCTCCAGGTTCTCCGGTTTCCTCCCACAGTCCAAAAACATGGATCAAGTCAATTGAGTTCTCCAAATTGCCCCATATAGAGTGTGTTTGTGTGTGTGTGTGAGTGTGTGCCCAGCGATAGATTGGCACCCTGTCCTGGGTGTATCTGCCCAGCGCCCGAAATGTTCTCCCCTGGATTGGCATGGGGAACCCCACCGCGACCCTACTGGAGGATAAAGCGGAGATAATGAATGAACGAATGAATGAATGTTTGTCCAAGTGTATAATAGCACAGGATTTTTAAGGACATCAAAAGGACAAACATAATGATTTGCATTTAAACCAAAATAATTGTTTTGATCTCATTCATCCACAAAACAACTTTCTGACTTGACCATGTGGTCTTTATATATAAGCTATTAGGCATTATAACAACATTCCATTATGCTTTGTAACACAAAGTGATAGAGTGAATTACAATATAAACTTGTATTCTAAAATAATTTGACAAATTTTAGGATATTGTAAAGTATACAATAGAACAATAAACACATGCGTCTCATAACATTAATATAAGGGAAAATTGTGTAAATTAACATAAAAAAAATTCCAAAACACTCAAAACCATCACCCCAAATCCCTCAGGGTTCTTAACTATACCAAATACCCATATTATTGATGTCAATTATCATAAAGATTTTTCATATATATATTAATGTTAGGCACGGTGGCTTAGTGGTTAGCACGTTCGCCTATCAGCGCTAGGGATTCCTGGTTCGAATCCCCATCTGGGTGGAGTTTTCATGTTCTCCCCGTGTTTGCGTGGGTTTCCTCCGGGTTCTCCGGTTTCCTCCCACAGTCCAAAAACATGGATCAAGTTAATTGAATTCTCAAAAATTGCCCCATTTAGAGTGTGTCTGTGTGAGTGAGTGTGTGCCCAGCGATGGATTGGCACCCTGTCCTGGGTCTATCTGCCCACCGCGACCCTAATAGAGGGTAAGCGGGAGAAAATGAATGAATGAATATTAATGTTAATTAATTAATATTATTATTTGATATTTTACATTATTGTGATTATTGACATATTAACATAACAATAAAATGCTTAACAACATTTATACAAGGCTTAACTCTCTAAACAAAACTGAATATTTTGTATTGCACCTCACATTAAAATGCAAAAAAGAATCTCAGCACTAAAATGTCAGGTTAGGAAGTTTTCAAAACGAACAGGCAGAACTGAATAAGAGCAATGTTACTCTTTTGCTAATGGCTGTTAATACCCCTGCACTATTGTGGCTTGCACAATAGCTGTAACATAGTGGGCTTCTGAGGGGGCTCCTCTCAGAAAAGATCCTCAAACCTTGGGGGAAAGTAGACTATGTTAGTGCAAGCAGATTTGGGGGAGCAGGGGGTAAATCTGGAACAGGGTTTAGGGTCAAAGGGCAAACCCCAGAGCGGAAATGGGAGGCATACAGAAAACAATAGAAAGGGATGGACTAGAGCAAGACAAAGATAGAGGGGGCTAAATCTGCACAAAACACAGGAAGATCGTGATAGAAAGATGGGCACAGAATAGGGGTAAGTCTGTAGCAGATGGTAAAAGTAGGAATTGTTGATGGAAGAGTGCAAAAGGACTAGAAAAGCTTCAATGGTGCAATCCAGAGTTACTGTGAAGAAGGAAAAAAATTAAACTAGTCAAAATCAAATGTGGTTATATTACCTGTTTTTAAAAGTATTTCTCCATCTATATGACACACACAAAACTACCATAGATAACTGATTGATAGTAATGGTCATTTAAAGTTAGTTGATGCAGTCTTGTTTGCTGAACTAAAGAATGTTTGTGAAAAGCTAATGGACTCATCAATACCGAGACGGTTCGTCTGCTATTATGATCTAATTATCTGCCTCATCTCGACTCGTTGACCACAATGAGACAAGCATGCTTGTAGATTTATAAAACTTCCCATTAAGTGGGGTTAAACGCAAGCCTCATTTGTCTAGCAGAGTGACACATGAAACAACTAAAAAGGACAAGAAATTAAGCAGGAAATTTCTTCCCGCTTTTAAACAGGATAAGATGACCAGGTCATTTTATCTTCTTCACTGAATATTTACACACATACACATACACATACATACACACACACACACACACACACACACACACACACACACACACGAACACCCACACACTATGTGTGTAATAAATATTATTTACTACCAAATTATAAATAGATTATTTGGAATAGATCGGGGGGGGGGGGGTGTAATATGTCACACGGCACTAAAAACTGTTCCTGTGTTTTTAAGTATGGAAAAAAGCCTTAAACTCCTGTGAAACAGTTTCAATTATTTTACAATTAATTAAATAAGAAAAATATAGAAATCAATAGCTAAAAGGAACTATATTTCTTTGTATATTAATTGCCATCAGTGTATTTTCTGATTTAGACCTAGATGCTGGACTTCTTAACCGTTAAAATAAAAAGAGTTCTCATTTTGGGTCTTTACCTTAACTTTGCAAATAGCTTTTTACACTTTTTTTGTTTGGTCCATGGTGAAATTAATTATTAATTTTACCACAAGAAACCTACCGCACAAAGGGTATTTTATTGTGGATAGAATATCATTTATGTAAAATAAATTAAGAAAAAAAACATCAATGGTTAATGGAAATATTGCATAAGCCATAAAATTGTGTTTCAATTTGCATGTTTGCTTATTATGACTGATTTATAAAAGGCAAAGTAATTACTAATTTAACTGATGTTTCACGAAAACAAGTGTTGGGCTACAATAGTTTTTTTTTTTTTTTTTAACACATTAGATTATTAAACCTTGCAGTTTTTACATTGATAAGTCTGCTCTTAATAGAAATCCTTGTTTTGATAAGATCAGACTGAACTATAGGGGATGTAATTTTTTTTTAAGTATCAGAATCATTAATCCAACCCTTGATGCATGAACTCATTTCCAACAAACGACGAGGTGTAGACTGGACCACGCTCTTTCATGTTCGGTTTTTGTGTTTGCTCCACCAAATTCACCTGACAATAGCAGCATTGTGGGCAAGTTTTGGAACTTAAAGATGCAACAACATGACCCTTTGCCCCTCATTTCCATACGTTGCTGCCTGGCCGCAGGAGCTAAATTCGGGAGACGCCCGATTCTCCTCTTTCCCCGAGGTCACTTCTTCGACCACTTAACGTGGAAAGGACGAGCAAAGGAAATGATCTTCAACTTTTAGATAGCCGCCTGATTAAGCAGCTCAATTTAGACTTAAAAACGTGAAAATACACCTGCTGTCAAAAAGAAGAAAAACCCAGTTTCGTTAGCACAGATGCAAATGAAAAAAAAGTTTAAATTATATTGAGATCATTATCAGGAATACAAATTGTATTTTTGAATTTTCGATTCTTGGAAAAAAAAATCCAAAACAAAGTCACGTATAGATTTAAAGTTCAGCCCAACTTTGCGTTTAATAGTTAGCCTACATTTCTTTAAAGTTAAGGAACAACAGATACGATAATAAAGTGAGACCTAATAAATAATTAGGACCTATTTACAGCTTTAAATGATTCATAATAATAATTTTATAATTATTTTCTGGGTGTTATCTTCTGGGTGTAAAGAGAATAAATAAAAATTAAAAAATAAGAAAGGGTAAGTCTCAGATGGACGACACAGATTACCGACGAGTACCTTACATACTTTGGAACTATTGTTTCAGTCATAATTCTTCTCTTGTCGGCAAACCTCCATGCCTTCCACCTCCGAGCCTCATTCCAATGCGAAGCTTTAACCAGTTAAACTTTTACCCAGTGCGACTAGTATGTTCCAGTTTACACTCTTTATTTTAAGGGCTGGCACTGTTCAATTTTGAATTCAAATAAAATGTCATTAAAAATCTATTTACAAATATGAACAGATAAAAACATCTACATGGGATATCATTCATATTCTCAGAAACGAACAAAAAAACGAATGTCTAAGTCTCTGCTTGTAGATCTAACATTTCTAACATTGTATTGTGTTTTTTAATGAGATGTTACTGTGGATTTTAATCCCTTGTTAAACTTTAGATAACCTTTGGTTCTGTGTATTTTTATTTATTTACTTTTTTGCCAACAGCCCGTCCTGGGGCACTTGTCCTGCACTTAAAGGGGGAATTTTGCGCCTCTGTTTGTATTACGGTGTTCTTTAATCCTCTTGATCAGCGGCATTTCTTTTTGACACTACTTAGTGATACATGTTTCTCCAAGATAAAAGACTAGAATTTAGGGACGCTAGTACTTTATTTCTTATTCTTCTGTTTATTCCAACAGTGGGAGACATCTGTCAAATGATTGCCAAGGACCTTCGATTAATGTCTGCCATTTTCGACAACATGGTGTCTCCTAAACATGCCACTTAATTTGCGTTATGAAGACTGATGTCAGGGGCCAGATGGCGATACTCGGGCGCCCATGTCGGGCTGTATGAGGGAGACTGAAGACTGGCGATGACAGTGCGAGACCTTTGAGGTGTTGTGTTTGTTTTAAAGAGGTGTGAGTACAAGCATAACCGTGTCGAAATTCACAGGAGTCCAACCACCCCGCTGACAAGATCGTCTCCATGAAGCGCGATGTGTCATTAACATGGGACAAAAAGAAAAAAAATCATTTGATGCCATTTCATAGCTTAGTAACTGAGAATGATCTTAATGTAGAGCACAATATCATTAAATAAATTGTGCTCTATTATTCTGACCTTTACAACTGTCTGCAGAATGTTGCGATTTGTGTGAATTGTGTTTGCGCTGGACATTTCCACCGCTTAATAATCTTTCTAAACTAAATGTATATTTGTATTGTAAAAAGGTGTCGAAGTTACAATGTTCAGCCTATACAAATTTAGTCAGCAAAACAGGTTTTCATTTTTAATACTACTACTACTAATACTTACACTACTACAACTACCAATAATAATAATAATAATAATAATAATAATAATAATAATAATAATAATTATTATTATTATTATTATTATTATTATTGTTATTATTATTGTTGTTAATAACAATATTGATATTACCAATAATAATAATAATAATAATAATAATACACTTCTAAAATTGAAACTAGATTAATTTTACAAAAACTGATCGCTACAGAAAATTGTTTATAAGCAATGGTTTGCAATGATGTGCAAGCCTATATTGTTGGTCTAATATCTGACCCACGGCATTTATATGCTGAAAAATGACGGCAATCAAGCAGACTAACGATTATATTTCGAGCGCATTTGTCCAGGTTCGTTACATTTCAGCATTTGTCACCATTTATACACCAAACTGATCCTTTACTTGTTTTTAATTGTCGGTGTACAATTGTGAGATGGTAGTTTGTGAGAGAGATGTAGTGCATCCTGTTTGGAGTAATGATACATTGCTGCAAATCAGGAACCAAATTGTGTGTAAAAATGAGCGCCGTGGTCCGAAATGAGGCGGGTTTTAAACAGCCGGGAGTCGCGTCACATCTTTTCTGGAATCTAATCAAAGACACCCTAAACGCAAACAGCCCGGATCGTTTGACGAATTTTTCCGCAAACGTTGACGTATCGTTCGGTCGCTGCGTGTTGTGTTGTTCTTGTAAGCGTCGCTGAAAGCCGCGACCACACACGGGGACACGCCCCCTTCCAGGGATAAGCACCGCCCTCACACCTATCGCCCAATCAGCGCTGCAGGTCGCTTCTACGGTCCGGTGTTGGGAGATGCGGCGGGATAAAACAACGCAGGCACACGCACACACGCGCACGCGCCTGTCAGCGGCTCCTGGTCAGATTCTCTCCTTAAACGTAGCAATTGGTACTCTAAATACATTATTCTGTTTTCTGTACTCTGGAGGACGTCGCCTGACTGAAGCCAACATCATTCCACTGGATTCGTACACTTGCTGTGTTCTGGGAGGTAATAAATGTCTTTGTTTAAAGCTGAGAATAATGCTTCAGGATTTTCGCGTCATTAAGTGGGTTCAGTTTCATTTATTAGCCTATAGTCGCTTCGCAGGTCATCTCTTATTCCAAAGAGATTATTAGACTGTTTTATCTTTTAGTCCTTTAATAAAACAAACTGATGTCACAACACCTGGGTCTTAACGTCGCTCGTATAAAAAGATCCAGTTAGTGTTCCATTGTTCATTGTAACCTATAAGGTGAAAGTTATACAAGCGTAATACCACATGTCATAATGACCATTAGAGCCCATTTAACTAGGAATTCCATGCTGTCCACTAAAACATCTCCTTTTGCAGATCGTAAGAACGTTTCCACACCAGGCGAGACCACATATGGATTAAAACAGCCAAATTAAAGTGACACTCAACTTTACCCCGGACTAATCGACCCAGTGCACTACGCAATGTCCAACACAACCGGGAGAGGTAAACTATACTAAATATATATATATATATATGCATTAAAATATTTCTTATTAAAAACAAATATTAAAAATCAAGTGAAATAACAAGCTTCTCCTATATCTAACTTTTAGTAATTGTACAGTAACTGCCACGAGTGCCGAAACAGAATTTCATTTTGATTGAAATGAAATATAAATTATAGCCTATAAATAAAACCTTATAGACCTTAGTTAGTGTAATTATATGTATTAAAACACGATGCTGTACTTAGATTTAGTATATTTTAAAAACTACCGTACTTACTTTCACCTAACATATCTGTATATATTTCATAAATTTTAAATACTGCCGATGCAAACAACCTTTTTTTTTATTTTCTATAATTCGTGATTCGCCTATAATTTTTGGAGTCTCTAATAAGAATCAGTACATAATTTGCGACAACATTAGCATTAACAAGCATTAAATTAACATGTGTGGTAGCGCCAAAATAGGCCCATCTTATTTTTAAATATAAAATTTAATTATAAAAATTTCTGTACCAGTATAATAAGTTTTTTATATTAAGAATAACAGCCATTATTATGTGACTGGTGTCGTTTAGAAATGGAAAATACGATTAATATGTAAAGCATAAATTGCGTTTGAAACTTTTAGTATCTACTGAGCATTTAATTTACTCATGTGTTCAGTATTTTTATTATTGTGATTTTTTGTTATGTTCTTGTTCTTGTTTTATTTTTGAAGATATACTGTTCAGATAAGATTCTTTTGAGGTCTTATACCGGACCACTGGTCGTGTGCCTTGCATATTAGAGTCGAGTCAAATCAAATATGGATTCATAAGTAACATTAAAAGGTTTTTATTATGCTTAGACTTTGGTGAAATAGGAATTTAAATGTAAAGAGACATTTTAAGTTTTAAAACATTTGTAATGAAGTCAGCCACCAGACATATCTATGATCCTTACATTTTTGGCCCTATAGTGGGGGACCAGCTGTGTCAACTGATTTATGCCTGTGCTCTGGAACAAACTCGTAGGGGGTCAGATGAAATCGACTTTAACTTATAATTTTTTATTTTTTTAAGTATTATTTGGAATTATACTTATAAAACTTTTTAAGTGTGGATTTATGTCTTGAAATAAAATATATATATATATATATATATATATATATATATATATATATATATATATATATATATATATATATATATATATATATCTGATAGCAGTCTAGATAGTTTGTCATATAAATTAGATTTTAAAAAAAACTGCTGCAAAAAAAAACATTTGGCTTCATTTGACATGTTTATCTATTTGGTTTAAATATTTTTTTACACATTAACACCGTTAGGTTAACTGCCTTACGGAAAATAACGCTGTAATAAAATAAAATAGTAGAAAAATAAAATAAATAATAAAACATAACAATGTAAGGATTGTTAAAGAAATTATATTATCTGCAGTACATTTATTGTTTTGAAATGTAATTACATTCTAATAATCTATTGCGTTTAAAATCATAGTCTATTCTGTAGCAATAGCGGGATTTTACAGAGGCGCATAAAGAGATGTTGGTCACGTTAAAAGATATAGTTGTTCGTTTGTGTTTGTGTTTGTGTGTGTGTGTGTGTGTGTGTGTGTTCCCTGGGGTCTCTGCGCTTTAATATCCTCGGCTTGCTGAAGCCTGGCGAGCAGAGTTTTACACTCGGCTAGCAGCGTTAATGACGCCGTTTGATGTGGAAATGGAAGCTGGGGGAAAAGGCAGTGAAGGGGTTAAATTAAAAGCAAGAGGATCCTTAGCGAGTTATTGATGCTCACCAGAGAACGACAATATCGTTTTCTCCTCACTTTAAAACAGAGGCCCATTTCATGGCACAGAATGAATGACTGGAATCTGTATTATTTCAAAACCAATGTTAATCAGTTAAATGACGAAATTATTAATTATTCACATTATTCAATTTATTATTACCAGATAAACAGCAAGCACTAAAGATCACTAGATACTTTTAAAAATAGACCTAATTTAAGTTTAAATTAACCAAAATATTTTGGTGCACATCTGATTGGCCTTGATGCTAAAGTGAAGTTTTATGCTTTTAAACTAAATTTAATAGCCTACAAGAAGCCTGTCTATGCCGGTTATTCAAGATAAATTTAAAAAACGTGGTTGCCATAAGTATTCACATAATTTATTGATTTTCATGATTTAACCCTAATATCTATTTAATAAAAAAACAAATTTCAAAATATGTAAATTAATGTAGTATTTGTTTCTATTGTCAGAAACTTTTGTCTTGACTTATTGTCATTTAAAAGTGTGTATGCATACGTAGGTACTAATGTAAACCGTGTTATTCCAAAATTCTATAAAAGGAGAAAACTTACAAAAAGATCAGTAACTTGAAACTAAAATGCATATGCAAACTATATATATTTATATATATATTCTCCATTTCATTTTTGTATGTTTTTTACCTTATAATATCAATATAAAATTGGAATACCATTATGGTTAAACATGATTGTAATTTGTAAAATATTACCATGAAAAGTGTTATTTTTGTCATAAATGCATAAAATAATTGTTCTTATAGTGATTAATCGTTTTGTGAAAAATGTAACAATTATTGCATTTTATCAGTGTTTAAATAATTTAGCAATGCTACCTGTATCATGACATTTATGTATATTCATCCCCTTCTCTCCCCCAGGACATGGGGGTCTTAATCAACTAGGCGGCATGTTTGTGAATGGACGCCCGCTCCCGGAGGTCATCCGGCAGCGCATTGTGGACATGGCTCACCAGGGTGTGCGTCCCTGTGACATCTCTCGCCAACTTCGGGTCAGCCATGGCTGTGTCAGCAAGATCCTGGGCAGGTAGGGAAGCATAAATTGAGTTATTATAACTTAGCTTCAAGGACAACACATAACATTGTTTCATATAAACAATCATGATTTTGTTCATAGACACCTGAGGTTCACATTATTATTATAAGTTAGCAGTGTCACCACTGCTTCATTATTTTAAATTGGATTATTTAAAGTAATTGTTTTCACAATATCGATGATTTATTTAGCATCAATGGGCATCCATCCACTGACACTCCTTCTATACCCACTGTAGATACTATGAGACCGGCAGCATAAAACCTGGAGTCATTGGTGGTTCGAAGCCAAAGGTTGCAACACCAAAAGTGGTGGAAAAAATAGCAGAGTACAAGCGGCAGAATCCCACCATGTTTGCTTGGGAGATCAGAGATCGGCTGCTAGCAGAGGGAGTGTGTGACAGTGACACAGTTCCTAGTGTTAGTTCCATCAACAGGTAATTTTAATGTTTTAATTAAGTTTTAAGAGATTTTTTTCTTAAGAGAGAAATTTGCCATCTATGTTATATTTGAAAGAAACATTTGTTTATTGGAAAATGTATTTGATGATACCTAATTAGTTAACAAATCTTTTTTTTTTTTAGAATCATCCGTACAAAGGTACAACAGCCATTTAACGTGACTCTGGAAAGCAAAAGCCTTAGCCCAGGTGACACATTAAGTATGTAACTTTTCATTTATCTTCATAACATTTCCCAATGTCTGTCTTACATTTTTATATTTATTCATCCTCTTATTTTTTCTTAGTTCCAAGTTCAGCAGTCACTCCTCCTGAGTCACCTCAATCAGACTCTCTGGGCTCTACATACTCCATTAGTGGATTGCTGGGTATTCCACAGGCCAGCTCAGACGGCAAGAGGAGTCATGACGACAGTGAGTCCTTTGGCCATGCAACATGTTCACAGAGTCCAGTTAAGATAATGATTGACTTCTACTCCTCGTGATTAAATAAATACAAAAGGAAAACAACATAAATGAAAACTGAGAGCATCAAATTTTCTTGCTTTTTTTAGTGACTTTTTTTTAGCTTTTTTAATTGCGCTTAAACTTTTTACCATGATGTTTTCCCAAAGATTTTTTTACTGACTATTGTACTTCGGATTACTATGTTATTAATTGTGCATATGCACAAAAATAATTTCACACACTCCTCCACTACACTTTATTATTTTACTGTCAGGGCTAGTGGTGGGAACCATTTGCAATTAATATATATAATTAATATATATATACATATTTTTGCTGTTTTACCACAAGCATTAACATAAGGTTAAACTCCTTAGACACTGACATTCAGAAAGTTTGGTCTGACCAAAGTAGCATATCAATAATCTGGTTGTATGTATTATCTTACAGGTGACCAGGAGAGCTGTCGACACAGCGTGGACTCTCAGGGTAGTGGTGGCGGACCCAGGAAGCAACTGAGACCTGAACATTTTTCATCTCAGCACCTGGACTGTAGTTTTGACCGTCATCTTTATGCATCGGAAGCATTTAGCTCAACTGTAGCCAGCAAGACTGAGCAGGTAAATACAGCATACTACAGAATAGTACTTAATACACACCACATTTATACTATACTGGTTAAAGACTTCTTGCTTTTATATATATATATATATATATATATATATATATAGACTATATATAACTAGATTAAGTACAGTATATTCAGAATTAGGCTGTCAATGAACATGGTCCAAACACAAACTTAAAAGTAGTTAGTAATACTTTCTATACTAAAGAAAAGTGCACATGCCATGATACAATTGCAGAGTGTGTTCATTGTCTGCTAAGCATGAGATAAATAAGATCTGGAATGATTAACACACTGGATCTGTAAAGAATTTGGGAGTGTTTGTAAGTTCAGATGCAGTGCAGCACAGAGTGTCTTTAATTTGAGCTCTGTAGCTTTAATTGCATAATGAATACCTACTATATTTAAATAACTATAAATGCAACTTAAAAGGTTTTCGGTTTTCAAAACACGCAGTATTTTCCACTTAATCCTATACTGTGGACTAGGGTAGCAGGGGGGTTCCCCATGCCCAAGGGGATTTCAGGTGCTGGGCAGATGCACTCAGGACAGGGCACCAGTCCATCACTGAGCATACTCACTCAGATACAGAGAGAAAGTACACCCAGATCAGGATCACCAGCAGTTGAGAGGCAAACGTGCTTTACCCCTAAGCCACCGTGCCATCCCCTTTAAAACCTGTCAATACAATTAAAAAAGTTACATGACACTATATTTTTTATTTTTCATCTTTCAATAGCATACATTCATTTAGTAACCAGTTTACTTATCCTAATAAAAGTAACAGCAAGTGCTATATCAGCACCTGTTTGGTAAAAAGCAAAAAACTACCCTTTTTGGTAGTTTTCAGGTTTGAGTCCATCACATGACAGACACAATTTACAGACTTATTTACAATTAGGAGCATTTTAGTACCTCTTGTAAACTTAAATTAAAGGACTTGTCAATTAGGACTAATCCATGTAATAAATTGTGGAAGGGGTTAAATATAAAGAGGATATGTTAATTATTTAAATAAATAAGTTCTAATTCTCGTTCTAATACAATACATGCAAGAAACGATTCTAGACTTTCAACCAGTGCATGTTAAATTGTTATTACTTAATGGTATTTTGTAATAGATATGTTTATAATTAAAGTAAATGCAGTTTTTTTTTTTAAAAGCCACCAAAATAATAGACTATACGCCACCTCTCAGACCCTTTGGAATTGTATACAGGACAAAAATGATTTTGTAAAGTAGTAAAGTAATTGTCTATTAGGTTTGGATGCATAGAGCTCATATGCACTGAGATATATTATTCTGCAAGAGACAACACTATTTTATTACTAATGTTGATTCTCTCTTTCTCTAGTCCCTGTATCCTCTCTCCCTCCTTAGTGGAAGCTTGGAAGAGGGCAAGAGCAGTCTTGCAACATCAAGTGCCGCCATTGGTCGAAACTTAGCAACTCACCAGGGATACACTGTAGTTGCAGGTGACCGTTAAAAACAAACCTTTACTAATTAAAATTAACCTGACCCACTTGACATAAACTTTTATGAGACCAGACATAGAGCATTACAAAAAACACTTTGTGCTGGGTAGGTGGTCTTAACATGTCATGCTTGTTCACGCATGGTTTAATAAGCTTGTTAGCTTGACAATCTTGGTGCCCTATTAAATCAAATGCATAACTTGAACTTCAATAGCAATTGTAATGGTTCCAATACTTAGGGCATTGCTTCTTTATGGTAATTCCATTCTTTTCTTTTATCATCCCATTTGCTCATCATCTGCATGACTCCACCTCAGATGCCCTGCAGCCTCTTTCCATTTGCCTGAAACAGGAAATGTCACCGGATGGGGCGAGCTCGAGCCCCTCACCAAACATTATAGCCAACCCCACGTTGCTGGACATGGGTTCTATGTCAACTCCAGCTTCGGTGTCAATGAGTAATAATGGCAACACTTCCATGCATTTCTCTCATGCTTTCAACTCATTCTCCCATCATGCACCCATGTACAGCCAATTCGGCAGCCAGTCCATCATTACAGGTAAAACATCATACATCTTTCATTGCTTTCTGCTAATATACAAGCTGCTATTATGACTACCATGTTAGTCCATCTGAGGGTAGAGCATTGATATTGACTTCATAAAAAACTATTTTCTTTTCATTTTTTCTTGGACAGGGCGAGACATGGTGAGCTCCACTCTCCCTGGATATCCACCTCATATACCATCTTCCGGTCAGACAGGTTACTCATCCTCAGCTATCGCAGGAATGGTTGCAGGTACAATACTCTTCCAAAAGCACAACCCATAGTTATTGTCTTTTACAAGAGAATCACCTCAAAACGTCCTTTAAAGCTGTGGCAGTGACATAATCAGGTGCCAGTCTGGGTAGGCTGACAAAGAGATTAATAAAAATAAAATAATAAAGAATAAGAGAAATCAAAATAAGTCTAGGAATGTCAGAAACTGGAAGAAAAAAAGCAAGAGAAAGAAAATGTTGGGAGGTCAGGTTTAGAGCTAAACAGGAAGGAGTGGTAGGTTAATGAGTACCCTGCTCGCTTTGGTGAACTGCATCACAGCAGAGGGTGGGCCCTGATGCCCTTACCCCCCCCTCCCACTCCACCTGACCACACATTGCCATGGGAACTGTGGGGCCCTACAAAGAAAATACTAACGGAAAGAGGGATGGGCAGCAAAAAGCATTTTAATATAAAAGGGCAAAGATTAAAGGCAAAAATTTTACAGTGCGCATTATGCATGTATGTACATGTATTGTTGAAAAAGAAAAGGGAACATTGGGAAGGCACTGGCAGCAAAGGACTGGTTGGTGCATCTGTCACTCTTTCTTTATTTGAAGTCTGTTCTCCGAAGCGCGAAATGAGAGGGTCTGATTTATTATTTTTCTGGTGGGCTTGCTGAGAGGAAGCATTTATACACAATTACTCATAGAGCAGCAGGGGTGGTTGAGGAGGGAGCGTTAGGGAGGCTAAGCACAGGGAAATCAATCCTGCCGACATAATTACCAATTAGATATTGGAATGTTTTAAAAGAAAAGTGACAGGGAAGAGTAAGAAGAAAAAAGGTAAAAAGGACCAAAACGATGACAAGTGTGTGGTGTTGGTGGTGGACGTGGGGGAAGTTGGACACCAGAGAAAGGACGCCAAAGGGGGTGAGGTGTATGCACCACTGAGCGTAGGGATTTTGCCCTCCCAGCCCTCCACCTGGCCATGGGATTAATGGTTTACAAGCCGTCCTTAACCATCAAGTGAATAATGTGCTAAGGTGGAAGAAGGACAAACATATATCCTTGAATTTAGCTGAAATCCAGAAAGTGCACAAGCTTTCTTATAATGCAGTTCTAGGAATTTGGAATTTTTTTAAACCAATTATACATGCCATAGTTAAATAGAAAAAAATTCTATAAAGTTGCCAAGCACAGACACATACATAATAAGCTAATTTTGTAAATTGCTATCAAGATGTTTATTGTTTAATCCTATTTTTCTGAATATATACTCACTTCATAATGTACACTTTCTTGTTTTTTACACTCATCCATATTATCAGTATTCATATTATACATGGGATTTGTAGCTTTACAATTACAAACTGTAGTCAATTTTACAGTCTGTGTTAGCCTTGATGGCTGTAAACTGCAAAGGTGCTTTTTTTAATCCAGTCATTCCAATGAGATGACTGAAAATTGCAGCAACATCACCATATCTGATCCACTCATATTAGCACAACACACACTAAAACACCACCACCACATCAGTAGCAATACAATCCTGAAAAGTATCCAACACATGCTTTATAATTCTTGCATTAATGAGCTTAATGTTTATATAAGACTTTATAAAGGCATAATGGCTTAGTCTCCAGTATGACTGCTGCTGAGCCCTTGAAAAACGGCCTCAATACTAAGTTTAGATTCTGTGTTGTAGTCACCTCTTAATGTTACTCATGATAATCTGTTATATCTGGATATCTGGTAAATGTTGTAAAATGCCCTATATTGGTGATTAAAAGTTTGTGAATCCTTCAATTTCATTAAAACTTAGATTCCATAAACTTTTAAACATTTTTAAAAAACATTACAAAATAATGAATTAAACATACAACACGTAGTTATTTTGAACAGGAATCACATCAAATTGTGATCATCACAGCATATTCATAAGAATGTGTATTATGATATAAATATGACATTTTAGAGACCTCTGGATATTCATTTGTCTGGAAAAAGTTGACAGACCTTCTCCAATTAATTTGTAATAAAGTGGTCCAACAGTTTAATTTGAGTGCAAGGTAACCAAATGCTTATAAAGAAACTCAGAAAGTCTACTTAATCAGAATCAGAAGTCATTTTATTTCACCAGGTATGTTACACATACAAGGAATTTGTCTTGGTGATTGCACACATGTATGACATGTAACATACTACAATTAACAAGACAGCACACAGACTATACAAGGAATAAACAGAAATTACTATGAAATTATATTACAATCAGGTAGTTTAGATTTAGATTTAAAATACTTTTAAAAACTTTGTGTGTGTGTTTGTGCATGTATATGTGTGTGGGAGAGCAAGAAAGTTAGACAAAGAGAAATAAAAGTTCACATTACCAATCAACTGTGTAGATGCCAAGTGCTTGTGAGAGCAAACCCCATTTTAACTTTTATTTAGAATCCAACTCTCAAAACATGATAAAAACAGCATTTTTGTGTTGGTACTCCTACTGTATGCATACACATATATAATATATCTGTAATTTCCATTGGTAGGTGTGGATAAATAATTTTGCACATAATAAGGTTTTATAAAAAATAGCAACTAATTGAAATAGAATTTTGTAGTTATGTTCTATAACATATGTAATGCAAATATAGTGTATCTTACAACACTGGCATGATGCATGTTATCTATTTTGTAGGTGCAGAGTACTCAGGTCAGACCTATGCACATCCACCCTACACGTCGTACAGTGATGCATGGAGGTTCACAAATTCTAGCATACTGGGTATGTATTTGTATTTATTTACTGTGCCCTCCCAAAATATGGACTGGTATATCACCAGCAATACAATTGCCTGGTACTGTAACAGGCATTTAAAGTCATGGGGAAAAGTAAGCACATCCTCTTTGAAAACTTTAATTTTACTTATCATGACAATTATAAACAGCTGTCCTTAAACATTGTTTCAATTAGTCAAATATGACTTTTAATGAAGGGCAAAACTAAACACAGCAAATCAGCTAAATCAACTGTGAAGCATGGTGATAGATGGGTGATGATTTAAACTTGTTTAGCAGCCACTTGACCTGGGTACCTGACAGTCTAAGTTGACAACAAAGTCCTCTGAATAACAAAGTATTCTATGGTCAAATGTAAGACCATCTATCCAGATAATTCAGTTAAGCTAAATTTTCTCTCGCAACAGGACAATGATTCTAAGCACAAAAACAATTACAAATTAAGTTTTTACAGTAAAATCTGGAAGGTGTGTTATTACAGTAAACTTGGTAAATCAATAAAATGTTAATTTATTTTGATTGTTTAGGTTTTTGAATATAGCTCTTATGTACATTTTGAGTTTATTATCATTTTATAATGTGTGTGGTTATTTTCAAAAAAGTCTAAATTTAATGTAAATATGGTCATAAAGTCATAATGGCATAAGCCATTTTTTCATTTGAAAAATTCTGAAATTATTAATGACCTGTACACAAGCTAGAGGAGACTTTTGTACCATGCAGGTTTTACACAGCTTGTGTCACATGCCTTTAAGTGAACAACACACACACAAACTTGCTTGCTAACAAACACAAAGCTTGTGGCATTTGTTTGACGTTGTTCAGCCTTTCTAGAGGACATTTTAGGTCAATCAAGACTGCCATCATCCCAGAGCAAGGTTAACTTTTTGTTCCCCTAATCAGGAAATCATATAATTTATACAATTAAATTTAAGCCTAAACAAGTGACTACAACAATATTTAGATACAAAAAAAATTAGATAATGTCTGGTCAGTTGATTAGTTTTACATTAACCATAATTTTGAAGATGTGTAATGTGATTTCATTTACTTTCTATCTATTCTGTGAAATTAAAAAGTTTATTAAAAAGCTAATGTTATTCAGCACATTTTTATTTACAGCATGACAATGTTAACTTTGCATGCAAAACAAAATGATTTACTGTTGAATAAACAGTAAATTAAAGATTGATCCTAATATAACGATACATATACATATGAAAGCTAAGCTAATTTAGACTAATACTTTTTAGAACGTTTAAGTTCAGTGGCTGGTTTTGTTTGGTAAACTAAATTGGTGGGTGGGACAGGCAATGGTAGCTAATTTAAGGGCTATTGAACATAATAATGGTAAATGACTGGTTGCTGTGAACAGATTTTTATTGGCTATTTGAATGAAAATTGCCAGTAATTGGAGTAATTTAGAATCAATGAAAACAATGACGAGCTGTGATTTTTCAATCAGGGTAGTCCTTATGTCATAGATTCAAAAGTTTCACGATAGATTGCCGTATTGTCATCAGTTTGTGTTTGAAAGGAAGACCTTAATTGAATGTTATTCTAAATAAATCTCCTTCTTCCCTTTCAGGTTCTCCTTATTATTACAGTTCGGCCGGCCGCACGGCTCCCCCCACCACCGCTGCTTATGACCACCTTTAACATAATACATGGGCGAAAAGAGCCACGCGTCTTGTGCAAAATACTGATCTCACAGACAATTCTAAAATTATTAAAATAGCATATAAGTACATAATGTGGGGTTTGGACCATAGACTTTAAATAAGAGTGGCCCGAACACCAGGAAGAAAAGTAAAGCCACTATGTCTCTAACCCCCTCTGGTGGCTGGTTGATGCATATATCTTTGCCAAGATCCTTTCCCAAATTACACGTTTATTATTTTGCCAGTTGGTTTTGGATCTTCCTGATATTTGTATTATTATGATATTTACGGATTTGGAAAAGCAGCGACTTTCATCCATGGATGTATTAATTGACAGTTGATCTAAACAGCACACAATCACCTTCAAGGAGTCTACTGATGCTATACTCAGGACTGGAAAGCTCACATGTTCTCAAATGCCATCTTTGACCCACTTTATTTGGAGAACTTGGAGGAAACTGTTCATTCTTATTTGTAGTGTATGTTTGGACATCACACCTATGGACAAGGAATGTAAAAACTAAACGGGATTCTTGCCCTCTGCTTAAGTCACAGAAAAAGAATTATATGAAGGACATGGAAAAACACAGAACTGCGTTGCCTGGATGCATTTGTTTGATTATTTATTTACTTCATTAACCATTTTGACCATGGCAATAAACCAAATGCAAACGTTTAGTAACCATTGTTCATGTAGTTTTTTTTGCTTTAGGTTCAAGCAATAAAAATGTCTTCTAAAGGCAGTTTCCATTTAAAGTATCATTGTGTTCAGGATATGTGGTACATAAAATAAAGTATTTCATTTTTTTGTTTATTTGGTTCCATTTCATTGGGTTTAAAAGGCGGAGAAGATTGCAGAGCAACAAATCACTTCATTTGCAAATTTGTAGTTATGTATACAAACAACAACTTGATCATTATCATTATTTTTGGCAGCAGCTTTATGAAAACTACATCCATTTTCTGTCAATTTAAAAACCATTTCGAACTGCCTGCTGGTTTAGTTGGGTGGATAATGTGTAAATAATGTAGAAAAGTAAAACTCTTTGAAAATGTTGTTTATGCTGCAAATAATTAGAAGTAAATATTACTGAGAGGAATTAGTAAATTTTAAGAGGATTTAAACTGGTTTGATTTTATCCATCTTATGTATTTGATGTCAAAGGGTTTGGTTATTATCTGTGATTAAACTATTCACTTTATTTTATTGTGAGTACTTAATTGATTTATACAAAATTATTTTTACTTAAATAAAGCATGACAAATGTATTGCCTTTGAAGATTAATTACTGAACCACTTAAACAATAGTCAAGGACAACACAAGTAAACACAAAATGCAATTTTTAAATTAAGGTGTTTATTTTTTAGGAGAAAAAAAATCCAAACCATCATGGCCCTATGTGAAAAAGTGATTGCCCCCTCGTTAAAACATACTATAACTGTGGTTTTTAACACCTGAGTTCAATTTCTCTAGCCACACCCAGGCCTGATTATTGCCACACCTGTTCTCAATCAAGACATCACTTAAATAGGAGCTGCCTGACACAGTAAAGTCCACCAAAAGATCCTTAAAAGCTACACATCATGTCGAGATCCAAAGAAATTCAGGAACAATTGAGAAATAAAGTAATTGAGATCTATCAGTCTGGAAAGGGTTATAAAGCCATTTCCAAAGCTTTGGGAATCCAGCGAGAGCCATTATCCACAAATGGCGAAGACATGGAACAGTGGTGAAACTTCCCAGGAGTGGCCGGCCGCCCATAATTAGAGAGCGCAGCGACAACTCATCCAAGAGGTCACAAAAGACCCCACAACAACGTCAAAAGAACTGCAGGCCTCACTTGCCTCAGTCAGAGTTCATGCCTCCACCATCAGAAAAAGACTAGGCAAAAATGGCCTGCATGGCAGAGTTCCAAGAAGAGAACCACTGCTGAGCAAAAAGAACATTAAAGCTCGTCTCAATTTTTCCAAAACACATCTTGATGATCCCCAACACTTTTGAGAAAACATTCTGTGGACCGATGAGACAAAAGTGGAACTCTTTGGAAGGTGTGTGTCCCATTACATCTGGCGTAAAAGGAACACAGCATTTCAGAAAAAGAACATTATACCAACAGTAAAATATGGTGGTGGTAGTGTGATGGTCTGGGGCTGTTTTGCTGCATCAGGACCTGGAAGACTTGCTATGATAAAAGGAACTATGAATTCTGCTGTCTACCAAAAGATCCTGAAGGAGAATGTCCGACCTTCTGTTCGTGAACTCAAGCTGAAACACACTTGGGTTCTGCAGCAGGACAATGATCCTAAACACACCAGCAAGTCCACTGGCTGTAGAAAAACAAAATGAAGACTTTGGAGTGGCCTAGCCAAAGTCCTGACCTGAATCCTATTGAGATGTTGTGGTATGACCTTAAAAAGGCTGTTCATGCTCGAAAACCCTCTAATGTAACTGAATTAGAACAATTATGCAAAGATGAGTGGGCCAAAATTCCTCCAGAACGCTGTAAAAGACTCATTGCAAGTTATCGCAAACGCTTGGTTGTGTTCAGTATTAATCAAAAGTTGTCCAACGAAGGAAGTATACAATGTAAACTAGCAACAGGTTTATGGACAACCAAGGTTCACCAAATGCCTTTCTTAAGAAAGGTTAAATAAAGCAGTGTCATTGGCTCAATCTGACAGAATCAATAAAGTGGGTCAGATATGATTTCTGGACAACTAAATGTAAGAAGAATTTTAAGAATGTAATGAATATTTAACATAGAAGCTGCAAAATGTAAAACTTATTATTAAAGTGCTTTTTAATATTTCTACAAATAAAAATACAAACAACTCAATTATTTTCTTAACATGAACCAACATCTATAAACACAAAACACTGGTTAGTCATAATCCAGTGTCATGGAGCACATAAAGATATGGGCCAAGTTCAAGAGAATTACACTTAGCATATCAGAACCAAAATCTTCAATTAACAGCCCAAACCCTAAACAATGACCCACTAAAAGTGTTTGAGATGTTCTTTCATCCCTTTTTTGTCTCAAATTTTTTGGCAACTTCATCTCATTTTTAGAATTTCATTCATTCATTCATTCATTCATTCATTCATTCATTCATTATCTTCCGCTTTGTCCTATATTAGGGTCGCGGGGGGGGGGGGGTGGTTCCCCATGCCCATCCAGGAGAGAACGTTTCGGGCGCTGGGTAGACACACCCAGGACAGGACGCCAATATATCTATAGCTGGGTATACACTCACACAGACACACACACATACACACACTATATGGGGCAATTTGGAGAACTCAATTGAACGTGCTAACCACTAAGCCACCATGCCGCCCTTTTAGAATTTTAACTTCACAAAATTCCAAAAGATTCTTTACTTTTCAAATTGTATTTTAACGATATAACTACACTACTCACAAAAAGTTAGGGATATTCGGCTTTAATGTGATATTTCAGGACGAGCCTAAAATGCATTCAAACTTTTACAGGTGAAATAATGTGACCTTCTCTAAGCTTTTGAATGCACATGTCCAACGGTCAAATGTTTTAGTACTTTTTGCACAAGTTGCTGTTATTCTAACTAGGAGCTTAATGGCAAAATTCACAACAGGTGTTTGATCCTCGAACCAACCAATAAAATGTCCTGGCTTAATTAGAGCTGGTGTTCAAACAGTCTTTCTCCTCATGCTTTTTTACATTTTGACATCATGAGACCAAGACGATACCAAACAATGGATCAACAGTACCTTGCCATTGTGATGTTTCAAACAGGACGTTCTCAGACAGAAGTTGTCACTGAGCTTTGAGTGTCTCAAAGTGTCGTAGAAGTGGACATCCTTTGGCCACATCCCATGCTGATTACTGCTACATTGTGAACAATGCCCTGAGAAACATGATGATAAATGTCACTTAACAGGCCCATTTAAGGGAGGTGAGAGGTACCCAAGTGTCACGTCAGACCATTTTAAACCATTTACATCAGCGTGGTCTGCATAGTAGATGACCTGTCTTGCGTCTTGTATGGGCCAGGGAGCATTTTCGCTGGACGAGGGACCAGTGGGCCTCAGTGCTGTTCTCTGATGAAAGTCAATTCACGTTGAGCAGAAATGATGGCTGCCAACTATGTTGGAGACGTCATTGAGAGCGCTATGCATCAGCCACTGTTGTCACCAGACGAGCTTTTGGTGGTGGCAGCGTTACAGTGTGGGCAGGTGTTTCCAGTCAGTACAGAACTGCCCCACACTTTGCAAATGGTACAGTGACAAGCCCATTCTACCTGAATAACATCATTAATCCAGTGATTGTGCCCCTGCATGAACAAAACAGGCCTGATTTCATCTTCATGGATGACAACGATCCAGCTCATCATTAGAGAATGGCTGTTGGAAAATGGTATACCTCAAATGGAATGATCTGCACCTTCTCCAGGCCTGAATCATCAGTGCATCCTTTTACTTAAATGTCCTTCTTTCATGATATGATATCACTGTAGTGTGAACTTTTTTACATTTTCCATGAATTTCACCTGAAAGCCAAATATCCCTAACTTTTTGTGAGTAGTGTATATACTTAAACAATGCAATTTGTACTTTCAAGATCAAGTAAAATTAGAAATATAACACATTAGATGTATACAATTATTTCATTAGAGTACCAATCATGTTACAAACCACCAGGCTGATGACCTTTACATGTACCAAATGGCCAAATGTACCAAATGGCTTCAGTTTATACCTGTACTTTATAACGTGTGCTTTTTTTGACAGTATGGTAGAATTTGGAATGGAAGCTGATTCTGTTCAGAATGT
>JAFMOD010000484.1:53776-74178 GCA_019802435.1 Corydoras maculifer
GCTGATGATATTACACAGTGTTTATTCACTATGCTCCATATTAAACACATCAACCTTATTTCTTCACCTGGTATATGTAAAATTAGAGACACTAGCTAATCTCTTGCTACACAGTCTTTGTTAGTCTTACTCTAAACCTTGATTGTTGCTTACAGGATGCTGGTGGCTGGAAATTTTGGTTGGTGGATTATTGACAGACCAGCTGAGTCAAAGAGGTGGTTTAAAATTCCAGTAGCTTTGCTGTTCCGATTGTACAATCACACTTTCATTTTACACATCACACCATCATTTTATTGTCATTGTTGTGTTGATAATCATTCGCAAACCTAAATAATATCTGTGACAATATCCTGACCATTAAAGAGCAGAGTGCATAAAACCAAATAAGTATAATGAAAAACATATGGAATGCAGTCTTTATATATAAATAATTTCTACAATTTAGTACCACAAACACATATACAACATGTAAATGTCACGGCAGTGCACCCAATCAGTCATCACCCAAAGAGTACTGACACTATTATGGCCCTGAGCACTGGAGAATGAAGTAAAGATGATAAACACATAGAGAAGTACAGATGTAACAGATGGACTATAGTCTGCAATAGTAGAACTACAGTTTTTTATATAGTAAGTGGAACTGAAAAAAAAAACAATTAGTTTAAAAATAAGCAAATGCACATAATAAAATGGCTAATGGGTTTATATTTTAAATATTGAATGTGTTGAAAGAGTGCATAAGAAAATATGTGATGTGAACTTTAAAAGAGAATAGAGTCCATTTTTTCAGGATTTACTACATTTACTACTAGATGTTTGGACAATGGGTTTTTCAATAGGTGCTGTGACGAAGATAAAAGCACACGTTCAAACAATGGAGGCTAACAAACTTGACTAAATGTTCGGTTATGAGGACTGTGCTATTCTACTACTACTACTATCATATTATGGTGAAAAGCTTGTTGTTTGATTAAGGGTACAATAAATGTTTGATTTAAGTTTAGCAGTTAAAGTGAAACATCACAAACATTGTGCATGAAAAGATTTGGTTCACTGAAAATATGATACAGTAAATAAAACCTAAAAATAATTTGCGTAGCTATTTAAAAGAAAAATAAATATTTGTTTTTATTTTTAAGAGGTTGATGTCTGGATAGCATTAGTGGGTGAAAAATGGGTGAAGTCATAAAGGTATTTTCAGCCTTCACTGTACACAATACATATTAAGCATAATAAATAAATTAATACTTCTGGTAGAAAGTTTTGTCAGGTTTACAAAAACTGCTCAGATGATTTTACACAATTTAATATGACAAAATCCTTCATGTCTTTGTGAAGAGAATACACATTATATAGTTTGTAAATTAACTTATTATTAATATAAAGACAAAATTGACCTTTGAATATGTGCAAAACATGGATTCAATATGCTAGACATGTAGCACATTCTAAATTCTAATTTTAAAGCACATTGTCTTTACTGCACTAACATGACGGAAATAAAAGGCATGTATTTCAACATAAAACAGTAAAGGCAGGAGCAGAATAAAACATGGGTTGCATTTTGCAGGCTTGTATTACTACGAGGGTAAATTAATATACAGGAAATCCAGGTTTAACATCGCCCCCTTGTGGACAGGAACGAAGGTACAGTACCAAAAAAAAGTCATGTGAAAGCGAATGCATAAAGATTTGTTAAACAGTCTGAATCAAACATTAGGGAGTCATATTAAAGATGTTTTTGCGCATGCTTTTTTTATAACAAGATGAATAATGAGCATCTTTAATGATATTCTGTTATTAAAAGTACCGGCTTTTTTTTTAAGAAGAGAGATTTTAAGAAAGAAATGTAACAGTCCTACAGCTCTTTGTTACGTCGTGGAATGACTATCTTACGATAAGTCCGTCTCTCAGAAATGTTGCGCCTTACTTTCACAACTGGAGGAGAAGCAATTTCCAGTTCTAAAGATGGACTGGAATGAGATCTTTTTATCCCCCCATCCATTTCATCATTTTCCTGCTCCTCTATAGCTAGTCCTTTCCATAGTTCCTTATCAAATAGAGCAAGATCTGTCACACCTTCAGTCTCAGGCGGCTTTCCAAGTGTCTGCCATACTTCAAGCATTCGAACATAAGCCTCATAACGGCATACCTGTAAAAAAAAAAAAAAAGAAAAAAGAAAAAAAATTGAAATGGGTAATGCAGATATTTTGTCATTAATAAAATGAAGTCACCCAAGTACCTTATACTGCAGGGGTCCAAGCTGTGACATATTCTGTGTCACCTTTTGAGTGTGCAAGGTATAATATCACTGTATCAGCACGCATTTGCAAGTGTGTAACAATTAGGTCAAATAGTATACTGTCATTTAGACAGAATACATTCAATCGCTCTCTGTGTTATGTTCAATTTTACTGAAGTGCATTGACAATAAAGACTTGATTTAAAATGGTGTCTTTACAGTAAAGTTTACAAGGGTTTGATGAAAAGTTTATCATTTCGAAAGTAATACAAAGACAAATATCTCATTTAACATCCCCACTTTTGCTGAAATATGATTTCCCCACATTACTTTACATATTAAATCAGCAATCCTAGAGCACCCTCACTTTTAAAAAGTTTAATACACCACATCTGAAATGAACAGAAAGATGCATCTAACAAAGAAAACAGTACATAGAAAGCATTTTTTTAAATCAAAATCTCCAATAAAATAAACAAAAAACATTTTTTATGTATTTCTGACATCATATGCCATCACAAGTTCAAGAAGGATTACCATATACAGTAATGATTTTGACTCCACTTATATATTAAAAGGAAATATTGCACTTCCTTCTCCACCTCATTTACCTTAGATTCAATTACAAGTTACTTTTATGATTTCACAAAATATGTATTAAAAAAGCTTCAAATGAAATGTTCAAATTACTTTATAGCTAATAAATTATCAAAGAAATAAAAATCCCATAACTGACAATAGATTTATGTTTAATAGTTCTCTTCTTCTACTATTAATCATTGTCTAACCCCTTAGATTCATTTGGAGTTTATGTATGTGTCTGTACACTGTTTAAATAACCCCACTTCATGCAGTTACAACAATAAAATGCTGTGTACACAATAACAATATTGTGACAGCACATGATGTCCACATACTTATGGGCGCCACGTGGGGGTGGGGGGGGGGGTCACCATTTTGAGCGCATGGTTCAAGTTGGCAGTTTGCCCACCAATGGGGATGTGCACCGCTGGATTTTCCGGCATCCTGTTTGGGGAGAGGATAAAAGTGGGTGTGTTCGGGTTGTTGGAAGTAAGGAGTTCTCATGCTGAGTTCATAAAGCGGAGTATTTGTGAAAATGGATTGACTGGGTTCTTTTACCATGCCACAATTGGTCTACTCTCTCCAGCATGGAACACGCATGGAAAGATGCAAGACAGAGAGGCGGGAACAAGAGGCTAAAGGAGCAAACTCGCACATACAGCACAACGATGGACTAACGGTCGGAGGGACACATCTTTGACTGCTGAGTTACAGCAGTGAATAGGAATCGTTCAGCTCTGTGAGAATGCAGCAGAGGAGTTCATCAAACCCTCACATAGCCCCTGGACATTGCCAGTTCTTGCGTTTTTGCTTGGATAACCACAGGTTAAATGTTGTTACTACGTTGGACTGCATGAATCCTCTCATTGACAATGCATTGGAAAAGCTGGAGGGTTCGACTTGGTATAGCTCACTGAGCCTTTGCAGTGGTTAGTCTACCCTACCCATTTCTCAATCTGCTCAAGGAAAAAAAAATGCATTCTCGTTTGGCATGAAATAGGGCAGTTTAGAGTGTTACTGTTCGGTTTGTGTAATGCACCTGTGACTTTCGAGAGGCTCATGCATAGAAATATTTAGAAAGAGGAATTTGTTGTGCATTTAGATGATGTGTTAGTTTATGGTGCAGAGTTTAAACAGGTACTGTTCAACCTAAAAATGGTGCTAAAAGCCATTGGGGCTGCTAACCTTAAGTTGAACAATGGGAAATGTTAATTTTTGAAAAGTGAGTGAACTTTCTGGGGCACAGTCAGTAAGGCTGGTGTCGAGATGGACCCGAAAAAGACCCAGTCTGTGCACGATTGGCCATTGCCAGAGAATTTAAAAGAGCTGCGGAGGTTTTTGGAATTCACTTGTTATTCTTATAACTTCTTATTATGGAGGACTTCAAGTATCTCAGGGTCTTGTTCACGAGTGATGGTAAGATGGAGCGGGAGATTGACAGGCTTATCGGTGTGGGTTCAGCAGTGATGCGGACTCTATTCTGTTGTGGTGAAGAAAGAGCTAAGCCATAAGGCAAGGGTCTCGATTTACCAGTTGATCTACATTTCTACCCTCACCTATGGTCATGAGCTTTGGGTAATGACTGAAAGAACAGGATCACAAATACAAGCAGCCAAAAAGGGTTTTCTCCACAGGGTGTGTGCGCTCTCCCTTAGAGATAGAGTGAGAAGCTTTGTCATCCAGGAGAGCCACTACTCCTCCAGGTCGAAAGGATCCAGTTGAGGTCTTTCGGGCATCTGGTAAGGATGCCTCCTGAGCGCCAAAAGACCCAGGACACTTAGAGCGATTATATCTTCCATATGGTCTGAGAACGCTTCGGAATTCCCACAGACACGCTGACCTGTGAGGAATTACTGCGTGACACAGCACATGCTTTTGGCGGTGGTGTTGACTGTTAGTCAATTTAGGATATATTTATATGGGACTGAGTTTACGCACTGGTACGCACTGACCATGTATCATTAACACAAGGCTGGCACAGCTTCCAGAGTTAATGGGGGGATCCAGACATAGTGTGGGTCATCGAGGCATAGCCAGGACCGGCAACTTCAACAGCCTCAAGCTGGACTACCGGTGTGTCCAAGCAGAGTGATCCAAACGGTGGTTCCACGGACTATGAAGTCTGTGGTGCTAAGGGCGATGCACGGTACAGTGGGTTCAGGCCATGTCGGTGTTTTACAAATGCTACGCTGTCCAGCACAATGATGGAGAGGTGGCTGTGAATGTTATGGGCCCATTTCCTGTGACGACTTTGGAGGTGCTGCACAGATACCGTGGTGGAACTTCGAGTAAGAGGTGATGTGTGAAGTATGCCGTCACCTCGCCATCCAGAAGACCTGCGCAACACCTCTGCACCCCCAGTGCCACAGTTTGTGGAGAGATTTAATAGAACTCTGGCCACTTAGCTCACCGTTGTCATGGAGCGATATTAGAGGAACAAGTACATGCCTGTGGTCCTACTTGCCTGCTGCTTGGTACAGGAATCGATCGGGTTCACGCCAGCAGTGATCATCTTTGGTAGGGAACTGAGAGCACTGAAGGTCAACTGCTCAACCCTAATGCACAAGGTCCACAAGCTGACAAGGGCTCATTAATGTCAGGCGAGGGCAAAACAGAAGCGGGTGTCCTGGGTTTGAAGGTCAGGCTATACAATACCTGGTGTAAGAAGGGTCTCTGCCCTAATCTTTAGTCTGCATGGATGGGTCCCTGTGATGTTAAGTCACGACTTGGGGAGGTCATGAACTGCATTGCATGGGGATGGTTTTGACTGCTGGTGGTACATAGGAACAGACTTGCTATGTACCGCACCAAAGTTTTGGGGGTGACCCTCCTGTTGTATCTGGGGGAGGGGTCTGTTGTTGTTGGTGTATGTTAAGACAGCTACGCGAGGGCAAACTGCCTAAGAGACTGCTGGAGTGTGTGTTTACCGGCACGACTGGGTGGTGCCACTTTGGTTGGCAGTTTGCCCACCAATTGAGATGTGCATTGCGTGGTTTCCTGGCATGCCGTTCATGGGTTTTTGGAAAAAGGAGTTCTCAGAGTTCTTTAATGAAAATGACTATTTGTGAAAATGGATTTTTTACACTTTAAGAATCTACACTGTGACTCATATCCAGTTTGAAGCACATGTGTGTCTTTTAACTAGTTTTCTTTTACAGCATTTTTTGTGTTTCACACACTGTACCTCCTGGTATTGTTTGCAAAATATATCCATCTTGTAGGCAATTTTGACTTGTTTCGAGAAGGGTATGGGCAAAAACAATGGTGTTGTAGATGGTTCACACAAAGCTTTTTATATAAAGAACCAAATCATATGGGATTAAACCCAAATAAACAAAAACTCTTTGGAAACTAAACACAAAAACACACAACAGAAAAAATAAACCCCTGAAATCCCATAGTAAGCAGTCAAGGCAATAATTCAGAAAAGTAAGTTATATATATGCATTCCTGCAGTACTGGACTGCACACTAGAATTTTAATGTGTCAAATCCCACAACTGTGACTCTTCAACGGTTAGCAATGTGATTAGGTTACTTGTGTCTGAGACACTTGCTGTAATGTCCTTTTACAAAAGTAATCAGTTAAATGTAACTGTAAAAATTAAAGTTTCATCGAGAAGCCTAAAGATAGGTACAGAACAGGCCTTGGTATACACACGTCTCTTAATTGTACACATCTGAAATTACTAAACTGTCCTACTAAAAAGATATAAATGTGCATGAATAGAGGTTTAAGGAATTATTTATACAAACCTCATGCTGTAAATACTCTTCTCTATGCCTGTGTTCCTCCAATTCTCTAGTTTTGGTTCGTCGACTTTCTTGTGCCCCCTGCTGCAGTGCACTTAGGTCTTCTTGAAATGAGTGAAGCATTGCAGCATGAGACTGCAACTGCTTCTCCTGTTCACACATTTAACATACACATTAATTTCATACATACTGTAAACAAACTTAGAAATATCTGTGTGTGATATCTCATAACTTTAACTAAAATAAATTTAATTGACATATCTGGCGAGTAGAATTATTTTAGGAGGTTTATTTTAGAAGTGAAAGCCACCAACAGGAGAGGCAGCTTGTTTGTGTGTTATTGTTAAGCCTTCAAAACGACTAAAAATGAGATAGGAGTGGCTAATGTTTAGCGCTTTTACCTCAAAGCTAGAAGGTTCCATGTTTTATTCATGGGATGGACAAACAAGTCTCTGTCAAAGTCTGCATGTCCTAGCTATTGAGGTGTATGTATAGTGCTTGAATCCAGATAAAAGGAGGGTTTACATCTTGTGTAAATTGGTGCAAAATCCTAAATGCTGCTCTTCTCACGGAGGAGACTACTGGAGGAGGAGGAGAAGAGGGGGAAGAGGAGGAGAAGAATAAGAAGAGAAAGAAGCCTAACCTGGCTGACAGTCAAGAAAACAATTAAGATATAGAAAAGCCACAGGTGATATTCCTGATTTTGCCAATAATGTATTATAGCATCCATCTGGGTGGAGTTTCCATGTTCTCCCTGTGTCCGTGTGGGTTTCCTCCGGGTTCTCCGGTTTCCTCCCACAGTCCAAAAACATGGATCAAGTCAATTGAGTTCTCCAAATTGCTCCATGTAGAGTGTGTTTGTGTGAGTGAGTGTGTGCCCAGTGATAGGTTGGCGCCCTGTCCTGGGTGTATCTGCCCGGCGCCAGAGACGTTCTCTCCTGGATGGGCATGGGGAACCCCACCGTGACCCTAATAGAGGATAAAGCGGGAGATATTGAATGATCCAAGATACTTAGCAAACAGAATGAGACTATTTGTTTAAGCAAACTAAAGGACACCTTTATAAGAAACTTAAAAAATAAATAAATAAAAATAAAGCTACTGCTTTACATTACACATATAAAATAACTTTGCATTCAAAACAGAATTACATTTGGTTAGGCAGAATCCAGTTTTTCCACATGCACCAAAAAACTTATATACACATATATATATAGGTAGAACACTGCAATTCTTGCATCATACTAGTCTTATAAAGATACTGTTGCTTTATGAAATGGTTACAGTTCAGATTTTCACAGTGATTCACATTAATCTGCTTCAATAACAACATTATCTATTATCAACCAGTGTTAACAAAAAAACTCCTAAGCACCCAAACAACAAAAGTGTGTTCTGTGCACTAACTGACATCCTAAATCAGGGGTCTCAAAGTGCCGGCCCAGCAGTCTTATACGGCCCCTTAAGGGTTAACAAAATAAGCATTTAAAATAATAAAAATAAAAAAATTATAATACTAATCTGGCCCGCAATTTGGTTTAATTATTTACACATTATTATGTTATTTTTTATATTTGATCTTAATTTGTAATGTGGTGTTTGTGTGTTGTCTTTATTTTTGTAAAAATACGCTGCGTTGCTTGGTGTTAGCGCCTGCTGCGTAAGCCCAACCCACTCGTAAGCTGCACGTCTCTACGTGTAACGGGTTGTTCTCAGTAACGAAGCCAAAGTGGATAAACAGCATAACAGTCACTAGTGTAGACATGTCGCTGGTGCTAATGAAAGACACACTCATGCAGTAATAGGAACTCCGAATCGCTTTACTCTGTTCCACATGTATCGTACATCTCTCGCGTGTCACACCTTTATTCGTCCTCCCGCAACGCATACCTTAAGAATAGTGCCCATGTTACAGCAAAACATTCTACAACTGGTTTATTGAAAACAGCGCTCAAACCCGAGTAAGCGTACTGATGGTGTAACGCCGTGATGAAGATGATTGCTGACACTCAGGGAAACCGAACTCTTCAGAGAGGTTATCCATAGAACAGAAGAGAGGAGAGCACAAACAGCGCATTACCGAAGATCAGACGCAAACAGCCAACCCAACCGAACAGCGAGATAGAGAGATAAACAGAAAGTAGTAATCAGAACTCTGTAGAAGAACTCCGAGCGCCACCAGTGGCAGGAAGGGAAATAGCAGGTACAGAAGGTAAAGTGGATGTGACACTACGCTACGCTACGCTCACCATTCCCAGCAAAAACATTTTGTTAGCAAAAATTTCACTTTCGAAACTCTCAAAAAATAAAAGAAAAGTTGACTTGGAAAAAAAGTACATATGTGTGTGAAAAACTCTTCTCAATTGAAAAATTTAATAAATCCAAGCACAGATCCAGACTGACCGATGCCCATCTCCAGGCCATCATTACAGTGTACACTGCAAACTCAATTAAAGCAAATGTGGCTCATTTGTGTCAGAAGAAGCACTGTCAAGTTTCTGGTAGCAAGCACTGAGCAAACACTGAGTGTATTTGAATGTACAATGTACAAAATGTATTTGAATTACAATATGTGTACAGTTATTATATAAATACTTGATTTTCCATTTTCCCGCTGCTTTTTGTTGCAATTCTTTAATCTGGCCCCTCATCGAAAATACAGCCTGGTTAGTGGCCCCCAGGTAATTTGAGTTTGAGACCTTTGTCCTAAATGCATGTATGCAAATGCCTGTACCTGGCCAAAACTCTGCAACACTTAATCCTGCTGTAAAAACATAATAGAGTGTTTTCATACAGGGCCATGATACCTGACTGAAAAAAAAGCACTTGGCTGTCACTGTTGCAACTAGGGCTAGAACTAATGATTATCAAAATAATCAATTAATAGGTCAATTATTTTTTCGATTAATCAATGAATCTGATAAAAAAAAAATCCATGTTTTTACATTTACATTTAATCATTTAGCAGACGCTTTTATCCAAAGCGACTTACAAATGAGAACACCACAAGTCAGTAGTTATGAAGAAAACCAGCTACACTGTAGAATTATTAAGCAGGTCAATAAAAGTCTGGTTTTATTTACAGTATGAGTTTAAGGCATCCAAGTAGCTCAAAGAGCAATTAAACACAAATATGTAGCGAACAAATATATGAAAACAATATGTGTCTTCACTCATATTTTGTCCAAAAATTAATACGTGAAGCTTGATCATTAATTAGCACCATTGTGTACAAGTTGTATGTATTTTTAAAGCACATTTAAACACTGCTTAAGCTAATTAAATGAAAATATAAAAGTAACACATGTTCTCCATCACTGTCATTATCCAGTTAACAACCAAAAACACGTTACGTTGATTCACTTCAAAACTAAAGAACCAGGATAGTGATTTTGTAGTGATTTACTCTGCTGTTAAGCTTCAAGCTAAGGTGACTCCAGCATGTTTAGTTTCAGGTGGTGGATCAATACCGTGGTGCTCGGTGCAGGTCAATTCATTTTCGCAGAGTTTGCATGTTCCACGTTCTTTATTTCTGCGTGAAGTGCTCCGGCAGTTTTGATAATTTAAACGGAAGCTTGTTTTCTGCATTGGCTGTGTTTCATTTGTAAGATTTATCAACTTATTTTGCAGATTCTGCCTCGTTCTGTTCAACCAGCTATTTTTTTCTAGCTTTGTTGAAGCGCTACAGGTGATATAAGCGCTTACGACATTGCGAGTAACACGGAAATCGCACAACCCAACGAATCAAAATTCATTATCGACACTTTTGATAATCGATTTTTACCGATTTTTTTGATTTGTTGTTGCAGCCCTAGTTGCAACCTTAAAACACTCAAAATGCAGCTCACACAGCACAAATACATTAAAAGTATGTGGCAGGACATGAATAGAAGGCTAATTAGGGAGATGCTGCAAGCGACGTTGAAAAGGTCAGGTGAGCATTCTTGTGATTTCATTTACTTTAGTGGGACTTTAATTTCATGTGAGCGTAATATGTAGCCATGGCAAAGACTTCAGATAAATGCAAGGGATACTCACTGAGTTGTTTATTTATGATAATTAACAAATATGCCAGTGAAACATGGTATTAGATTACCAAAGATAGCAGAGATATCTCCCTTGCTAAATTTTTTTCATATGTATAATATGTGTACAGTAGAAATTTATTGGACACAGTAATTACATGTATCAAAAATTTATGTGAGAGAAATGTTGTTATATTCTCTCTCAGAAGTAAGAGATTTCCTTGAGATTTGACACCAGATTCTACATAAAATATGAAAAATTTATAGAAATATGCAAGCCAGCAAACAATCATACAAGGTAAAAAAACACAGAGCATAATTTTTTCTTTTTGTGTGCTTGTTGTCAATATTATTCAAAGCTAATTGCTTTGTTGCATAGTTTAGCAGCCTCATCGTTGGCTTATTTCATGATTGCATTAAAAATAAAACAGTGTTTCAAATAAAGTGCTTGCTCTGTACAGACAGTTAATAAACCAGGATGTAAAGTTTTATGCTAAGCACAATGATTTTCTACACCAGCTCCCCCTAGTGAACAATCTTGTGTGAGGTACAAGCCAGGGGTCTAACAACTCATGTCTAATGACCCAATAAACACAACCTCAATGCAAAACAAACAATTGAGCTCCTCATTTTGCTCAGATAAATTATAAACCTATACCGTATGCAGCAAACTAATTATTTTGTCCTTAATGAACACAGTTTATCACTAGACAGCAAGCTGTAATAAAACATATATATTTTCATCTGGGCTCGTCTTCCTTTGTCAACAGAGCCAGTAAACACCTCAATTTCAGATGAAAAGTGTTCTTTTCTTTAAACTTCCGTTCATGTTTTTAAAAGGAATATTTAAAGACCAATTAAAGCTTTTTAGACATCACTGTACGATCCATCTGCCAAGCAACTACTACACTGAACTTGGACCAAACCAACTAATGCTAACATGAAAATATGTTGGTAGTATAGGAAGTTGATTGAGTAAATCTGAAATAATAGGTCACTTAACGCAATTTATAAACATATATTACATAAGATTTTTTTGACTTGCGTCTCAGGATTTTATATAGTATAGTTTAAATATAAAGAAGCATTTTACATACTACAGAGAGTGTGGACTGAGTTGCAGGTAAGATGGGTCTGCAGAATCTTTTCTGAGAGCCTACTGCAGCAGGAAATGGTGGTGAGGAGTATAAAGCCGACACCAGGTTAAGACGACCAATCCACGAATTCATCAGCTCTGTAGATCTACAAGGCAATATGGCAGTTTTTAAATACAAAAACCCACCACAATTATTGACACCAACACTTAGCTTAAAGTAAAAACAGAACTTAATGATCTATTGATTTAACTCAGTGAAAAAAATCTTAGAAAACTTCTTAATGTTCCTTTGCAAAGAAAAGATCATTCCTGTTAACATTTTTTTTAAAAAACAGTGAATTTGGTTCACATGGTCCTGGGTCACCCATTGTACATAGGGGATCTACTTATAAGTTTACACGACATGTTTATATATGGGGTTTTAACAGGAGATTGACTCACATGCAAAAGCTTTTAAGTTGATTCATTAAACTCTTTTTGTATTGAAATGAAAACATGGTTTAGATAATTGTTCTGCTAGATGATATTATATGATTTTATAGTGAGAATCTAGTTCTTCCAGCAAACAAATCAAATTTTTTATGACATTAGAGCACATTTTGTCTGCTTACCAAACTTTATAAAATAATATTTATGGTTAGACTACATGTCTCATTTGTGTGTCAGTCTTATGTCTGTCTACGCATAATACATTTTTGCAGTTTTCTTAATTTCTTTTTACTATTGTTTTTCTTAGTTTTTCTATTTTATATATTATGCAGTGTGCACTTTAAGGAGCATCTTAAAATCTCGTTGTACGATGTATATTGTGTATGTGGTGTATAATTACAATAAAGGTTTTCTATTTCTAGATGAGTAAAAAAAAAATCAGTTTGCATAAAAGTAGCTTCTAATGGTACTCTTAGAAACATGGTGAATATTTAATAAAGGTATTTTAAGACTGGGCGGCACGGTGGCTTATTGGTTAGCACGTTCGCCTTTCAGCGCTAGGGATTCCCGGTTCGAATCCTCATCTGGGTGGAGTTTCCATGTTCTCCCCGTGTCTGTGTGGGTTTCCTCCGGGTTCTCCGGTTTCCTCCCACAGTCCAAAAACATGGATCAAGTTAATTGAATTCTCAAAATTGCCCCGTTTAGAGTGTGTCTGTGAGTGAGTGTGTGCCCGGCGATGGATTGGCACCCTGTCCTGGGTCTGTCTGCCCGGCGCCCGGGACGCTCTCCCCTGTGTGGGTATGGGGAGCCCCACCGCGACCCTGGTAGGGGATGAGCGGGAGATAATGAACGAATGAATGAATATTTTAAGACTTCTCTACATCAGGAACTGAGTCTTTGGGCAAAAACATAAGTTTTCTCCATACCAAAGTTATAGTTTATTAAAACTCTACACAGTAAAAATTATCATTACTGACATTTTATACAAAAAATTAGAGATAATATTTAACCTTATATAAATATATACCACTATGAAAGAGAAAGATATGCTGGACTACAGTGGAGAAAAAAAGTATTTAGTCAGTCAGCAACTGTACAAGTTCTCACACTTAAAATATGAGAGCGGCGTGTAATTGACAACATAGGTAGACCTCAACGTTGAGAGACAAAACGAGAAAAAGAAATTCAATTGTCTGCTTTTTAAACAATTTATATGCAAATTATGGTGGAAAATAAGTATTTGGTCAATAAGAACAGTTCATCTCGATACTTAGTTATATACCCTTTGTTGGCAATGACAGAGGTCAAACTTTTTCTGTAAGTCTTTACAAGGTTGGCACACACCGTTGCTGGTATGTTGACCCATTCCTTCATGCAGATCTCCTCTAGAGCAGTGATGTTTTGGGGCAGGAGGCAGGGAACACGGACTTTCAACTCCCTCCAAAGGTTTCCTATGGTGTTGAGATGTAGAGACTGGCTAGACCACTCCAGGGCCTTGAAATGCTTCTTACGAAGCCACTCCTTTGTTGCCCTGGCGGTGTGCTTGGGATCATTGTCATGCTGAAAGACACAGCCACATTTTATCTTCATTGCCCTTGTTGATGGAAGAAAGTTTGCACTCAAAATCTCACAACACATGGCCCCATTCATTCTTTTATGTACACGGGCCAGTCGTCCTGTTCCCTTCGCAGAGAAACAGCCCCAAAGCATGATGTTGCCACCCTCATGTTTCACGGTTGGTATGGTGTTCTTTGGATGCAACTCAGCATTCATGCTCCTCCAAAACGACGAGTTGTGTTTGTACTTTGTTCTTCTTTGGTTTCATCTGACCATAAGAAATTCTCTTCCAATACTCTTCCAAAACATCCAAATGCTCTCTAGTAAACTTCAGACGTGACTGGATATGTACTGGCTTAAGCAGGAGAACACGTCTGGCACTGCAAGATCTGAGTCTCTGGCAACGTAGTGTGTCACTATCAGTAGCTTTTGTAACGTTCACCTCAGCTTTCTGCAGGTCATCCACTAGGTCCTCCCGTGTGGTTCTGGGATTTTTCCTTACTGTTCGTGTGATCATTTTGAGGTCTTCCATTTTCTGATTATTGATCCCACAGTAGATTTCTTCACACTAAGCTACTTGCCTGCTGCAGATTTAGTCTTCCCAGCCTGGTGCAGGTCAACAATTTTGTTTCTGGTGTCCTTTGACAGCTCTTTGGTTTTCAGCTCTTTGGAGATTGGAGTGTGACTGTTTGAGGTTGTGGGCAGGGGTCTTTTTATATTGTTAACGAGTTCAAACAGGCGCCATTAATACAAGTAATGAGTGGAGGACAGAGGAGCCTCTTAAAGAAGAAGTTACAGGTCTGTGACAGCCAGAAATCTTGCTTGTTTGTAGGTGACCAAATACTTATTTTCCACCATTATTTGAAGATAAATTCATTAAAAATCAGACTTTCTGATTTTTTTTTTCTCATTTTGACTCTCGTAGTTGAGATCTACCTATGATGTCAATTACAGGCCTCGCTTAGGGAGAACTTGCACAATTGGTAACTGACTTTTTTCTTTTTTCCTCTACTGTATATTATAGACATCATGAAACTTTACACTAACCTAAATTGAACTTGTCAACATAATATATTCATTCATTCATTCATTCATTATCTCCCACTTTATCCTCTATTAGGGTCGCTGTGGGGTTCCCCATGCCCATCCAGGGGAGAACGTCTCGGGCGCTGGGCAAATAGAGCCAGGACAGGGCGCCAATCCATCGCTGGGCACACACTCACTCACACAGACACACTCTATATGGGGCAATTTTTGAGAATTCAATTGACTTGATCCATGTTTTTGGACTGTGGGAGGAAACCGGAGAACCCGGAGGAAACCCACGCAGACAAGGGGAGAACATGGAAACTCCACCCAGATGGGGATTCGAACCAGGAATCCCTAGCGCTGCAGACGAACGTGTTAACCACTAAGCCACCGTGCCGCCAACATAATATATAAATGGTAAAAAAAAAATGCTTCACCCACATTTTGTTTCTAAGAATATTATGACTTCGGTAAATGTGACTTTCAATAAAAAAAATATTATTTCTTAAGGAATAGCTTGTTTTGTTTGGAATATATTAAAAGGAAACTTGACGTCAACAACTTATTTTTTCAGTGTGTGAAATTCCCCAAAAAGCAAATATTTTATAACTATTTTAACTCATTATTACTACTGGTTCCAAATAATTTGGAAGAGAAACACAGTAGATAAAATCTAGCAAGCAAAATTTTGCATTCTTACGCAGCTTCAAAGAGGAAAACTCTCCAGTCTGCAGTCTGCAGACGGAATACATGTGGTCTCTTGGTATAGTCCTGAGCTCGCTCTGCCAGGGAGTGATGAATACTGACCACCTCCTCAGAACTCTGCCAGTCCTTTCTGTATTCGTCCTTAAACATATAGTTTAACATATAACTTCAGCAGTATTTCTTTATTTCAAAATGCATTCATATGCAAAAAAAGTCATCTATACCTTCTGAAGGTAGAGAACCATTCCTTTCAGTACTGCATAAAAGGTCTTCCAACTTCGCTTTCCCCATGGAGCTGCAATTGAATGTAAAAACATTGTATGAAAGTTGTCATTTAAATATTTATAAAGTGAAAATAATTTCTAACATACTATAAGTATATTTTTTAATTAAACATTTCCATACAGCAGGTATCCTGTTGGACTGCTTATTATTAAAGTAAATTTTACTTCTTTAAAAACAAACATGCAGATAATAATTATGTTTAGTTTTTTAATGAATTTTAAGAATTATATTGGATAACTACATGACATAAAAGGGCAGTAATATACAGTGGGCTACATACAAGTGCGTCTGTGCAGCCCACCGGACCAGGGCTTGTTCACTATAGCAGCTCATAGGTAATGACAAAATATAATAATCGAAGACTGTTAAATCTAGTCATAGGGCCACCTCGATATAAAAGTCTGCATAAATAAAAAAATTTATAAAATCGTAGATTATTACAGTTGTATGAATGGTAGTTTAAAAAAATTACAAAAAAAGATAAATGCCCATAGACAACTAAACTGAAATTTATGCACACTCTTGTAAACACAAATAAGGGTTACATCGTTAAAACGTAAAAATACACAGATATCTAAATAACCAAAAACATGGCCAATTATATTGCAAACAGTACTTCATAAATTATTTTTTTTTGTTCTTTAAAATTAATTAAGCCCATTGTTGCTCACGTACTGCGTTTTCCATCTATATCTGCATGCGCTTTGCGCTTCAAAAAGCCTTTCTGGAATACGGTGGCCTTCTTGTCATGAGGAATGTTTTGGAAAGGGTTACTCTTCGAGCGAAGCAGTTCATCTCCATCGGCGTCTATATCCAAAGTCATTGAGTTTATCAACTCCTGTTCTTCTCTAGAAGAAATGTAATGCCAAAAGAAAAATATTAATATGTATTTGTGGCTAAAAAGTGACAAAGATTATAATCAGCATCTACTTACATCGCCCATTCAATCTGCTGACTTTTGATTGAGTTATAGAGAGCCTAAAAGCAAACAAATTAAATAGAGGGAGAGAGTTAAGATGTTTAACTTATTTGATAATCAAATGTTTAATATATTGATAATTATCCCACTTAATTGTTGTCAATCTTGAAGAACATAAGTTAGGATTATATGGAATTTAAATTTTATCAGTGTTAGTTTGAGAAAATTTATTCTAACATTTTTCTGCACATTTTTATGCAAATAGTTATGGGATTATGAAAATAGTTATGGGATTACGCTAAAGCTATCATCACAATGCATGCAAAATATGCCATTAATTACCTCAAAAGAGTTGTATAATGATTGCTGTGTTGTTAGTTGACTTGCTAATGGCCATATTTAAACACCATACACTAGCAGTTTGTCAGGTTTTGTGATCAAGTCTCCACTATGTCTAAATGTTATGTCAAAAAAATTTAAATTTTTAATCTTTATGTTATGCTAATTACTAATCGCTCGCAGATTTAGCTTTCCTTGCTCTGGCCAGTCTCATTCTCAAAGATACTCAACATAATGTAAAAAGAGCTTAAAAATCAGTAATAAAAGTATACTTAAGTAAGCAAGGTTTCAAAATAATGTAACTCACCTTAAGCAACTCCTTGCTAAAATTCTCTCCTTCATTCATTCCTTCCAGGTTAGATATAAAGTCATTCAAGGACATGGCTTTACCTACATTCTATAAAAAATTTATCAATGACAAAACAGTTATGAAATATGAATGCACTAGATTAGCAGGCGGTAATTTTTAATACTATATTTTTTTTAAATTGTCGATTATACTTACATAGCACATTGTTTTGTTTTGCTTAATGTACTCTTTACAATACAACAACAAATAGTATAAAAGGATAAACCTACTGAAAACTTACAAACTTACTATGAAAAACATAGCTCTGTATAATACATAATAATGTTTTATAATAATATGCTATACAGTGCCATGCAAAAATATTGGCATGTCTCATGTTTTTTTACCTTACAACCTGGAATTTAAACTGATTATTTGAGTGTTTGCAACATTTTATATACAGACCATGCAATCAACTCTGAACATTTAAAAAAATTATTGTGAAGCAAACAACAAATACGACAAAATAACTGAATAAATATGCATAACTATTTTACCCCCTAAAGTCAGTACATTGTAGAGCTACCTTTTGCGGCAATTACAGCTCCAAATCACTTTGGGTTAGGCCTCTATGAGCTTGCCACATCTTGCCATTGTGAGTCTTGCCCATTCCTTAGGGCAAAACTGCTTTAGCTCCCTTAAATTAGATGGTTTTCACTGGTGAACAGCAATCTTGAATTCTGACCACATATTCTCAATTGGATTAAGGTCTGAACTTTGACTAGGCCATTCCAATAAATTTACCCATTTATCCTTAAACCACTTGAGTGTTTCTTTAAACAATATGCTTTGGGTCATTATCCTGTTGGAAGGTAAATCTCTGTTCCAGTCTCAAATCACTGACAGACCCATTTGCTCAAGAATATCCCTGTAATTAGCTATCTTTTCCTCGACTTGGACCAGTTTCCCAGTTCCTGCTGCTGAAAAACATCCCCACAGCATGATGTTTCCACCACATGTTTCACTGTAGGGATGGTGTTCATGAGGTGATGAGATGTGTTGGTTTTGTTACATAGCGTAATAGGTTCAAGTTTGGTCTCATCGGACCAGAGCACCTTCCTTCATACATTTGGGGAGTCTCACACTTGCCTTTAAGCAAACTCAAAACAAGCCTTTCTATATCTGTCTGTGAGTAAGAGTAAAGTTTTTCCTTTGGCCACTCCATAAAGCCCAACTCTATAAAGTGTACAGTTTATTGTGGTCATATGAAGTGTACAATTTATTGTGGTCGATATTCCAGTCTCTACTAGGGGCAACAAAGAAACCACCACCATATCAGTGTCACTGCCAAATAAACACTAAAACAATTACCATCTAAATAAAGCCTATAGAAAAGAAATGTGCAGCTCCTTCAAAATTACCTACGGTCTCTGTGCTGCCTGATTAATGCTGATTAATATCTTGGTCTCATCTGACCAAAACACATGTCCCAGTTAAAATCCCAGTACCACTTGGCAAACTCAACTTTACTGGCAAAACCAGTTAAGACTCATGAGTATAACTAAGAAAAGGCCTTCTCTGATGCCTCCCAAACAGCTTGCTGACATGTAGATAGTGTCTGATTTGCAAAGTGCCTCCCAGTTTGGGAGACCTCATAACCCCAAGATGATACCATTTGCATCAATTCTCATACAGTAAGCTTTGAAGAGCTTTTTACGTCTCTTAACATCCTTTTTACTGTGCGTGGTGGCAAGATACACTTGTGTACTCTTCCAGGTTTGTTTGTCACAGTTCCAAATGTTTTGAACTTTTTGATAACTGTTCTGAATGTATATAGGCATCTGCAGATGAGTGGCTATTTTCTTGTAGCCATTGCCTGATTTATGAGGGTCCACACACATCTGTCCTACTTGAATAGTGTGTGATCTTGTCTTTCCCATGTTTAAGAGTGAAAGAGAAATGGGCCTCTGTGTATCGCCATATTTATACCCCAGGAAAACAGAAAGTGATGAATGACTAATTAAAGCTTCCTGGATATGTTGATCCACTATATAAATTACAGCAGAAATTACATAAATGGTTCAAATACATTTATTTCCAAGAAATTATTAAGTTATTTTATTTTTATTTTTTTTTACTGCAGCTGAAGGTGGCTTTTTTTATTTTTTACTACTTAAATTTTTAATCAAAGTGAGATTATGTATATATATATATTTTTTCTTTTAAGGCTATTTAACTAGGGGTGCCAATAATTATGGGGGTCACTGTTATATATATATATATATATATATATATGACAAAATAGGTAAAAATCCAAGCGGGGTGAATACTTTTGCAAGGCACTGTATGATAATGCTAAACACCTTTAAGTCCAAACCTTTAGTCTAGACTTAGGAATTCTGGCAGTGTTAACAAGTAATCAACAATAATAAGGTATATTAATATACAGATCTTAATATACAGGAATAATATACAGATCTTTAGTATACATGTTTAAAAAATTTATTAATTAATTAAATGAATTTCTAAACTTGAAGTTGCAGAGGACAACAAAGGGGCAAACTTGACCCTTCACAAAACTTTAACACTCATGGACGGTACACTGCAAAGTTTTTACCAATGTTAACCTATAAAAATGGTCCACACTTCAGCTACACCCAAAGCAGGCAATTTGATCTCATCATCATATCACCTCACTGCCTCAACTGACCACTTTTTAATTCAGTCCCACAATTATCTAACTACATCTCAAAAGATCCTTTACAAATCCACTAAGGTATGTCAAAGTGTCAGTGCCCTTCACAATGATTTTTCACTGACTTGATTGCTAATGCAGTCCCTTGAATCAGTGACTTCTTTACTATTAAAATTTAAGACCCTACTCAGCCCACCATCTTCACAACCAAACACCTCCTTATCAGCAGATGATTTTGCAACCCTTATCACTGAACAACTTATTGCTCATCACCTCAATCACACTAATCTCATTAAAGAAGTCAATTTGCTTCTCATTCTCCAGCTCAGGTTTCACTGGGGTTACACCTCTGTGTAACAAAACAACCCAAATATGGAGATACAAGCCCGTTTTAATACTATCCATCCATCATCTTTTGCTTTATCCTGTACTAGGGTTGTGGGGGGGGGGGGGGG
>JAFMOD010000484.1:79488-98455 GCA_019802435.1 Corydoras maculifer
AAAACAGTTGACGTTCAATAATTGAACAATTTTTATAGCATTTAATAACTGATGGTAAGATAATTAAAGTTGTAAGAATGCCCAGTGTGCTTATATACACCGGAAGGAAGTTCAAGATAATAATTTCAACTCTCATTTCTGTCTCACCCACACACAGACACACATTTGCAGGCGTAGTTCTAATGGTCTAACCATACAGACCTTCCAGTTAAACTACATACATACCTGGCATGTACCATTTTCAGCCATTGCTTGATGCAATTTAGAATCTGTAAGCTCAGGGTCGTCTTCATGCTTCAAGTCAGGGTTATCCTCCTGGTTCAAAGAAGATGTTTCTGGTGACAGTGGATTAACCACCCAGTCCACACTTACTCCATAGCTTAAGTTAAGTTCATCCACTGAACTTGAATCTAGTGAAAGATCATTAGTAGGAGATTCTGGCATATCCCACTGTACTGTGGCAGAGGTCAAATGTGTGCTCGGCACTCTGAAGGGAAACATCGTAACTCCATGTTCTAGAATTTCAGAGCCATCAGTGTTTGGTAGCTTTTTGGTTTTATCTCCGTTTATGTCATTTGTACAGTTATTCTCTTCTGACATCCTCTCCATATATAGCTTTGCCTCCAAATATGGCTGAGAATCATCTACCTCAAGCTCGTTTAATTCTTGGTTATGTGATGGCACAGGAAAAACAAGGTCTCTTTCCATAATTCCACAGACAAAGAGCCTGTAATGACTCTAGGTTAGTAGAGAATCCATAACCATGCAAATTGGGAAATCCAAATGTACAGTACAGTGATACTTTTCCTTTACTCGTACTGAGCTAGAAAACACAAAGATATTTTCATGAAGTTAAATTCATAAAGAACCAAATAAATTGAGATCTAGCATGATGATTTTTAAGTTGAACATTTAAGTTAAACACTGGTTCAGTTCCAAACTTAAACTAATGTGTCTAACTTTAATAGTCATATCTTATATTGAGAGCTTAATAAATGTGTATTGCAGACCATTTAATTACTGAATAAAAGCACAAGCTTACAGTTATTTCCACAAAGAAATGTAAATTCTTTTAAGAAATTTAGCAAAAATGCATTGAAATAAATTGTACACATTAACTAAAATTGGCAAACAGAAGCAAATGTAACTAATTATACACTATATATTACAACTTTTTCAATAACACATGACCAACTGTCAGCATTTCACTTACCTTAAAACTGGCTGTTAGTTAAGAGACACCATATATTCAACTTCACTTTAGGAGGTGCACAGCGGATGTGCTTTGCAATAACTTTTGAACAAACGTCACACAAGCAAAGTTACACTTCCTGGCTGCAAGCAAACCACGAGAGAGAGAGAAAAATAGAGAGAAAGAGAGAGAGAGAGAGAGCAATAAAGAGAGGAGATAGAAAGAGAAAGAAGGAGAAAAAAATAGTGAGAGTAAGAGTGAGAAAGAAAGAGACACTAATAGTTTCTTGAAGCCAATCTGTTGGTGGTGCTGGTTTGTGCCTAAGCAGAGTAGGTCAACTCAGAATTGGAGTGTGTCTTTATAACATAGATATAAAAATGTTGTGATACTTTAAATCCTCTCAAAGGGTAGGCTCTACACACCTCGTCTAAACCACATCCGGGTCCATCTATTCTTTGTTTCCTGCTGTATTCACCTCACTTCTTCCTGTATGGTGAAGAAACTAAAACTATTAGGCAATGTTTCAAGCAACAGACAACTAAGTAATTAACCAGTCACTGACTTTATTTTAAACGTTGTGCAGTGTGTTTTGTGTGCTAAAGTTCTTTTAATCTCCGACAAGTCACAGGTTTGGAATGTGTGGTTTAACAACATATGTTGGGTGGGTTTACCAGCTATAAAAAGCAAAAACCATCCAACATGGTGGAAAAATGCAAATATTTATTTTCCAATTTTATAGATGTTAGGCTAGAAGTTAAATGTTAGGCTAGATGTAAAATAGGGAACTGAGAATGGAGAAAAATAGCAACCATATTATTGCGCAAAACAATCCACTATCCTAACTTATAAGATTAAAGCTAAATGCTGAGCCATCACAAACATTGCCATGCACATACAAGTCTATAACACAAAAACAAGAAAATTCAAGTTAAAATACTGCAAACATGCAGATAGACATCCAAAAGTTAACGTCAATAAAACTGATAGACCACAGCTCAATTTTCTTGTTCAGAAACTATTATTTTATAAAGTTGCTTAAGATATTTATTTTGTAAATTACAGGGTTTTTTTTTAAAAAAAAAAAACAAATGTTCACAAACATGTTGTTTTCACTTAGCATGTTGACTTATAATTTATGGTATTAAAATTCCAGTTTGTCAGCAGTTAAAATACACTGACTTGCCTGTACCTTTAATAAGACTAAATTAAAAAAAAAAAAACTATGCCATGGCTTTAGCAGTTTTTGGTAAGCAAAAAGAGATCATTTGAGTAAGGTGGAGATTTGCTTGTGGCACTACTTTTAAACCCATGTTTAAGGCCTACTAGTCTCTTTGCTTAACAATAATGAGAAAACTATATAAAACCTCAGCAGCATGGTGGCTTTATGGTTAGCACGTTTGCCTCTCAGCACTAGGGATTCCCGGTTCGAATCCCCATCTGGGTGGAGTTTCCATGTTCTCCCCGTGTCCGTGTGGGTTTCCTCCGGGTTCTCCGGTTTCCTCCCACAGTCCAAAAACATGGATCAAGTCAATTGAGTTCTCCAAATTGCCCCATATAGTGTGTAAGTGTGTGCCCAGCGATAGATTGGCGCCCTGTCCTGGGTGTATCTGCCCAGCGCCCGAAACGTTCTCCCCTGGATGGGCATGGGGCATGGGGACCCTAATATAGGATAAATCGGAAGATAATGAATGAATGAATATATAAAACCTCGACATGTCTGGTACATCCTTGCTTTAGGAGAAGGAAAACATTCCAAAATCAATAATGACCAAACGCATAATTCCAAAGCTGTGGCAAAACAGCATAAAGAGAGCATAAAGGGAACATAGTGGCATGAACGCTGATAAGTCCTGACCTTAAATAAACAGAAAATTTATAGACACAACTTAAAAATAGTTTGTCTAAAAGCATGTAAAAGCATGTGTAAGTAAGAAGGCCTACAAACCTGACTCAGTTCTGTCGTAAGGAATAAATCTTTGTATTATGAACAGCTTATAAACAAGATTTGACAAAATGTTTAAAACGATAAAATTTAATTAGAAATAATGAATTGCATTGTTCTGATTTTTTTACATTATTAAAATATATTAATTGTACTGACTAACCCAAGACGAATGTGTGCAAGACAATATCATAAAGTTTAACATGTAAAATCTGTACATCTGTAAAATATGAGCAGTAATCTTTTTTTTTTTTCTGATCATTGACCACTTGTTGGAATTCTACTCTGGGAAGATTAAAAACTGTTCTATATGTATTTGATATCTCTCACAATTAGGGAATTTAAAGTGTTTGAAATGGTTGTGCAACACTTTCCAAATTTATGTGCAACAACTGCTTCAGTAAAAGACAATGCTGATATCCTTCACTGAGTAAACTGCCAAAACATGCAGTACCTCCGAATTCCTTAAATGTATCTGAAGTTATGTTTACCTAATTTCCCAAAGTTCTTAAAATTAGGTTTGAGAGAGTATACTTCCTCATAGAAGTGTGTTTATATATATATATATAGAGAGAGAGAGAGAGAGAGAGAGAGAGAGAGAGAGACAGAGAGAGAGAGACAGAGAGAGAGAGACAGAGAGAGAGAGACAGAGAGAGAGAGAGAGAGAGAGACTTTCGCTTACTGAATGTTTTCTTTTACTTACCCCAGAGTAAACGTATGTGGCTACTGCAATGGAAGAACATGGAACCACAGTAGGCGAATACCACAAGTTAAGCAAAGCCGGAAAAACGTCGATTTATCAAACATGATCAATTTTCCTGTAAGCGAGGACTGTGCCACAAATAAGGCCACAAAATTGTCCATGTTTAAGTTTACCTTATGTGAATGTGAGCTATCTGAGGCGGTAGTACGATAATTCCAAAACTATCAAATCCACATCCTACCAAACGAAACGATTATAAAACACTAAGAAATCCACACCTCACACAACACATAGGAGTTCTTTTGTAGTAAACATACACTGCTATACCTTCCGAAACATTTATGACAGTAATGTTTACAATCTGCAGCAGTGACACGGTTTTGGAACGCGTTCTGTTTTAACGTGACCTCCGGGATAAAAAGCGGAAAGATACCTGAGCTGGTGGATCCTGAAGCTCCGCCCACTTAAGGTGCAGTCTCGTGTTAAAGGAATCAGTTTGGCATGAACTGTTATTTCAAAATAAATATTGCATTTTTTTTTCAAAATATTTAGAAATCATACATGTTGAACAGTTAAATTATATACAGGTCTATATTTAATAATATATATATTTAATAATAATATATTTATTAAACACACACACACACACACCATCCATTATCTTTCACTTTATCCTCTACTAGGGTCATGGGGTTCCCCATGCCCATCCAGGGGAGAACGTTTCTATCAGGGCGCCAATCTATCACTGGGCACACACTCACTCACAAAAACAAACACACTCTATATTGGGCAATTTTTATTTTTATTTTTTTATTTTTTTATTGACCGGGAGGAAACCAGAGAACTGGAGGAAACCCATGCAAACACGGGGAGAACATGGAAACTCCACCCAGATTGGGATTCAAACTGAGAATGTGCTAAGAGGCGAATGTGCTAACCACTAAGCCACCTTGCCGCCCACACACACACACACACACACACACACACACACACACACACACACACACACATGCACACATATATACTGTGGGGAAAAAGTATTTAGTCAGTCACCAATTGTGCAAGTTTAAAAAGTTAAAAAAGTTAAAAAGATGAGAGAGGCCTGTAATTGACTATTCTATTAAAAATCTATTAAAATCTATTTTAAAAAATCACATTGTCTGATTTTTTATTAATTTATTTGCAAATAATGATGGAAAATAAGTATTTGGTTACCTACAAACAAGCAAGATTTCTGGCTGTCACCTGTAACTTTATCTTTAAGCGGCTCCTCTGTCCTCCACTTATTACCTGTATTAATTGCATCTGTTTCAACTCATTAACAATATAAATGTCACCTGTCCACAACCTCAAACAGTCACACACCAATCTCCACTATAAAGAAGACCAAAGAGCTCTCGAAGGACACCAGAAACAAAATTGTAGACCTGCACCAGGCTGGGAAGACTGAATCTGTAATAGACAAGCAGCTTGGTGTGAAGAAATCTACTGTGGGAGCAAAAATCAGAAAATGGAAGACGTACAAGACCACTGTTAATCTCCCTCGATCAGGGGCTCCACGCAAGATCTCAGCCCGTGGGGTCAAAATGATCACAAGAAAGGTGAGCAAAAATCCGAGAACCACACGGGGGGACCTAGTGAATGACCTGCAGAAAGCTGGGACCAACGTTACAAAGGCTACTGTCAGTAACACACTACGCTGCCAGGGACTCAGATCTTGCTGTGCCAGATGTGTCCCCCTGCTTAAGCCAGTACGTATCGTGTCTGAAGTCTGAATGAATGGGGCCATGTATTGTGGTATTTATATATAAGCGCATTGAAAATGAAACGTTGCTTGGTCTTTCAGCATGACAATGATCCCAAGCACACTGACAGGGCAACAATGGAGTGGCTTCGTAAGAAGCATTTCAAGGTCCAGGAGTGACCTAGCCAGTCTCCAGATCTCAACCCTATAGAAAACCTTTGGAGGGAGTTGAAAGTTCCAAAACATCAGTGCTCTAGAGGAGATCTGAATGGAGGAATGGGCCAACATACAGCAACAGTGTGTGCCAACCTTGTTAAGACTTACAGAAAATGTTTGATCTCTGTCATTGCCAACAAAGGATATATAACAAAGTATTGAGACAAACTTTTGTTATAGACCAAATATTATTTTCCACCATTATTTGCAAATAACAGACAATGTGATTTTTTTTATTGTTTGTTTTTTCTCATTTTGTCTTTCATAGTTGAGGTCTACCTCATGTGTCAATTACAGGCCTCTCTCAACTTTCTAGGTGAGTGGGAGAACTTGCACAATTTGTGACAAATAAAATACTAAATACTTTTTCCTCCACTGTAAATATATATATATATATATATATATATATATATATATATATATATATATATATAATATATATATAATATATTTATAATATAAATATATTATATATATATATATATATATATATATATATAATATATTTATAATATAAATATATATAATAAAATATAAGTATATATAATACAGAGTTCCTGAAACAAGGATTCTCATTTTTTGAATATATAGACTACCTGCCTTGTGATTACTATTTGTGTCCAATTTCTATTATTCATTTATTCATTCACTATCTCCCGCTTATCCTCTATTAGGGTCGCGGTGGGGTTCCCCATACCCATCCAGGGGAGAACGTCTCGGGCGCTGGGCAGATAGACCCAGGACAGGGCGCCAATCCATCGCTGGGCACACACTCACTCACACAGACACACTCTATATGGGGCAATTTCGAGAATTCAATTAACTTGATCCATGTTTTTGGACTGTGGGAGGAAACCAGAGAACCCGGAGGAAACCCACGCAGACACGGGGAGAACATGGAAACTCCACCCAGATGGGGATTCGAACCGGGAATCCCTAGCGCTGAGAGGCGAATGTGCTAACCACTAAGCCACCGTGCCGCCCAATTTCTATTATTCTATTTTAATTTTACATATTTACTAGCAAGGGCGGCACGGTGGCTTAGTGGTTAGCACGTTCGCCTCTACGGATTCCTGGTTCGAATCCCCATCTGGGTGGAGTTTCCATGTTCTCCCCGTGTTTGCGTGGGTTTCCTCTGGGTTCTCCGGTTTCCTCCCACAGTCCAAAAACATGGAAGAAGTCAATTGAGTTCTTCAAATTTCCCCATACAGAGTGTGTATGTGTGTGTGTCTGAGTGAGTAAGAGTGTCCCCAGCGATAGATTGGCACCCTGTCCTGGGTGTATCTGCCCAGCGCCTGAAACTTTCTCCCCTGGATGGGCATGGGACACCCCATCATGACCCTAATATAGGATAAAGCGGAAGATAATGAATGAATGAATGAATGAATGAATGAATGAATGAATGAATGAACTTGCAAGTTTGCTTGCAGCTCACTTAATTACTTAATAGTGCAGTTGTAAAACAAGGATGTCCCAGAAAACATTCATTATTGTATAAACTCCTAGTCCTTTCTTTTAAATGCTCTTTTTAGTCTTGTCTATGCACAGGTATTTCCGTTTAACAATAAATCATAAACATATTTTATAAACTTAAATTGTACTTGATGTCTGGTAAACTAAATAATAACACATATTTTTAATGTCATTAATACTAATAGACCATTGAATAAGTATGGAGAATTTGAGTTTAATATAAAGAAGTTTTGTGATGCTAAACTGAAGGAACAATGACATAAAGAATTGAAATTGAGCATTTACTGCTGAAATAAGGAAAAATAAAGTGATATTCAGACAGAAAAAATGTCATGTATTAAGAATAATTAAATATAAACTTAATATTTATTTTAAAATTATAGTAATGTGAAAATGAAAAGATAAGCGGCACGGTGGCATAGTGGTTAGCACATTCGCCTCTCAGCACTAGGGATTCCTGGTTCGAATCCCAATCTGGGTGGAGTTACCATGTTCTCCCTGTGTCCGCGTGGGTTTTCTCCAGGTTTTCCGGTTTCCCCCCACAGTCCAAAAACATGGATCAAGGTCAATTAAATTTTCTAAATTGCCCCATAGAGTGTGTCTGTGTGATTGTGTGCAGAGTGATAGATTGGGTGAATCTGCCCAGCGCCTCAGACGTTCTCCCCTGGTTGGGCATGGGGAACCCCCGCGCGACCCTGATAGAGGATAAAGCGGAAGATAATGGATGGAAGAAAAGATAAGCTTTCATGATAACACATTTTTATTGACATGGGGTGGCTCAATGGCTCAGAGGTTAGCATGTTTGCCTCTCAGCACTGGAAATCCAAGTTAGAATCCCGGTCTGGAGTTTCCATGTTCTCCCTGTGTCTGCGTGGGCTTCCTCCAGGTCCAAAACACACGGATTAAAGGGTGAATTAGTTGCTCTAAATCGCTCCAATCTAAAATGCCCCAATATAATCTGTATGAGTGTATGTGTGCCCAAAGGTAAAGAAAACGCCCTGCCCTTGGTGAATTTTTGTAGTCCTTTGATTTATCAGAAGATGATATATTTATGAGGCGCTTTGTTTGGCCGTTTTTGATTATTTTGACTCCATGAAGATAATGCGAGCTGAACGCTCCACACCGCAAGAGGTCATCATTTTAAGACTCAGAAGCTCAACCCACCAGAGAACCAGTCAGGTTTTAGAACGCGATAGTCGTAGCGGACTGCTAGGAAATCACACTAAACTGAACAATAAACCGGATACAGACGGCGTTTTAGTTTAATTAATACCTCTTAATACGTACGGCTATTTTCTGTGATTGTTAATCTAAGCATTGCAGTTAGCTCTGTTGCGTTATTGTGTGGCCGGTAGTGTTTAGTTAGCTTTCTAGCTTCAGAACTGTAACTCGATTCTCGAGGCTTTTAAAGGCTCTCCGTGTGTTTACTCGTAAGACTACCGAACCTGTAAAGCGGCTTTAGTTCATGTCAAAGCGATGATGAACTCAAAGAACCTCAAGGTATTTCTGGAGTCGTCGTTGAATGAGATCTTTAAGGCCACTGTGGATAATATCCTGGATTCTGTGGATCAGACCTTGTCTGAGTATCAGGGGGAAATCCGGAGAATAACCTCAGAGAACGAAGCTCTCCGGAAAAGGCTGCGGGCTCAGGAGACTATACAATGCCAACTGAAACCAGGTTAGTTCAATAGAATGGTGGAACTAAATGTGACTCGTGGGGTTAAAATGTATGTGCATTAAAATTCTCTTCGTTTAGAGACAATACAGCGGGTGGGTCCAGGCAAAGGTCGAGCCTGGCGACGACGAGGTTAATGTACAGCAGATGCTGTGCGCCTTTAAACTGCCACGCGTTCAACCGTATACTGTTAGCTGAAAGGAGAAGGCCCCTGTGTATTTAAGTGCTAGATTGATTAAAAACATATAAGTCGGATTATCGTTTTTCAATACAAGATATAGTAATTTACGTGATAGATCACACTTTATAAAAACAGGAACCATTTTTTTTCTGAACAGCACTCAGTTAAGTAAACGACTGTAAATAACTACAGGTCACATTCATACCAACATAAATTCTATGTTTTTTATTGCTAACATTTGGGTATTTTATTTATATTACTGTTGTCGCTTTGCACTAATAGAAACTAAGTGTGATTTACTTTGTAACAAATTCTACACAGAAATATAACTTTTGCTCATGTCAACTCTTAAGTAAAGTTCACCTAGATCAAAATAATCAGAAATCAGAATACTTTATTAATCCCCAAGGGGGAATTGCAGGGTTTTTTTATTATTATTTTATTTTTCAGAATCATTAGATAACTTTAGATCTACAAAAACAAAGAAGTTTCACTAAAATATTATTGTTTTATCCAGAATATAATGAGTTTTTTTTTGAGTAATCTATTTTGGAGTTGCTAAATATTCTCACACAAACATAAGTAGCCTCTAATGCTGCAACACATAAATGTAATTTTGTTGACACATGTAAGCCTTAGAAGTGTCTTACTAAACAGAACATATCCACTTATATGCAGTTAAAGTGTTACTTGATTTGGTCTTGGAATGTCCCAGAGTTTAAAAAAAATACTTCAACAAGGTCATGATGACTATAGGGAAAACAAATGTTGTAAAAACTAGAAAAAAAAAGTTTATGCAGTTCCTGCCAAATTAACATTTTAAGATTTTAAGAATATTTTAAGATTAAGATTTCTTGTATTTATTTATAAACTTTTGGCAAATGTGCGGATGCATAACTTACATTTTTCTTGCTTTTCAGTTTACAACGAACCCGCTGTCATTGGTTTAAATTTCATACAGATGCCTTTAGATCTTCAAATGGGTGGATCGAGACAGAGTGAACAAAATAAAGAGTCTAAGAGACAGAGAGAGGGTGAAAGCACATCAGCAGTGCCCAATTTACTGAAATCAAGCCTGTTTCAGCCCAAGACCGAGCCACCTTTTAGCCATTCTCCTTGCACAGAAGCATACATTAAGACTGACCCTGAATCTGAAAATAGCCAGTTTACTCAAAGGAAATTACCCAGTAAGCTAATCAAAGAAGAGACGATTGAAGATGATTTCACTGAGTGTTGTGTTGAACATGAAGCTGCTCCAGATGAATCCAAACGCTGTGATAGTAAGGTGCAAGTTACTGTGGTATCTGGAAAGCACATGAGTGGTACTATGAGTGATGATGAAGGCAGCGATGCGGGTCAACAGGAATCAGAAAAATCAGGTCACAGCGTGTCTGAGGATGATGCTGAATACCTAGCTGATGATACCGTCCTGGGAGACACTTTTGATGGTGATGGTGATGGTGATGGTGGTATGGCAGAGGAATCACATGACGAATTTGCAAATATGTTTCACTCATCTGAATCCTCGACTATAAAGGACCTGGATCAAAGCAAAGTTTTCCACTGCATGCTATGTGACAAAAGCTTTGGTAGAATGGCTTCACTTAACATCCACATGAGGACCCATAGCTCGGAAAGGGAGCATATCTGCAGCTACTGTGGCAAGGGTTTCAGCCGAGCTGATCTTCTGAAAAATCACAAGCGCACTCACACTGGAGAAAGACCATATACCTGTAACCTGTGTGATAAAAGTTATGGTCATCAGGGACAACTTCGGATTCACAAACGAACCCACACAGGTGAGAAGCCGTATGTCTGTCCTCACTGTGACAAGCGCTTTACTGAGCACAACCAGCTGAAAGTTCACCTGCGAACCCACACCGGCGAGCGGCCATATTCCTGCTCCGTGTGTTCCAAAACCTTTGCCAGCGCAGGTAATCTCCGCATCCATTTGAGAATTCATAGCGGTGAAAAGCCACACTGCTGTGGCCAGTGTGGGAAGAGATTCAACAGTCTGGGTGACCTCAAAACACACCAGCGCATCCACACAGGCGAGCGGCCATACCGCTGTGATCTGTGCAAGAAGACCTTCAGCCAGACTGGGCACCTGAGCATCCACATGCGAATGCACACCGGAGAGAGGCCATACATGTGTGGTGTTTGTGGGCGCACTTTCACCGTAGCCAGCAGCCTTAAACTCCACCAGCTTACCCACACCGGAGAGAAGCTGCACTCCTGTTCACACTGCGACAAGAGCTTCAGCAGAGCCAGCCACCTTAAAAGACATGAGCAGCTCCATACCAAAGAAGGGGTGGAGGACACCGGTGTCAATGAGTCGGCCTTCAAGAACGTGCAAATGTATCATGGCGCAGAAAAAGTTCAAGATTAGGAATGATTGTTATTCGTCTAGCCAGGTGGTTTTTTTTTTGTGTTCAGTAGTCAATTTGCCACTTGTGATTTTGTCTGATTATTCATGTATTCTAGAAAGTAACCTAAACTCCTGTCTTAGGGTCTGTCCGTATGACTACTATGAACATATGAAATTATTTTTAATGTACAACAGCATTATAGACCAGAAATATCTTTTTTTTTTTTTTTTTAAATCGGGTTTAGGAGTTGAAGGTTTTCAAAATGCAAATAGACAAATACTGAACCTTTGCAATAGCAATATGTCTAGAGATTGGACAGTACTGTCTTTATAAAGAGACAAATTAAACAGAAGTGCAAATAACCAATTTATAACTACACCTTTCACTTACTGTTAAGTAGTATGTTTAGTATTAAGATCGTGGGATCTTCTTTCAGCTTCTTCTGAAAGAACACCAAAGAAAGAGCATCATTTTTTTAAAAAAACATTCCTTTATCATGTGGGTGGAGCATTTTTTTTTTTTCTGGATGTCAGTTAACAAAATTGCAAATTATACACTTCTTTAATATCACGTACTGACGTATTAGTTTACGGTCAATTAGTTAAAATTGCCTAACCATAAAAAGGCAATCATAATCAACAAGAAAATATTCTTTGGACTGCAATTAGTGACTTTATACTAATGGCAGTATAACTAACCATTTTGTTTTTGCAAAAACTGTCGATTGTGGCATTAAGTATTACATTGTTTAACTTTGCTCATGGTTTACCTGTGTCCCAAATTAGATACCAAAGGTGAATCTGAGATTTTACAGTTAGGATCAGTTGTGTCTGTTAATTATAAAGAGTTCTCTACCCCCACCCCAAAAAGGCTGTCGGAAGGTTAGTTGCATATGGGATGGTGTGAGATTAAAATGGTGCATAACGGAGAATACTGTAACCTGTGTAAAAATGACAAAAACATAAAAAGAAATACCTGTAAATTAGAACAAAAGCTAATATCAAAAAGGGGTGTGGGATGATATTAATAAATAATTGCCAATTTGCTGGGCTGATAAAAGTGATATATGTGTGTATATATATATATATATATATATATATATATATATATATATATGTATATATATATATATATGTGTGTATGTATATATGTTTTTTTTTTTTTCATTAAAAATTAGCCTCCTGTTTTGAGCTGCCATCTCCCCACCCCATGTGTGATCATAAATCATTTTTTAAGTAAAAAGACAAACACAACATTAAGTAACCACTCTCAGCCTTAATATTTTATACAGTCATGGGGTTCAGTGTCTCACACACACCAACAACTTGTTTAATACTATATTTAATCATATTATACTCCAATGTGACATTTTTGAATGAAAAAAATGTCATGTGTTTGATTTCTTTTTTTTTTCCTTTATTTTTTAACCTATATGGGGTTAATGTAAGGCAAGCATTTAGACTCATAAGGTTTATTATTTTAGTATAATATTGTAGTTTTAATGTAGAGAAGTTTGGGTGTTAAAAAGATTAGTAACTCTTAGAGAAACTTGGAAAAGGGGTCAAAAACCTTTCATGTCAGTCCTTGAAAAACTGAGTAATTGCTTTCTATGTGGACTCTGCATGTCCTTCTCATGTTGTTCTGAATTTAATATGGGGAATCAAGTTTTCTCCCACATTCCAAAGACATCCTAAAATGGAGATACCACATAACCCAGCCCCAATGATGTTGGTATCATTTGTAACTGTCTGTTGGGAAACCATTGTTTTTGTCGGCCATTTATGTTCTGTAGTGTGTAGGCATTTACTAAATAATGGCTCTGAAATTTAATAAAAAATCCAGACAAATATTTAGTTTTAGTTGTTCTACTTTATAATATCTGCACAGTTATGCATAAATTCAACTGTCAATAGACCCAGGACACAAGAACTGAATGGGTAAATTAATCAGAGATAACAGGACTACATTCTCTCATTCCACATAACCACATAACCACAGATAAACCACTAATCTCCATTTTGAAATATGAAGTGAAAATAATACAACACAAATTTATATTATATAAATTTTCAGTTACTAAATCTTTACCTTGAACTAAAACACTCAACACAATCACTTTATCTCCTAAATATTTACTGTCCTGATTAATGTCTGGGACATTATTTGTCTACTGGCTTTTTGGACTTTAAGGGACAAAGACCCACTCCTTTATAATATATAATTCCTGGAATTGTCTTCAATAAACATCAAACAAACCTATTCAAACTCTTAATTCATAATTTTATTACCTGAATGTAAATAAATGTGGCAGAGTTAGACTAGTCCAGGTTATAACATTGCGAGTCACTGTCTATAAAATTATAGGATAGGAAAGGATTTTAATGTCTATCTCCAACACGTAGGTCATTACATTAATGTTAGAGATATACTTGCTGATTGGCCATGACTTTGTGTAGACGACCTTGTGCATCTTGAACACAATCGTTTGGTTACTTGTCTGTGTTCTTTGCATGAAACTAAAGACTTCCACTAGAGGGCAGACCTGAATACATTGAACATAATCTTAGATTTGTTCACCCAGTTATTCTTTAAAGCTTTCTGCCATGTTGATGCTGTTCAGGGTCTCCACTGCCCCTGTCTGTGGTCCGATTACCACAGAATGCAGGAGGCAGCAAGTTTATCTTTAGCCTAAGAGTAATAGTTTAGCAATTCCCTTACATTAAATAAAAAATAACATGTATATAAACCTGCTTCATCTGATGGCCAAATGATTTTACAATATCAGCATACTGAGTTAGTTCATTATTATGTCTAGATGCTGTATTTTCTAGTATGTGTGCATGAGTTACATATGGGGGTGTCAAACGGATAATATATTGGATCAAGATTGGACATTTTATTAAGAACTAGATTTGACGCAAGACTGATTAAACTTAATCACTGATTAATTGTTACACTTGTAATGTTCTTATAAACCGAAAAAGATCTGTTGAACTAAACAGCTGTGTGATTTACACCTTTTTGATGTTGCTTAATTGTTAATATTCCTGACCTCTCAAAGACGATTGGGGCCTCACTGATGCTACATCTGCACTATTATGTTTTCATTCTAAAACTACATTTATCTCTGACATCCCTATTACTCTGGAATTTTGGGCATCTAAAATAAATGAATTTTTAAAATGCAGCTTTGGGTTTACTCCAAAATGAATGATGGTCACCATCACCAACTTTTGCTGATTAGGTCAGTCACAGAGTATCATATCCTGATTTGTTCCTTGTTCTTTAGTGCATTCTGTAAGTGAGAAATTAACTTCAGACTATTAACAGCAACATGCTAATATCCAGCTTGTGTGAATGAGAACTAGTTTTTTAATAAAAACATAGTGTTTGTGTAGCTTGAGTCTTGGTCCTCACATAAATTATAATTGTTTGAAAGGTTTTTTTTTCCTTGCCACTGTCATTTTGACTTGCTCTTTTGGAGGTTCTTTAAGGCAAATGTCCTATCATTAAAGCGGTATATAAATAAACTTGCATTGAATTTAATGGTTTTTTACTGACTTGACTTATGCACTACAATGTTCATAAACAAGTTTTGAAAACACTTTAGCTCTGTTTTTTGTACACTATAGAGAATAGAATAGACTGAATTTCCTTTTGTGTGGTTTACAACAATTTATTTTGATTGCTGGTTGTTGGAAGAAGTAACATCCATGACACAAAAATAACACTTAAATAATCTGATTAAATAATTTCAAGATAATTAAATATATTTTGTGCTAAGAAAATCTGGCAAACAAAAATAAATCGCTTAAATCTTGTCTAACGATCTTAAAACTTTTTTCCAAATGCTTTTTTCTGCATTTAAGATGAAATCATGCATGCATTCATGATAGAAAAATGTTTAATTTCTATCAAAGACTGATTAACATAACTTACAGTGGATACAATACTGAGTAATTTGCTATATGATTAATTTTGTCAGATTTTTACAGAAAGCGTAAATAGCACAGTGCTTTTTCTATAATATGACGCTTCTCTGTAACATATTTGGATTTTTTTCTATTGTTTTGAGATGATCAAACCTTCCATCAAAACTGCAACAACAGAACTAGTCTGGTCATATAGTTGGCTCTTATAAGCTTGTTATAGTTATTAGAAGGGCACATTAATCGGAAGTGGCATTAATCAAAAGCTTGATTTGTCATTTCACATGCCAAAATGCTATGGTTAGATTTTATTGACTTTTATTGAAGTTCCCACCTAAGAGATGTCATTTACCGCATGTTTTTCTAGAAACTGAATTAAATGAAAATTCCAAATCAGCAGTCAAACTGGTCTGCCACCAGTCATGCCAAGATTTAAATTTATTAATTATAATAAATTATCATTTTATGTTTTGCATTGTAGTTACTAAGCTAATTTATTATTTAATTGCATAAAGGAATAGTTTTACAGTTTCTAATCAAGCACTGATTGATTTTTTGTTACTACAGCTATTTAAGCTACTGTCATTTACACTTCTGTAACATGCCTTAACTCAAGGCACGTGTTAATATTGTATTTCCATCTCATGGGCGCAGATATACATCAAGAAATACCTGCTTTGTTTCTGTTGTGTAAAAAATACATTATAAATGAATAACTGAATCAGGAAATATTTATTTCAAAATTTGTTTTGTTACCGTACTGGTACAAATCAAAATTATGCAAAAATGTGCTCAAAAGACAGATCAAAGACTCTAATCTCAAAATAAATGATATTATACAAGCCAATTGCAGCACAGATAGGTAATTAGTATAAGTGTAATCATCGGAAAATACATGGTACACATAAAAAAAAATTATAATCCTAAAAACATTTAGTTGAATTTAGCATAAACATATATTGCATTTTTCTTACAATACCGGTGGCTTACACATTAAGCCATGTGCTTAGTATTTGACCACATTGCATTTAAATTTCACAGGCTTCTCAAATAATAACTATTTTAATGAAATAATTAAAAAAATATGTTATCATTTATTTGCAGTAAATAATGTATTACTTATTAATTATTTGTTTACTCTTTATTTCTTCTTAACTATTTGAACCAATTATAAGCACTAAATAAACTAAGGGTTATTTATTTTGAGTGGGTATGTTTTTTTATAAGCACTGTAACTGTTTCTGATTAAAACTACTCGGTAGTGTGTACGGTACTTGAGCCAGTGGTGGTGTTTGCATTCTCAGTCTGGTTACTAGTGCAGCAGCATGCTGGACATTTTGGCTTTACCTTGGACAAAAATAAAACAGGCTGAATGCTACTGCTGATGTCCATGAAGCCAAAAGCAAAATAATGAATGTAGCATTTAAAAACATCAGGGGAATAATAAGACTTAAATGGAAACAGAGCTACAGGAGGCAAGTAGTTAAACACAATGATACCCAGAATAATTAGAACCATTTTAAAAGCTCTTTTCTTTACGGGGTGCATCTCATCTCTGCCTGGACCAGATTTCTTTAGTGCCCACAGTATGGCGATGTTGCAGAACAGCATGAAGGTAAAAGCAGCAAGGATCATGACCGTGAACACTTTGTCAAAACTGGGAATAGTGCCCACACATTTTGCTGTGGCATAGACCAGGGTAATAACCCACATGATGCCAGCACTGACAGGTCGATGATACCGGTCCTGCAGGTTGGAGAAGGTGATGGGATGCAGCACAGCCATATATCGGTCCAGGCAAATACATGAAAGGAAGAGCGGTGAGGAGTCCTTCACACCATAGAAGAAACGTAAAACATACCATGTACTGTTGGTAGTCAGGTACAGCAGATTAGCCAGCTCCAGTGGTGGGATGAGGCAGAAGAATGTATCCAAGACAGCCAAGTGAAAGATAAAGATATCTGATGTGGATGAGTCTTTCCTGTTGTGATGGATTAACCAAAGCACCATGATATTGGCTGGGATGCCCAAAAACATGTTTATAAACTGCATGCACAAGTAAAAAAGGAGAATTTCTGGCATGTGACTACATGTCTCATAAACTGTTTTGGTAACTTCAGAGTCATTGAGTGGTGACTGCGAGTAATTGACAAACCTGACCATCTTCATCACTCAAACAATGTTGCGTTTGTTCAACACAAACTATAAAGCTGGAAAACAAAATCAGATTTAATCATGCTACTGACTGACATGCAGCTGTTTTCTGAAGTATTAAATTATATTATAGATGACAATCAACATTTATCAACTTCTGAATGTGTTTAATCTTATTCAGGTGTCTTGATCTAGGATTTGAATTCCTACTGAAAACCTACTATAGGTTATAATAATATTTAACAGCGTTCAATAAATAGAATCCTGTAAAGATGTATTCTGTCTTCCTTCTTGTTAGTTGTCTCAAAGCCAAACAAAGTATAAAGCACTCATTAAGGTCAAATATAAAAAGTTATTAAATTAAGTTAATTAATTAATTAAACTCTTTTTACTTCTTCATAAAAATGGAGATATGAAAAGATAATATCTAAAATTAATAGAAAAAACTTATTTGAATTATTTCCCATATACGGTATATTTACCTGAATAATCATCAAATGAAAGCCAGTAGTCAGGTTCAAATAGTGAAAAGTGGAGTTGTGTGTGTTGTCTTTGATTTTAAGAAATATGAAAATATGGTTATTTAATTTATGAGACACAGCTCTGCCAGTAAAATATCAAAATATTATATATTAAGTTTAAAAATCCATCTGTTTGTAAACAATTCCATTTTTTCCTAGAAACATTTATTTATCAGTCACTTAAGCAAATTTTAATATAATAAATAATTATAAAATATACCCATTTAATAAATTACACACAAAGAAAATGAATGATTATAAAAAAATGTAAGTGGTTATAGATGTATGTGTATTAACTAAATTTAACTACAAAGCAATAGTTAAAACAAAGTTATTATATAACGCTGCAACCAACCAACCATTCATCCACTTCACTCTTCCTTTTGAATTTTTTTTTTTTAACATTTAACATTTTTGGTAACTTTGCACGCTGAGCTGTTGAGCTTATTTTTACGTTATAGATTGTTCATTTACATTCATAGACAAATATAAATTTTGCCATTGTTTATAATGTATCTGTATTTTCAGTAAAACATATTTAATATATCAATAAATACAGTGAAATATTAACATTACATTTTTTATTCTAATCTAATACATACTTACAATCAACTTTTTGGAAGAACGACTTTTGATACTTCATTTAGTAGTAGTTTCTTTAGACTTTCAGAACATACCACCTTAAGGGCAACATACATATAACATATATTATATACATATACATATATTTGTTTACTGAAACTTATTTAAAAGTATAATTTACATTGAGAAATATATATATATATATATATATATATATATATATATATATATATATATATATATATATATATATATATATATATATATATATATATATATATATATA
>JAFMOD010000485.1:0-21644 GCA_019802435.1 Corydoras maculifer
ATATATATATATATATATATATATATATATATATATATATATATATACACACACACATACATACACACTGTATGTCGCCATTCTATTTTACCATTATATTTCATTTAATTATAGTTGATGGCTTTTTGGTGACAAATAGCATTGTTACAATATAATTACTACTCTAATTATTATAACAATATAAAAAAACTTTATATTAGTACTTACTACCACTGCTAAATGGTGGAATGATTTTCCCGACTTTGTCCGTAATGCTGAGTCACTTAGCATCTTTAAGAAACAACTCAAAACACATCGCATCCACAAACAATTGCTATAAAAAAAAGAGCCAGACTGGATATTGATCATGTCTGATTACAGTACTGTACAGTGTAGCCGTTTTCTCCTTGTGTTGTTCTCTCATTTGTAAGTCACTTTGAATAAAAGCATCTGCTAGATAATGAAATGTAATATTTACAAACCCAGTCACTGGTAATATTCCAAACTATTTGCATATCTAGTGGCACCACAGATACATCGTTATATAAATCATTGGACATAATCATTAAAAGCGACAAGATACAGCGAATTCAAATATTAACATTCATACTTACAGATGCGAATGTATAGAGAACTTCAATAAAAAGGCCTTGTTTAGGAGAGAGGTTTGCGTGAACAGAAAGACTGCATTTACTCTTAAAACCACTTTGTACAAAGGTCAGCACTGTTAAGAGAGTATTGGCTCTACACCCCATTATTATAGTGATCCAGCAAACTGGTAAGTGTACAGTAACAGAAGTAAAACATCTATGACTTATTATTTTAACTAAAAAGGACCAACTCTATAAATAAATATACAATAAAAAATCTTTTTTTTACTTTTTAATACAGGAGAATTTCAACAAACTATTAAGCTGTAGACGTAAGCTGGTATTCAGTTTAAAACTGTGTTGCACTAAGAAAATGTAAAGCACGCAGGCCTGGATTTAATTAGCATTAATTATTTTTTTATTATATCTATTGTTATTTGGCATTTAAAGACATTTTTCTCCCACAAAAATTTATTAAACAGATTGGGTAATTTAGTCCATCTCATAGAAGCATGCTGGCCTGTTACCACTTCCATTTTGCAAAGTTTTACCTTGACTATCTCTCATCTACAATGAATTCACACATTTATCCTCGGTTTTATTCAAGGGCATGGCCCAAGATCTCTTAATTAAAGAAGAGATGGCGAAGAAAGAAAAGAAAGTTCCAACATCTTCAAATGAAGCCCAAAATTGGTTTGCAGCTCAATCTGTTCATTTAAAGTCACTTAACCCAGTTAATTAATCCCCAACACACACTTCACATGATCCGTGCAGAGTTAATGAAATTCGCTCAGCTGAAGTTAAATAATATGTCCCTTTGTGAATGATGCTGTGACCCTGAGTGAGGCTTAAGGAGATGCACAAAGCAGTTAAATATTAGCTGGGCTGGAGATTTAAAACGGGAAGCAAAAGTGAGGTTGCAGGTCATAAAGTGGAGGTTTGATGCAACTGATGGGTTAAACAAACTTTTTCACAAACACTTTCCTCTTTATAAACTTAAAAGTGCATTTATTAAATGACACTTTAAGCTAAATTTTATTTGTCCTTTGGAATTTCATAAATAATCACCTTTATATATCATTCTTGTATTAAATATAGAGAATGCAAACATACTGTATGATCAAAAAATAATAATAGTGCAGTCATGTGGAATTTTGAGTGTTATAATCTCTTATGAAATAGTTAAAACGATATTATAAATAGGCTCAAGTCAATTGAGTTCTCCAAATTGCCCCATATAGAGTGTGTATGCGTACGTGCCTGTGTGAGTGAGTGTGTGCCCAGTGATAGATTGGCGCCCTGTCCTGGGTGTATTTGCCCAGCGCCTGAAACCTTCTCCCCTGGATGGGCATGGGAACCCCACCGTGACCCTAATAGAGGATAAAGTGAAAGATAATGAATGAATGGATATTATAAATACAAAAAACAAATGACCTTATTAATTATTTTATAAATAGATTGGTTTTCTTTAATGGCAAATACATTTTACTGAACGACGAGGCCAAAATTAATGAAGCTTAGATTGTCAAAGGCTGGTTTAGGGAGTAAATCATTTCCAAACATAAATCTGAATGTTTTTGAGATGTCCAGAAGACTTCACAGTGTTTCAACACTTCCATAACTATTTTTGAAGGAACTGTCCTAATGTTGATTAAACAATTCCACATTAAAAGTCTTCTTTCTTTGATCAGGCAGTATGCATTCCATAAATTAAGGGGCAGAGTATGGCAACATCAACCTGCTGTGTACAAACGTTACTGCTCCGAGTTTCATCAGTCAGCATCACTCTCCATCATCTTGTGATGTAATCTGTTAAGCTGAGCGCATCCCACACGACTTTATCACTTGTACAGGATCCTGTAAATTCAGGCCAGGGGCAAGTCTTGAGAGGCAGCATAGCGTCCAGTCACATAGTGATAAATCTGAAGGAAAATAAAACCATGCATTCAATATTTCAATACAAGTAACATTTGGAAAATCTAGAAATAATTGTTATTTATTTATAGTTATTTATATTATTTATAGTTAAGATGGAGCAATGAAAAGAGACATTCTGAAGAGACACCAAAGGCACTCACTACAGACACAACACTTACTCACTGACAGGTTACAGATACACTAAAGCATAGCATCATACGTTTTTCGCGGTAAAGTAAACTGAAGTAAATGAACTCACCATATTTTCTGTAAATTATCTTAAAATTTCAGTTTATTATAGTTTAATTCTAATGATTTGAGTGTTCGAACACCTTCTCCTTGCTCCATCATCTATTTCATGTGGTGACACTGATGCGGTGGGGGGGGGTTACTGCAGCAGTGCTGCTGTAGTTCCATTTAAACACCTCAGTGACACTGCTGGGACAGGAATAATGCACCAACCCAATAATCCCTGCTCTGTGGTGCTTCTATTGGGGTTCTGACCATAAGAACAGAGTAAAGGGGACGTACACAGTATGCACAAACAGGTGGACTACAGTCTGGAATTGGAGAACTACAAAGTCCATCTTTACAGTATGTGGAACTGAGAACATGGACAATAAGTGGAGCAAAAAGGAGGCGTGTCCAAACTTTTGACTGGTACTATACAGTATGTATTACTGATGTAGAGGCTCATATTGGTATTTTGGAAAGATATATGCTGTTGTCAAGATGTTTTGTTTTTGCGGGATGAAGCTGAATGCTTATTCTGCAGAAGTTTTAACAGCATGGCTTTGCAGATAGAGAGCATCTGCTTGGCGTGACTATTATTATAAATGTACAGTGCATTGTGAAGAATAGAATCATGGCCCATGAGAAGCTCAATGTAAAAATTCCAGTTTTAGTATCTTTATTTCCAATTAAAATAAAAAAGAAAATGTGATTTGATGGTAAACATTGAATGTGAAATAACGAAATAAACTTTATTTATTAAAGTAATTACCAAATCATAACTTGCTCCTATTCTGTAAACAGGGTTGAGACAATAAGGCCAGAGAAAAGTTCATTAATGTAAATGGAGCATCATTTACCTGACGTTCAATGTCTCCGAGCAGACTACTGGCTCCCAGGCGAAACAGGTGAGGAGTGAGCCACTGGTCGCCCAGCTCCTCCTTCATAAGCACCAGCCACACCTGAGCCTCCTGCGCTGTACGAATCCCCCCCGCTGGCTTGAAACCCACCTGCATCAGACGTTAAAGCTTTAATTTCTTCCTTCGGAAGTTAAAGCATGAAATCGAATTATGTAGTTCCTACCTTGTGACCGGTCCTCAAATAATAGTCGCGAATGGCACGCACCATAACGATGGCAACTGGATATGTCGCGTTTACAGACTCTTTGCCAGTTGAAGTCTTGATAAAGTCCGAACCTGGTGATCAGAAAGAAGAGCGTTTTGTTACTGTAACTTTAGCCACTACATGCGTGATACCTGAAGGTCGCTGGTTTGATTCCCGGGTTCCACTGAGTATGATGACTGATGGTTATAAAAACATTACATTTAATTAACTTTATGATCACCTCAGCATCGTCATGACAAAACACTCGTATTATACCTGTGGCCAGAAGTGTTGCGAATCACACGGAACATAAATAAAGTTACACCTGTAGCACACTTGACAGTTTACTTTGTCCCTACAAAAAAAACCTATTTTTATTTTGAATTGAAAAAAAATATATATATATATATATATATATATATATATATATATATATATATATATATATATATATATATATATATATATATATATACACACACATACATACACACATGTATATTTATCTATATCTATCTATCTATCTATCTATCTATATATATATATATATATATATATAAAATGTGTGTGTGTGTTAGTAGACATAGATTTGAATTTTCAGGAAAAAAATTTATATTTCGTGTGAAAAATATTGTGTGTTAATATTCAGCAAAAGCGTTTTTTTGCCAAACTATTTATTTTATTATTTAATACATATAATACATATATAGTTTTATTGGATTTCATTTGGAACACAGATCCCATCACTGAAATGCTTACTAAAATTTTGTATAATGGTACATTATTAACAGAACAAAATAATCACTTTAATCCTCAATAAGAATATTTCACATACTTTACAGTTCACCATGGAAGCCATGTCGTCGAACACACATGCACGTTTACTAATTTAAAGACTCGATCGTTATTCTAGTCGCCTCTTTTAATATTTACAGACCATCTGGTGTGGAATGAGAGATCGTTTCTTTTTCTAGCCGTGACAAATCCAAAAACAGCAGGCCTACTTTCAGGCACTTGCTACAAACTCAAAATAGCAAATCCGGATTTCAAGACGCACATTTTTAGAACGTGCTTCTATTTTGGCAATTTGCAGCACCGTCTGGTTCGGTGCCCAGACAGGGCATTAGTCCTGAGAGCAGAGCAGGCCAGACAAGAACATATGCTCCCGTCTACAGAGTGCACAGGGCGTGAGTGCGTTCATCAATAAAACCCCTCATTTTTTTCCTTTCTTCTCCTTCACAGCCTATTATGGTTTATCAGCGTTCTGATAAAAATAGAAGAGCAAATGGCAATATTAATGGATTAACTACAAACTGCAGACCGGTTTTGAACACCCACTCTTCAGCCCAGCCGGATGGCTAATGACTGTTCATTACCAAACAGGGCAAGATGAAAATTTTCACTTCATTAAAGATATGTTCTATGTGTTTTCACACTCTTTTTTTTCCCCCTCACCTCGTCCTTCTTTTTCTCTCTCGCCCGCTCACCCTCTCTCTCTCAAACTGGCTTAATTCTAGAGATTTGTTCTGGGGAGTCTTAATTACAACATAATGGATAACGGTTATTAAATGCGCCCGACAGTAATGAAGCTCTATTCATTTGCGCCGATGCAGGGGTACACTGCTGGCGAGCGAGAGAGTAAAATAGCCTTGCTACCGCAGATTAATAGACAAAATTATCATTCAATTTCAGAAACCTCATACGCAATTCATAGGAACAAGGGGAGATTAAGGAGAGAGTGTGGCGACAAAAGCAATGCATTTTAATAATGATCCCTATCAGCACCACTGACAATTGGGTACAGTAATCGGCTTAATGGGTGATGGCTATTTAAGCTTATAGTAGCTGGCTCGCTCTTTGTGTGTGTGTGTGTGTGTGTGTGTGTGTGTGTGTGTGTGTGTGTAATTGGCCATCTGGAGAAAAGACGGTAACGCGACTAAGCAACACCACCATCTAGCGGAAAGCAGGGGGCATTGCGGTTATAGCCATCATTTCATTTAAACCAAAAAAAAAAAAAAACATCTGGCAATAAAAAAAAACAAGTATTACAAAAATTAAATACAAAATGTTAACATCTCAACATGCCGAACAAAACATATCCATCATTATTTTAATAGTGTAATTTGCTAACGTTTAAAATTCAAGTTCTATTAAATTAAGCGGATTTAAGGATTTAAAAGGAAGCCTTGATATTTAACTTTTTTTGTTTAAAAATTCCAAAAAGTAACTCTAGCCTATCAGCATGTCTTTGGATTGTGGGATGCACCCAAATAAAACCTGGAATCAAACCTGGGACCTTCTTGATAATCATCTGTACCACCCATATTATATATAGACTACTTATTTTCAGATTCCTACCTGCCATCATGGACACGAGACTGGCCTTGTAGACGTTTGTATAGGTGCCCAGCTCTCCTACAGCCAGGATGGTCTTCATGTGTGCATCACCGCAAGCCTCACGGAACTGACGCACTTCATCATACAGGGCTTAGGGAAACAAGAGCAAAGACTTATTAATCAGCTGCAATTGTTTTTGAAGGTGCAACTTAGTTTTTTCTAGTTTTTTTAATAAACTATTTAATATATCCTCCAAGAAATTCTGTGCTGTATTAAGTGAGATGCTAATACTGTGTGTAATCCTCTGTGTGGAACCACAGTCCTTATATTAACTTAATTAATTAATATGAAATAAGTGAAAACAATCATTCATTAATTTGTTTATTGTTTAACTGTGTGTGACATGTAGCTACAAGAGGGAATTCACACAGATACAGGAAGAACAACATTTAATTCATTCAAAATACCAGGTTTACTTTTCACCTTTAAAGCTGGAATGAATAACTTAAAAATAATTAGTATTAGTAAACACACACAGTGTGGAATATTTTCCGTATTCGCGATGCATACGTACCTGCCCACTGTCCAGTGAGGGCTAACGTCCGGTTAATGACTATATCGATTTCAGTGGCTCCATCCTGAACGGCCATACGCACCTCTTCAAGGCGTGTCTTAAGTGGTGTCTGACCAGCAGGAAATCCGGTCGCAACTGTAGAAAAAGAAATACATGATTTAAAAAGTATTTTCGTGACCATGCATTCTTAGAAAATGGAACATTGGTCAGGTTCTCACCAGAAGCAACTGGAAGAGAGGAGTTGGCTGCTTTTATAGACTTCACAGCATCAGACACACGAGATGGGTATACACAGACAGCAGCTGTTGTAATGCCTAGAAAAAAATAAAAATGCTAATTAAACAGCAGGTCAGTCTATGTATACAGAGTGCTTTGTCTCCCTCATGTGAACAGCAGTGGAACTACAAAAAAATAACAATGAGGTTTTATCTTGGACCTTATAGGGGGCAGTTAATGTGAAGTAGTAGGTCATTCATCATTTGTAGGTTTAATTCACAAACACACGTGTTGAGGCCTATCCCTGCAATCCTATGGGTTTTTGCATTCCTACATTTATTTTTTTAAATCTAATTGCAGGCCAATTAGCTCAGTGATAATGAGGTCATAGGTTTGAGCCCTGCATCTGCCATCTTTGCAAAAGTCGTTATAAGCCCTAGCTCTGGGTCATGGGTTCGAGCCCCATTTTGGGTGCTCTGTACATTACATGAATTTCCCTTAAAGTGGGACCAATAAAGGCTTATCTTAATGTTACCTATATGGTAAATCTCACCTTTTTAATTTTGCGTCTGTAAATCTTTGACTTTTCAGCCGATATGCTGAACATTTACGATGCCTTTTTTGCAGAGCAATACTTGCTGTTGGTTCCAGGATCAAATTCAGATATGTCATCGCCTACCTTTTATTCTGCATCATATAAAACATGTATGCTCACCTTTATTATGCATGTCCATGCTTTGCAGCAGGTCAGAACGAATGGGCTGGATGGCCTTCATGCACAGTCTGTGGACATTAGATGGTGTGTCATCACCTGAGAGGGTTGTCAGGTCAATGCATGTCACAGCTTTTAAAAGCCAGGCTGCCTACAGAGAAATGTAGATATAATAGGATAATTAAGTTAAAAACAAGCGGCACGGTGGCTTAGCTGTTAGCACGTTCGCCTCTCAGCACTAGGGATTCCCGGTTTGAATCCCCATCTGGGTGGAGTTTCCATATTCTCCCTGTGTCTGTATGGGTTTCTTCCGGGTTCTCCGGTTTCGTCCCACAGTCCAAAAACATGGATTAAGTCAATTGAATTCTCAAAATTGGATAAAGAGGGAAATAATGAATGAATGAAAAGTAAAAAAAAAAAAAGGAAATTGGAGAACACACTAATAGCAGCATACCTGCCACTCTTTTTTGGCCACCTTGCGCCCTTGAACTTGCTGGGCCCTTTTAAGCACAGCCTGTGTGTTCACTCTGACCTTTGACACCCACTCCAGATCTGTCACAGAGAAAAAACAAACACCATTTCTGCATTAGCTATCAAGAAATACAAACTAATCTCTAGGGCTCAGCACTACAGACAAAAATCTAGTATAAATAAATAAATAGGTTTATATATTTAAAATACATACTGAACATATACACACTGGCCACTTTATAAGATACTTTTATCAGCGATGCTTACTAAACAGATGCACTAATGTGTAGTTCTACAATTACAGACTGTAGTCCATCTGTTTCTATGTTTTTGTTTTACTCTACTTCATTCCTTATTTCCCTTCTGTGATCGGGAACAGCAGCGATTTTATTTGAGTGCTGTATGAAAATAAGTGTTGCTGTGACATGTTGTTGGATTTCTCATTATTCTAGAATGATTCTGATCTATAGAGTGTCATGGTAAACGTTTTTTTTAGGTCATTAAGTCCTTCATCAACCATAATTTACAAATGAAAATCAGAGGGGGAAACTAATATCCGCGACCCGAACCCCGGACAAGCGGAAGATAATGGATGGATGGATGGAAACTAATATCTCCAGTTGAACCATCAGCGTGTTTTTGGATTGTGGGACAAATGCATTCAAGTAGAATAACTACAGAATGCTATAAACTAACTATATTTTCAGAGTATAATAACGTGGTATTTGAGTGTTCACATACTTTCAACATGACCACAGACACTGTTTGCTGCTATAGATTATACTGTTGCTTTAATTTATTCTTAATCTAATATTTAAATGTTAGATCGTTTTCATTGTACTTCTAAGGAAAATTGCTTATAGTAAAACTGGGTCCATGAACAACAATTTCGTTGTCATTTCATGTACCACGTGTGATACAAATTACAATAATTAAAACATGAGTCCTTAACTCGAGTCACAGGGTCTCTAATGCAGGTCATGTGCAAATTATTTAAACATTCATTCATTCATTATCTTCCGCTTTATCCTATATTAGGGTCACGGTGGGGTTCCCCATGCCCATCCAGGGGAGACTGACTGTCTGTGTGAGTGGGCACACACTCACTCACACAGACACACTCTATATGGGGCAATTTGGAGAACTCAATTGATCCATGTTTTTGGACTGTGGGAGGAAACCGGAGAACCCGGAGGAAATCCACACGGACACGGGGAGAACATGGAAACTCCACCCAGATGGGGATTCGAACCGGGAATCCCTAGTGCTGAGAGGAGAACATGCTAACCACTAAGCCACCGTGCTGCCCCTATTTAAACAAACAAACAGAAATACAAGTGCAAATAATCAGCAGCGTTTAGAAAACACGGTTTTTGTGCAAACGCAAGCGATTGTTTAACATTTCGTTTGTATGATTATTAACAAATACCTTCATTATCACGTGTAACGCGAATTCAGATAAAAAAACAAATTCGTCCACATACTCACCCAAATGCACGCCTGGGTTTCTTGCAGACATGACGAGAACGTTCTGAATTAGTTTTCAACTTTATAATTTGTAGTTTGAGTTTAAACGTGGCCGCTCTCACGCCGACGGCTTCTTCCCACAGCACACTTCCTGTTTGTTCGTCGCCTAGTGACGTCACTGCCTCAGGACCAATTACACTGCAGCTCCGCGAGGGGGCGGATAGAGTCACGTGGTATTATAGCAACTTTAAATCAATTATTAGTTAAGATGAGAACATAAGTTAGTATGAGGTGTTAAGAGTTTTTCCTCATCATGGATTTAGTTTTAAATAGTTTATGTTGATAAAACAAGGATAAAAAATCATTTACCCCTAAATCAGGGCTGCCCAATACCAGGGGCGTTTTTAAGGTGTAGAAACATCAGGGGCTTTAGCCCAGATCAATTATATCCCCCTCTGTCCACTTTAAAAATTGCCCTTTCATGAGTATATTTATCCATCCATTCATTATCTTCCGCTTTATCCTACATAGGGTCGCGAGGGGAGGGGGTGGTTCCCCATGCCCATCCAGGGTAGAATGTTTTGGGAACTGGGCAGATAGACCCAGGACAGGGCGCCAATTTATCACTGGGCACACCCTCACTCACACAGACACACTCTATATGGGGCAAGTTGAAGAACTCAATTGACTTGATCCATGCTTTTGGACTGTGGGAGGAAACTGGAGAACCCGGAGGAAACCCACGCGCTAACCACTAAGCCATTATGCCACCCTTTATTAGTTATATTGGATAAAATTAAATCACATATGAAAAATGGCTGTCAGCAGTGGAGAGCACACTTAGTTCTAATAAATGATGGTTTTGGCTGAAATTGTTTGAATAAAGGAACCTGATCTTCGGCAGAAAAGCATGAATCTGTTTTACAAGTCGGTCGCAGATGAAACAGTTTTAAGGTTTTGCTTTGAAATACCGTAACTTTGCGAGTTTGCGCCTTCAGAAAAAATCTGACGGTTTCTTAAAGTTGAGAAGCTGCTCTTTTAAGCCAACATACAGTTATTACAGTAACTTTACTCCCGATACTGGCACACACACACACAGAGTTTATGATATAGTCTTTTATAAGTTTGTTGAGTACTGATGTGTACAGACTGCTGGATGAGGATCTGGCTCATCTTCTCGATTCTGGTTCATCCCTAAAATGTTTGATATGGGTTCTATGCACAGACCTTGCACTTTGTGCACTAGGTAAATCATGCTTGAGCTGGCTCTTTTATAAATGGTGTAGTGGATTAGTGGTTAGGGTGTTGAGCTATCAATCTGAAGTTTGTGGGTTCTAATCCCAGGTCCACTGAAGTTACCAATGTGGCTGCCTAAGCAAGGCCCCTAACCCTAATTGCTCCAGGGATGCAGTATGAAATCCTGATTAAACTACACAGCTGTAAAACATTCATGATAAGAAAAATTAATAATAAGTGTCAACCTGACAGACAGAACTTCAGTGATGACTTTCAGAAGCCATCATATTAAACTAGAATTTCCATAGGATTTGTTGTATAGTTATATTACCTTAAAAATTGTTAACTAAAACCACACAGTCACCATTTATAGACCACAAAGAAAGCGCACAGGCAGGTGCCACAAGATGCTTTCACATTGGCTCATCCTGGTAGGACTGGGTGTTTTCCATGAAAAGATTTTTACGAAGAGTATTGGCAAAAGACATGGACTCCATCTAGAACAGTAAAAAAAAAAAAATAAAGATATTACAAACAGCAGTGAAATTGTGCTACTAAGCTACCACTGAGTTTTCAGGCTGTGCTAAAATCATTACAAGTTTAAAGCTTTAACTAAAAAAAATAAATAATAAACAATTAAATAAAAAGAGAGAGAGAGAGAGAGAGAGAGAGATTGATTGTGGATGATTTACAAATCCATTTAACTGGATTTGTTTTGGTGTCTCATGGTTAGGTTCTGATGTCATTTTTTCACAAAAAATTTTATAAGCATCTCCTAACAGCGTGACAATGTGTAAGTGATCATGTATTTTTAACATCTCAAATTATCATACCTTTAATTGTTTGGATGGAGTGGGGGAGTTCTCTGTACTGCTCTGGCGCTTAAGATTAGCAGGACTTTTTGATTGAGGGGTGCTGGGACTGTCATCTCTACCACTGCTCTTCATCCATGGGGAGCACTGTGAGGAGCCAGGGCTCGGCGATGTCTTTGGTGTCTGAAATGTCTGAAAATTGGAATTTCTTTTCGGTGTACTGAAATGATATTGTCCCAATCCAATGTTGACTTGATCCTTGACACGACCAGAGAGTCGTGTATCACGCTTGATTACAGGTCGCCTGATGGCACTTTCAAGAGCATTCCTTTTTGATATGATATACACCCGGCTCCGACCCCGTGTGACTGCAGTGTAAACGTGTTTCCAGGTTTGATATTGGCTTTCACCGAGGACATAGACAACAGTCTTCTGCTCTGATCCCTTAAAAAAAGAAGACTTTAATCTGTGCAGACTGTTTTAAATGCTAGAATCAGCAAGACTGCAATTGTTACACAATGTATTAATGCTTGATGAAGAGATAATATAAAGTTTATGTTATTACAAATTTAATGTTATTCTTATAAACAATAATATAGATAAATAACTGCAACGTTCAAACTATTATTTTTTGTCAATAAGATGATGTGGATAGTATAAAAAGCATGGATACACATTGCAAACACATTATATAAATACTATACATGGTTGTTGGCCTTAAAGATCAATGTATTTTGCATAGTGAGCAGAAAATAATATATATTGGAAAATACATAGCCGTTATTACCCAATCAGTGTGTGTTGTGTATATATATATATATATATATATATATATATATATATATATAAAAAATGTAAACCTGAAAAGTGTGGATGGTACGGGCCCAGGCATGCCGTGGTTTACACTCCTTCCTTAGCTCCCTATAATCAACAGTCAGCACTTTGCCCTCCTTATCATCGAGTGTAAGGAATCGGTTCTTTTGTTTATCATGCACCTTTGTCAGATCCTGTCGTTTAAAATCAAATGATTACAATTAGATACATAAAACATATTAAACAAGGCAGCAAATTAATAAATAAAACACAAATTACATTTTAATCAAATAATGGGGAACCGAATAACATCTTTCATAATTATTTGTTTTTAATACCTGAGTAATAAAAAAGATCTCTCCATTGCACAATCTTTCCTTTTTTGGCTGTTCCTTGTTCTGATTCTCTTCAGAAGAATCCTCCTTTCTCTTCTCTTTATCGGTTTGTTTTCTTTTCTCAATCTTGGCCTCGTCTAACTTGTCCTGATCAAGGACATGTCCAGTCTTAGTGCAGCAGATTTTATCACCGACCCGAAAATCCCTTTTATTTTGAAAGTTTCTGTAATGCAACGTTGAGAAGGTTGTTAAAAATCATTTTCATTTTCATTTTAGCAAAATTGGCATCGTCAACAAAGCATTAGTGTCATTACTAAAGCATTAGATATTTGTCTTACTTCATGTAATGATCAGAATAATGCTTGCAGCACAGTTCGTTGATCAAATCACATTCAGCCCTGTTAATAAAATACAGAAATTAAATTAATAAGACAACATGTGTTTATTTTTATAAAATAATATAAAATCCTCATATTTCCCCATTATGTGAAATATTTAAGGTAGTTTAAATAACATTGAAGCCAAAAGTTAAGAACTGGCGCTATAGGGCTTTCCTTAAGCCTTTGGGGAGATACTTTGATCCCAATATTAGCACCCAATAAACATTCATACATTCTGCAAAATACAGTACATACATCTTATTGGGAGGATTTGGGCATTTTTAAATCTATACATCATGATGAAACTAAATAAATGCATGTTATCGACCTTTTGGACTATCCGAGTTGATGATGACTTATTACTTAATGCACACTTACCTCTTGAAGGCAATAAATTGTGAAAACTGATGATCTTTCAGTCCAGGGCTTGGGCCACGTAATAGCAGTTTTACACAGTTTTGAAGATCTAAAAACATTTATGTGAAATAAAGCTTTTACAAATAATCTATCTATCTATCTATCTATCTATATATCTATCTATATATATATATATATATATATATATATACACACACACACATTATCTATATACATAATGTACAAAACCGGGCACGGTGGCTTAACTATCACGAATAAATGATACAATGATTAATCGATTACCAGATCAATTTACAATCGAAAAAAATTTTATTAAGTTATCTAGTTTTAAAAAATCGTTTTAGCACAATCGCGGGGTGGCACGGTGGCTTAGTAGTTAGCATGTTCTCCTCTCAGCACTAGGGATTTGCGGTTCGAATCCCAATCTGGGTGGAGTTTCCATGTTCTCCCCGTGTCCGCGTGGGTTTCCTCCGGGTTCTCCGGTTTACTCCCACAGTCCAAAAATATGGATCAAGTGAATTGAGTTCTCTAAATTACCCCATATAGTGTGTTTGTGTGCGTGTCTGTGTGTGTGAGTGTGTGCCCAGCGATAGATTGCCGCCCTGTTCTGGGTGTATCTGCCCAGCGCCCGAAACGTTCTCCCCTGGATGGGCATGGGAAACCCCCCCCCTGCGACCCTAATATAGGATAAAGCGGAAGGTAATGAATAATGTACAAAACCAAACATTAACACAATATTTATTTCTGATTCATTTCTCACATGTAGTGAGAACATGCAGTGTGACGAAGAAGGAAGCTCAAGAAAGGGCAGGATGGAGAACAGGGAAGAAGAACAAAAAGGATAAAAAGAAGATTTCTTACCATCAGGTTTTCCATTTTCAGGTAGAAGGACCAGAATGAATTTTTTGTCATGTGACAGCACTTCTGATGATGAATACATGTCTTTTAAACTCAAAGTGGCATCGAAATCCAGTTGACCAAAAACTCCTGGCTTTCTTTGTCCAATATCTGCAATTCTGATTTAAAATGGAACAGATTGAATGAAATTACAATGGACATGAAATGCTGGTTGAAGTTTACAAATCTCAGCTTACAGTCCTGCATTTTGGACAATCCGCTTCGACTCAGCACGATGGTTAGTGCACAGCTCGATAGCACAATTCACATTCACCAGACTGTTGAAGAGGTCGTTAAGAACGTTTCCAGGGTCAATGCTGGGCAGCTGCCTTATATCTCCTTTATAAAAAATATCGAATTATTACATTTTAATAAGATTGTGAAATACATTTAATAAAAATCATGAATCAATATATTAAAATTCTGTTGTTTTAAATGCTCATGTTAAATAATCAAATAATTTAAAACACCACTACAGGAATCTACAAGGCTCCTGCAGCAAGACTGGTCTTTAATAATCCATATCTTCAAAAGCATATTTTTTTTATCCATAAACTCACCAAGGATGATGAACTTCTGCAGTTTTGCATAATCAGTGAGCAGTGAGAGAACGGAATGAAGAATCTGCACACCCACAAGACTGCCTTCATCCACCACCAGCACCCGCACATGGGCAAACAACCAATCCTCCGGTTTCCCGGTTTCATCTTTTTTCGTTGTCTTGAAACTCCACAAGATCTAGCAGTAAAGTAGGAATAAATGGCTTAAGGCCTGATCTAACAATACCTCCAAAAATAAAAACACGTATTTTGCTACATTTTTAAACCCAACTAAATAAATCTGCACAATTTATACATAGCTATAGAGAGACTAGATTGTTGGCTTCCATTAGCCACCATGCACCCCTTTTAAATATCTTTGGGTGTAAATATGTACCAACAACAAACCATATATTCAGATGTAACTCAGATCAAACGAACTTCTTCTCTTACTTGATGCATGGTATAAGATTTGAAGCCTGTGTTCTTGAACAGCAATGCTGCAGCTCTGCCTGTTGGAGCTGTAAGAAGAACTTCGATAGGAGGCTTTTTATTTTCATCCTCTTCCAAAGTGTCACAATCAGTCTTCTGCTGTAGCTTCATAGCAGCTTTAAAGATGCAACTCACCACAGTGGTCTTCCCACAGCCCCCTTTTCCACTGATCACTGTAACAACATTGTGACACATCATCTCTGCTGCTTTTACTTGGTCTGGGTCTAGATTAAAAGTGGCTTCGGGTTCGTCCATTGGCTCATCCAGATCTGAAGATGACTCTGAACTGTCTTTATTAGCCTTCCTTCTCAGTGCAGAATAGAGAACCTGCCTAACATCAAGACTTATCCTCCAGTGTTCCCCCTCCATCAGCTTATTCAGACAGGAGGCAATCTGTAACTCATACCGGTAAAGGTTTTTCAGTGCAACCTTCTTTTTTTCCAATTTTAGTACTTTATTACAACGGAGAAATTCAACAGCATTCCAAGTGCTTCCTATATCCATTTTATTTTTTCTCATCCTCCGTTCAAGGTCTGGCATTTCAATGTAGGTGTGACCTAAATTATAACAGTAGGTCTTGAGATCATTGTATACCAGCAGAGCATTTTGTTTCTCCGAAGATATTTTGGAGAACAATCCACAATCCTTTAAAGCTTCCAGTGAAACTTCACACCTGATTAAATTAAACTCTGAAAGCATGATCTAAAAATAAATACAAAAAATTATGTACATTACAAACATTGCAACTATAATAAGAACTCTAAATATATGCTTTAATTGCTGGGATTACTAAAAACATGCTCCTACTCACAGAGTAAAAGCCTAGTTTCCATGCATCCGTTTTCAGGAGTTCTTCCAGTTGGGCTAATAAGGACTGACTTCTATGCTCTTGGGAAGAAGCCTCAGAGTTTTCCTCTTGTTTTTCAGTTGACTCCTCATTGTTCTCCACTTCTTTTCCTTTTTGAAGCAGACTCCAAAACTGCCCTGGCAGCAACCTTGGTAAATACTTCATGACTAATGGATACATCCTTCCAGCTTTTATTAGATAGTATGCATCTTAATGAGAACAAATAATATGACATTAAAGAACATTTCAAATATTGGCAACAATTAATCATATAAATGCAACTCTACCTGATTTGGCAACAGTCATTTTGACAAAATGAACTAATTCCATATTTCTTGTACTTTCTCCAAAGTCACTTAGCATCGCATCGATGTTTAAGAGGTCCACAAAGCAGTCATCGGATAACCAATTCATGAAATCAGTAACAACCTCAGGGTACACACCACACTCCCTCAAGAAAAGAGGCACAAGGGAGCTCATGTCTTGCTTTGCATCCATCCAAAGTTCGTAGGAAACTGCTTTTTTGTAGCTGGTGACCACAAGTTTATCACCCGTGTCTCGAGCAGAGCAAGAAATCTTCCACCAAGGGCTCCTAATTAAAAAGCGTCCCAGAATACGCCGCCTTTTGTTCTGAAACATGATGTTTACTAAAAATAAAGAGAAACAAGATGTTTATTTTGTATTTTCAGATTTATAAATCATGCTATGACCAGCGATAGATTGGCACCCTGTCCTGGGTGCATCTGCCCAGCACCCGATACGTTCTCCCCTGGATGGGCATGGGAACCCCCCCCCCCACGACCCTAATATAGGATAAAGCGGAAGATAATGAATGAATGAATAAATCATACCAAACGCACCAAGCAATGTGTCACTTTTCTCTCTCCTGCCTTATCATTTTAGTAATTATATCTGACATTGCAGCTGTAAAATCTGAAACAAGTTATTTTACTGCTGCATAGTTTGTATTACTTTTCCTCTAAATGATTTATCATTGATTACAGGATGCAGTCTATCGAATGCTGGTGGTATTATCCACCATACAAGCACGACTTACTCGGCAGTGGTCCTGTGATATTCAGAACCATTAGAGTACAGAGGAAAGGAGACTAATAAAGTATAAAGAAAAACAGACTGCAGTCAAAAAAAAAAAAAAAAACCTAAAGTGTGCATCTATATGGTAAATAGATAGATAGATAAATACTTTATTGACCCTTAAGGGAAATTTAGGACAACCAGCAACTGTATGATATTGCACAAATAAACAACAACTTCAGAATAGAAATATAAGATCTCGATAAAGATAAATAAAAAATATATAGAGTATGAAAAAAGGATATAAATCAGCCAGTCCAGTTCATCTGTAATTGTTTTATAAAAGATAAGATGATCCTTTATTGCTTCCACAAATCTTTTTCACATTCTCAGCAGCAAAAGTGACAGTAATTGGGGAAGTTAAAAATTACATCTAATATATCTATTAAGAAGTACTTACATCTAGAAATATAAGAATGAAACATTATAAACATATACAATGACACAGATAAACACACTCTTATAAGATGGGAATGACAGAACACGTAAAAAACACAGTAGATTCCTTCATTCATTCATTAATTCATTATCTTCTGCTTTATCCTATATTAGGGTCGCGGGGGGGGGGGTGTTCCCCATTGACTTGATCCATGTTTTTGGACTGTGGGAGGAAACCGGAGAACCCGGAGGAAACCCACGCGGACCTGGGGAGAACATGGAAACCACCCAGATTGGGATTCAAACCGGGAATCCACCTTGCAGCCCACACAGTAGATTCATTCATTATCTCCCGCTTTATCCTCTATTAGGGTCGCGGTGGGGTTCCCCATGCCCATCCAGGGGAGAACGTCTCGGGCGCTGGGCAGATAGACCCAGGACAGGGCGCCAATCCATCGCTGGGCACACACTCACTCACACAGACACACTCTATATGGGGCAATTTGGAGAATTCAATTGAATTGATCCATGTTTTTGGACTGTGGGAGGAAACCGGAGAACCCGGAGTAAACCCACGCGAACACGGGGAGAACATGGAAACTCCACCCAGATGGGGACTCGAACCGGGAATCCCTAGTACTGAGAGGCGAATGTGCTAACCACTAAGCCACCGTGTCGCCCACACAGTAGATTAACATCTAAAATTAAATTTGATCTGTATTACAGAAACCTTGAAACAAATAATAAAAAAAAATCCATGAGCAGGCATTTCACTGTGGAAATTTCCAGGGTGTGATGCAATGACTCTGAGGTAATTCATTTTTCCATAAAGCTTCAACGACAGTTTGTTGAATTAAACTTAAAGACTATTGTACAGCTACAGCATGCAATTAATTGTTCTATGCTATGAGAAACTTTTTCTTTACTTAGTCGAACACCGTTTGCTGCGTCAGTACCTTCGCTCAGGGCAGGTTGCCGATACTGAAACTCGAAGCCTCCAGATGCCATTTCACTCCTGTCCAAAAATTCAGGTGCGTTTTCATCGTCATCCTCCTCTTCCGAGTCTCGTTCTTCGGGTTTATTTTCCTTTTCGGGCAATATTTGACCCTCAATTTTAACTGGTCTTCCTGAAGGCATACTGTCTGTCTGCCGCTGTAAACGTGACGCAGTTAACATTCGCGCCTCTTTTCTATTTACTCTTTCGTTTGATCACATGACAGATGTCTACTGGAGGGGCGGAGTCAGAGCCGTAATGAGAGACAGCACCATTTGTTTGTTTGTTTGTTTGTTTGTATGTATGTATGTATGTATGTATGTATGTATGTATGTATGTATGTATAGGGACGGGCGGCACCACGGTGGCTTAATGGTTGGCATGATCACCTCTCAGCACTAGGGATTCCCGGGTCGAATCCCCATCTGAGTGGAGTTTCCATGTTTTCCCCGTGTCTGCGTGGGTTTCCTCCGGGTTCTCCGTTCTCCAAAAACATAGATCAAGTCAATTGAGTTCTCCAAATTGCCCCATGTAGAGTGTGTTTGTGTGACTGTCTGTGTGCCCAGTGATAGATTGGCACCCTGTCCTGGGTGTATCTGCCCAGCGCCCGAAACTTTCTCCCCTGGATGGGCATGGGGAACCCCCCCCGCGACCCTAATAGAGGATAAAGCGGAAGAATGAATGTATAGGGATTAACAAGTTTGCCTCTCGAACATGCGTTTCCATGTTCTCACCTTGTCTGCGTGGGTTTCCTCCGGGTTCTCCAGTTCTCTCCCACAGTGCAAAAATTTAGATTTAAGGTGAATTGGCTGCTCTAAGTTGCTCCCAGGGACAGCACGGTGGCTTAGTGTTTAGCACATTCTCCTCTCAGCACTAGGGATTCCGGTTCGAATCCCAATCTGGGTGAAGTTTCCATGTTCCCCGTGTCCGTGTGGGTTTCCTCCGGGTTCTCCTCCCACAGTCCAAAAACATAGATCAAGATCAATTGAATTCTCCAAATTGCCTCATATATGTGTTTGTGTGTGTGTGTCTGTGTAAGTGTGTGCCCAAAGATAGATTGGAACCCTGTCCTGGGTGTTATCTGATCAGCGCTCGAAACATTCTCCCCTGGATGGGCATGGGGAACCCCTCCACGACCCTAATATAGGATAAAGCGGAAGATAATGGATGGATGGAAATTTCTCCCATCTAAATTGTTTCTATATTGTGTGTATCTGTGTGTGTAAGTGAAGTGAGTGACAGAGTGTCCTGTCCTGGGTATAGCTGCTCAACGCCCAAAACATTTTTTCATGGATGGGGAACCCCACTGCGATATAAATATATATGCCTATATAAGTTTTCATCGTATTCTGATTAAATCATTGTAACTCTCCCTATATGCCAGACCAGGAGGTGTTGTGTGAGTAGGTGTTAACAGGGGTAAGCTTCCTTTGTTTTGCTTTCATCCCTGTTTTTCAAAGTCATAAAACAGTAAATGGTAACGATATCTATTGTTCTGCTAGAAGAAGCCACTCTCAAAGATAAACTCTGCATTTGCATGATTTAAGAGGGTTTTGAACTCACTTTAACCCTATGAAGGTGGGTCTGTTGCCACCTTTGTTTCCAACCGATCCTGTTGTATATGTTTGTCATATTTAAGCAGAAATCAATAAATTAATTTCTTTCTGAGAATATTTCGAGCCTGAGTGCTGATTCTTCCAGGTTCAAAGTTTGTTATTGTGCTCTATTAAGACACATAGGGCATCGACATCCCACTACAAGTAGACTAAAGATTATCCACAACAAAATATATACATATAAAAATATATACATACAGTTTTTTTATATCAGGGCATAACAGAAATACCATCTGGTTGTGAGACAAAATTCCTGTACAGGTTAAAAGCTTTGTACTGTGTGTTGTCAGGTCAGGGCCGCCTGAGCAAATTTCATATATAACATATATACTATAACTATACTGTATACTCCAATTAAATACAGTTTAAACTAACAATAAAATGAGATTTAAAATTGCAACAGACCTATACAGTATGGCTACATTAAAACAACCACAGATGTGCTATGAGCCTTAGTCAGGAAACCATAGCAATCAGGAAAAAACATCATTTGTCACGTTAACAGTTTAATTTTTTTCATGAATGCCAAAAAAAAGAGCAAAGTCACACAATAGCATATTACTCATATATCTAAAGTCATTATATATTAAAGGTAAAAACAACCCCTTTCGTGATGTATTAGGGTATTGCTGTAATCTGGATGCTCCCATATAGTAGTTGTGGTGAATGAATTACTCTAATGTCATTGAGAGAAGTTCTTCTGTCTTCAGTATACCTTGATTGTATAGCTGAATTTTATGCAGAAGTCGCTTTTTAGCTGGATTTTCAACCCGACTCTGAAACGGCTGTTGTCTCTCACCTATGGTGTCGATGAAATAACATGCTTTAAATGTTACAGTATAACATCATGTCAAAATAAGCACATTATATCACTACACCTGCATTCCTACTTGTACTTTTACTGTATCTCATTCAAACATATAGACTGTCATTAATAATAAGGCAATCATAACAATCATTGTTGGGTAAATAAGGCTATTTACATTCATTCATTAATTCATTATCTTCCGCTTATCCTCTATTAGGGTCGCGGTGGGGTTCCCCATGCCCATCCAGGGGAGAACGTCTCGGGCGCTGGGCAGACAGACCCAGGACAGGGCGCCAATCCATCGCTGGGCACACACTCACTCACACAGACACACTCTATAGGGGGCAATTTTGAGAATTCAATTAACTTGTTCCATGTTTTTGGACTGTGGGAGGAAACCGGAGAACCCGGAGGAAACCCACGCAG
>JAFMOD010000485.1:21719-129472 GCA_019802435.1 Corydoras maculifer
CACACACTCACTCACACAGACACACTCTATAGGGGGCAATTTTGAGAATTCAATTAACTTGTTCCATGTTTTTGGACTGTGGGAGGAAACCGGAGAACCCGGAGGAAACCCACGCAGACACGGGGAGAACATGGAAACTCCACCCAGATGGGGATTCGAACCGGGAATCCCTAGCGCTGAGAGGCGAACGTGCTAACCACTAAGCCACCGTGCCGCCCGCTATTTACATGAAAAATAAATTATATAAAGTTAAATTTAACTTGAAAAAAGCTATAATTACATATACTCTGGCCTACATTCTTTAGAATTGCTACAAAACCATTTTTATGTCACTGTGGTTTTAATTTTTTGGGTATGATTCACACATAATCTAACGAAAAAAAAATTCTGAACTGATAGAGACTTATACCACTGCAGTTCATCTGTTACACTCTAACTTGCTGACTTATGTTGTTCTCTCAATTATACGTTGCATCTGATTTAAAAAAAAAAGCATCTGCTACAGGTAATGTAAAAGTACATGTATGTAAGTTTGCAACTAGAGCATAATCATGGATTCATATAAATTAATAAACATACCTAGAGGAATAAATGATGGGTTATCAGTAAAGCCATTGACCCAGCAGTCCTCACAGCCTTGTGATTCTGCTCCAGCTGCGCAGCTACACTCAACCGGCCAACTGCAGTAAAGATCTAATGCAGGGTCACAGGCTGCCTGTCCGCAACCTGCAGCCAAAGCTTCTGTTTTGCAGTCCACGTCAGATTGACTAGGTGGACAAATCCTGTGTTCTTTATTGCCTAGAAAAGTGACTTCTGACTGACTGCATTCACGAGGTTTGGACTGCTTGGGGAGCTGAGGCTTTTCCATTTCATCATCCTCCACCGGTAGGCTACAGAGAGGAGGACGAGGAAGAAAAGTATGAGCATTGTCGTCCAAGGTATGTGGCTGTTCCTCCAAAGGGAGAGGCAAAGGCAAGCACTCGCTGAGCTTCTTTAGAACCTAAAAGAATTAAAACGGTAGTAACTTCAGTTAGGTGTTGAGATGATATATTTTTAATCATTCAGAAGTATGGAATGCATTGCATATATTTTAAAGTCACTGGCTTAAGAAACAGAATAGAATAAGACGTACAGAGGATGTTCAGAGAAATTAATGGTATAGATTGATGGATAATATGATAATACAGCATATTACTAAAATAATAGTAAACTATAAAAATAAGGAAAGATAAAAAAAGTAGAATAAATGCAATAACGTGCATCAGGTTTAGTGGTTAGCATGTTCTACTTTCAGCGCTGGGAATCCAGGTTCAAATCCCAATCTGGGTGGAGTTTCCATGTTCTCCCCATGTCCAGGTGATTGTCCACGGGTTCTCCAGTTTTTTTCGCACAGTCCAAAAAATATATATTCATGGTTAATTAAATGTTTCAAATTGCCTCAAATAGAGTGTGTTTGTGTCTGTATGAGTGAGTGTGTGCCCAGTGATAGATTTGTGCCCTGTCCTGGGTGTATCTGCCCAGTGTTCAAAACATTCTCCCTTGGATGGGCCGAAGATAAATTAATTAATATATTTGTATGTAAAGTGTGGCTTTAGAGCTGCATAAGGTTTAACAAGAACTTTTATTCTCTTACAAAGTTATGATATACAAACACTATAAATTTCATGTATATATTCTTTTACTTTGTTGAAACTAAAACACTTTATTTCATGAGTAAATAAAAAAAAGACATAGAAAACCGCATAAAATGTGGCATGGTTCATATTCAAATGGTTATGTTGTAATTATATATATTTTTAATTAGTTTATTATTATTAGGGACAAAACAAAAATTGTTAAAATTAGATTTGCCACTTATCTTTTTACCTGATTAAACTAACAATCTATGAAGTGTTAATTGTGTATAAATGTACTTACTGTTTCCATGTTGGGTCTGGCTCGCGCTCGACTGCTGGTACATTCCAGGCCGAGGCGAAAGAGACAGAGTGCATCTGCAGTGGGCCACTGTCCTGCACTCTTGTCCAGAAAACGTAGGCAGGCATCCACAGAGCCTTTCTCTTCTATTTCTAAATTCAGCATATCCCTCTTTAAAATGTAGAATGTTATATTAAAAATCATTGCATGTTTATAAAAGATGTATTGTTGAGTAGGAAAAAACATCGCATATCTTACCAATAAGGTTTGTTTTGGTTCCTCCAGCATCACTTTCTTTCCTGTACATGTTTCCAATATCACCTACAAGCAAATTAATATTTACAATTATTGTACAAAATGCAATTCAGATTAACCGCTTCAGATAAATAAGCTTTATGTTAGTTATAATATTAACATATTGAAGGGACATGGCATGCTGGTGAAATATGTGGGTCTGACCGCATGAGACAGAACACAAAAGACAAAAGACCTGAAGAAAACATGCATGGAGAACATGGAAACTCAATCATCATACCACATTTTACCAGTATTCCAGTATACCAGTACCAGTATTTATAGTGCCTGACTGTACCTCAGATGCTTACATGACCCCCATAACCCCCAAGTTGCTTTATATTGCTTTTATTGTGTTTAATTAATACCTTTATTTTAAAACCTTAATTTGCCTATTGTGTTCAGCCTCACATGGTTGGGTCTGACATGCCCACATATCCTACCAGTATACCGTGACCTGTAACAGAATCATACTGAAATCTGGAAAGTACCATTTATAAATATAAACATGTCCTAAATATTACCCTGCACACACACCAGCAGTAACTTCTTATTGTTAAATCGCTGTGGCTTGCAGCCACCACATTGTATTGCATATATTTATGTATTACATGAATATACATACATATAGGTACATTATTCAAGTATTCATGTACAAGAAAATACATGAAAGCAGTTTAGACACTGGAAATATAACATAATAATAAACATATATTCAATGTTGAATACATTGTTTACTACTAAGTTTGCTGGTATGAATGTTTGCAGTTGACCTATTTTCTCTTCATCTTCGCTATGGAAACTAAAACTGAGACAAAGTCTCACAGTGAAAGTGCATTAAGAGGAAACACATCAATCGTATTCTCATGGACACTGAATCTGTCACTGCTGGTTCGCTATTTGTAGGGAAGTGTAACCCAGTAACCATTGAAATTCCAGTTTATTTGTCTCTGTGTCACATTTGCCTTTGTCTATGAGTGCAGCATTACACAGAAATTCACAAAATATTGTATGATTTTGTCCGTTTAGCAGATTAAAAAAATTCCAGCATACTGTATATGCAGGATTAATGTACCTACCATGCCGAGACTGTAAATGTCCAATCTGACAGACAGTTTGCCGTCACGTATATATTCCTCTGGTAAGTAGGCCAAGTTACTGTGAAAGGCTGTATTCATTGTGATGGTGTAGCTCTGGTTAACGGAGTGAGGTCTTAGACGAGCCATTCCAAAATCCGAAAGTTTTGGTTGCAAACAATCATCCAGGAGGATATTTGAACTGCCAAAGTATAACAGTTACAGGATTTATGAAATCTAATGACAACACCAGATAAAACAGCATAACACATTTAATAATGGTGAACTTTACAGGCATTCATTTAAAGGCATACCTTGTGATGTTTCCACAGATAACCATGCAAGGCTCGGCTTTGTGCAGATGATAAATTGCCTTTGAAGTGCCTTTAATAATGTCGAGCCTCTCCTGCCATGAAAGAGGCCTTTTGCTGTCCTGAGTAAAATAAAGGCTTACCATGTTCAGATATATTATAATAACATTGCAGATATGACCGAAGCCATAAGATAGATAAATGCTAACAAATAAAAGGTCTTACTATACATCCAAACAATAAGACAGACAAAAATATGTGTATATGTGTCATTTGATAGTAAATAAGCATTTTTTTCTTTTAAAAGTGGAAAATATGTTAGATTTAAGTACCCCATATTTAAGAACTACCGTATGAGGCCATGTTCAATCTGTGCATGTGAAAATGAGCCCATGTCATGTTTAACAAAGAAACTAAGAAACTAATAAGACAGTAGACTAATAGTTCAGTCTTATTGGTATTTCCATCCATTATCATCAACTAAGGGTCCCAGGGGGGTGTCCTTGGGTGTCCCAAAAACATTTCTTGGGCTGGGCAGATACACATAGGCACACACACACTATATAGAGGCAATTTAGATTTAGTGCAGCAAATTAAACAAAAAGTGCTAAACTACACAACTTCAAGTCGATATTGGTCGTAACAACTCATTGGGCTGAAAATAAGCCAGAATTAAGTAAAGCGTTAATGCAAAGATATTAATCTTTATCCTTATCTTCTGATTTCTTTACAGGCTAAGCCTTGTGGGTGAACTTGCACTAGATATATAAATTCACTAGATATATAAATATATCCATTTTTTAAAGAATTCTGTTAATTTTTTATGTTTAAAGGAGTGTTCAATAAAAAATTAATACGACTATTAAAGAAAATACTCAAAAGAACATACATAAATCTATGTGTTGTAGATAAGGCATTAATACTAATAACGTTAGTATAATATTAATAGTACTGCTTTTTGTATTAGAATAATGTTTTTATTTACCTCAGTATGTAGTCTATGATACAGTGATCCATTAGTGAGGAATGGATAGACCAAACAGTAACCATCTCCCTCTGAGAAGCTGCCCCAAAGTTCCAGTATGTTGGGATGCTGATAGCTGCAACATAAAAATGTAATAAATGCATCTTTAAAAACGTTTAAAAATGGCTATAAATAGCTATTTACAATTATTGAATAATTTTTAAATATCAAAAGAACCTATTAAGAACCTTTTTACAGTTTAAATTACAGTTTAAATTACAGTTTAATCGTTTAAAAAGACTTACAGTTGAAAAACCTCGATCTCGGTTTTGAACTTCTCCCACAAATCCTTCCAATGTTTCTTGTTTTTCTGTATTAATAATGAAAAGAATAACCTGAGTGTAATGGTAAAATGTGCAAAATAAACTACAGTCATGTCAACTCTTATCTTAGCTTATCTTGGTAGACATAATTGAGTCGTTTTATTCTGTTTTATTTTATTTTTATTCTGTACATACTAATCTCTATTTGTACTACATTTTTTCTTTTTAAAGTACTTTTTGTAATAGATACATGTATAGATGTATCTATAACTTTCCCAATTACTGTCACTTTTGCTGCTGAGAAATGTGAATTTTTTATTTATTTATTGTGGGACCAATAAAGAATTATCTTATCTTATGCGCAATTTAAATGTTGTTAAGATTGTGGTTTATATTAGATTGAAAAACAGCTTTAATGTTTAAATTTATCACACCTGCTTGAAAACTTTTACAGCAAAGCTTTCACTTCCCCATCTGCCGCGGTAAACCTCTGCAAAGGTACTATCTCCGATTTTCAAATCCTGGTGGAAGTTACTAGTCCCTGCTATGACATCTGCGTAAGTGAGTCTTTGTCTTCTTTCTTTAATAAAACCGAAAAAGAAATGTTTCACTTATGCAGTCTGAGTTTACAACACCTTAAAACATATGTGCATTTTAACAGACACAGGGTTCTATATGGTGCTTTAACTGCATCACTAAAAAAAAATCAAAGAAACACTGAATTGCTGAGAAAACCCTACCGAACAAGACTTGTGCACTCCTCCTAATTATTTAAGAAATGTTTGCTCACTTCGTGTGAAGAAATTTGTAAATGTAAACAGCATGCCCTCTGCCCGCTGCCCTCTGATCCGCCACGCCGATATCCGGAGGAGCTGATGTTATATCCATTCTATTCTATACTACTTTTATATATAGTGTATATATATTCATTCATTCATTATCTCCCGCTTTATCCTCTATTAGGGTCGCGGTGGGGTTCCCCATGCCCATCCAGGGGAGAACGTCTCGGGCGCTGGGCAGACAGACCCAGGACAGGGCGCCAATCCATCGCTGGGCACACACTCACTCACACAGACACACTCTAAACGGGGCAATATTTGAGAATTCAATTAACTTGATCCATGTTTTTGGACTGTGGGAGGAAACCGGAGAACCCGGAGGAAACCCACGCAGACACGGGGAGAACATGGAAACTCCACCCAGATGGGGATTCGAACCGGGAATCCCTAGCGCTGAGAGGCGAACGTGCTAACCACTAAGCCACCGTGCCGCCGTGTATATATATATTCTCAATTTTTTTTTATATGAAATATAAATTTTATATAATGTATAAACATATATTTATATATTTATAGTTAAGTATTCTATATTTGTAGTGGTACATTATATATATTATATATTCATAGTGGTATACTAAATTATATTTCACATTTCACATAGCGATATGTGTAATTCTCTTCTTCAAAATTTAAATTTAAATAACAGGGTAATTTGGGTCCATGACCCATAATTTCGTTACTATCTCATGTAACAATGTGATATTAATGATAATACAATTTTCTTGAATCTTGAATCATATACATTTACACAATTGTGTAGCAAAAACACCAGTGGCTTGCACAGAGCTCTGACCTCACACCTTCTCCAATACAACAGTTTTAAAAGAAAGTTTTAAATCACATTTTGTTCAACTTCAATGAGCAAAAACTTTAAAATTTTCTGTTTTTAAATGAAACGAAACCTCATTCTGAATGCCTACCTTCATTTTTGCATTTCTCGGTTGAGGTTACACTTTGGCTCGGTTCCTGATTGTGATCTTGTGGCTAAACAAAACAACAAGTCACTTAATTGTGAAAGTATACAGAGGGCATTTTTCTTCAAGTGCACGACTTTGAGGAAACTAAATCATTTTCAGCATCAACACATACCTTAGAAAAAGTGTTGGTTGAAGAATGTTTTGGTGTGTAGTTGTAGGAATCTAGAGAAAAACCACAATGTCAGATTCAGTTTGTTTTGTTATGAGTCAGAATTATGTCAGAAATCATTAAATCATTAATTTTGAGTTTATAAGTGAGATTTGTATGCTACAGTGTGCATAAGTGTGTGGAATAACCAACATCTGGCTGGATGAGAAAGTATCCATCCATCCATTATCTTCCGCTTTATCCTATATTATGGTCGCGGGGGGGGTTGCCCATGCCCATCCAGGGGAGAACGTTTCGGGCGCTGGGCAGATACACCCAGGACAGGACACCAATCTATCACTGGGCACACACTCACTCACACAAACACACTCTATATGGGGCAATTTGAAGAACTCAATTGACTTGATCCATGTTTTTGGACTGTGGGAGGAAACCGGAGAACCCGGAGGAAACCCACGCAGACACGGGGAGAACATGGAAACTTCACCCAGATGGGGATTTGAACCGGGAATCCATAGTGCTAAGAGGCGAACATGCTAAGATGATAAAGTATGACCTCTTTAAAAAGACTTACAACAGGCAGATTATCATTAACCACTTATAGCCTTGTGGTGCTGAGGACAAAATTCTGAAGAATGACAGGCAGAGTCAGGAGATTAAAGGAGAATAGGAAAATAACACTCACCAAAAATCCTGATTAAATTCTTAATATTTGTACAAAATCTATACTCCTTTTTTATCTCAAAAAGAGTTTATAAGTTCCATCACGAAGTTATATTCAATCGCAGTCAAAGCTAAAGTCGTGTTTCTGGCAAAAGATTTAATTAGCTAAAAATATCCGCCAGACTGAAGCGCACTCTTTGACTATCCAATCAGAGGGCGTGAATATGCTGACCTAAAGTACGCCTGCTAGAGGGCCTTGGTGTCGTCAACTCAATCACCTCCATCTGATTGGTCGAAGCAACAGTTTGATTGACTCTTATTTACTGTAATGCTACCGGGCCTAAGGCAGATAATTAGTAACAAATTTAAAACAAATGATGCTGAAATATGATCGGTTAAATGCTTTAATGAATACACATCTTCAAGTGGCTCAACAGGGGAAACACTATTAAAGAACAGACCATTTGGAATTATTTAATTTAAGTATTTCTGGATAAAAAATATACATATGATTAACCTCAGTCTGTGATTCAGATATTTTAAAGCAGAGAAAGCCTTGAAAACCACTCTTTTTACCCAATTTTCTCAACCCTCTGCTGCAATCTTCCTTATTATATCACGATTAAAAATAGTCAATTAAATAGAGCTGCTCTAACGCAATAAAAAAAGGTATGTTTGCTGGCTTATCTCCTTATGTAATACTATAAGAGTTAAAAGAGGAAGAACGGAACGTGCAGAAGTGAAACACAGGGACAGCCTGTGTTGCTATTACAAAGAAAAGCAACATTAACCCTTAATGTTTAGTTCAACTCTTTCTGCTGCTTTCATTTCCTCAAATGAAATCTACACTGTTTTTGTTTTATGGTCCTTTAGGCAGCTGCATTCATTGCACCAGTGTTTAGATTCTTGAAAAAAAAGTCTCTATGGACACAAGTATTGTATATTAATAACACCAACATTTACACACACACACACACACACACACACACACACACACACGCCTCACATGGGGGTTTTCTTAGGTTAGCACTATCTCTTTAAAGGACATTAAAATGGAAGTGAAGTATTTTAGAAGTTTGTGACCAGGACTTTCACTATCCTGGTCTGCTGAGCATCAAAACTGCCATACCACTTAGTTGTCACTTAGTTGTTCAAGTTTGGCCACTGAATCCCTGGGTTTTCAAGGTTAAATAAGTCTTAAGCTGCATACGAATACAGTTTTATTTTATTTTTTATTATTAAAACTGCTGTTATGACAATTTGGATATTTACAGGTACAACAAAACCCTTATTTTCAGGTTCACAGTCCAATAAAATCAAAGCATCTCAAGTTACACACTTTTGGACATACTGTTTGATGTGGTTTGAATTATCAACCTGTAGACTGTAGTCCACTGGTATCAAACACTGAGCTAGATGACTAGACAATAGTCATAAAAAGTATGGATTGGAGTATAGTTAATATTATTCATAATGTCAATAAAATTATTATTATAATTCATCCCATCTCATTAGCTTCACCTTATTTGAGGTCATGGGGATCCCAGTGCTGAGAGGTGGACATGCTAAGAAATATTATTATTATTATTATTATTATTATTATTATTATTATTATTATTATTATAAACTTATAAACTAAAGTTAAAGCTAGGGGCGGCACGGTGGCCTAGTGGTTAGCATGTTTGCCTCTCAGCACTAGGGATTCCAGGTTCAAATCCCAATCTGGGTGGAGTTTCCATGTTCTCCCCTTGTCCACATGGGTTTCCTCCGGGTGAGTGTGTGTGTGAGTCCTGTCCTGGGTGTATCTGCCCAGCGCCCAAAACGTTCTCCCCTGGATGGGCATGGGGAACCCCCCCCCCCACGACCCCAGTAGAGGACAAAGCAAAAGATAATGGATGTATGGATATTTTTATGTTAAAGCCACCCAGTTCAGTGCTCATTGGTCAATTCTCCAGTGTAAACAACAATAATGAATGCATTCAGGAGAATGTATTCAGCATTTCTTTATTCTACTGAATGTCAAATCCAGAACAGATGATTTAATTATTCATTCATTCGTTCATTCATTATCTTCTGCTTTATCCTATATTAGGGTCGTGGGGGGGGGGGGGTTCCCCATGCCCATCCAGGGGAGAACGTTTCGGGCACTGGGAAGATACACCCAGGACAGGGTGCCAATCCATCTCTGGGCACACACTCACTCAAACAGGCACACTCTATATGGGGAAATTTGGAGAACTCAATTGACTTGATCCATGTTTTTGGACTGTGGGAGGAAACCGGAGAACACGAAGGAAACCCACACGGACACGGGGAGAACATGGAAACTCCACCCAGATGGGGATTCGAACCGGGAATCCCTTGTGCTGAGAGGAGAACATGCCAACCACTAAGCCACCGTGCCGCCCAAATGATTTAATTAATAATTAAGTGAAATGTTGGGAGTTACATACCGTACACAGTGTCAGGGTAGAAGAGACTGAGAGCTCGGTAATGACCCATGTCTTTTAGAACCTCTATCAGATCTGCCACCGTTTTGTTCTGTTGAGCCCAAAGCCAGAGCAGCTCGTGACTGGGGCTTTTCCCGGCCGTGGCGTACATCTCATAACAGCGCACCTCCAGCCAGCTGGGCAGAATGCGAGTGGCTGCACGCACACACACATACACACACACACACACACACACACACACACACACACACACACACACACACACACAGAGGGACAGTCAGGAGGTAGAACCTCAGAACAACAGACTGCTGTCAGACATCAGAGCAGATCAGACACATGGTCGTCTTACCCAAACCCTTCCACCCCAGACTGTCGGGACTGCAGTCCATCACCTTACAGAACGTCTCCAGTAACTTCGGCGGCACGTCGAAAAGAAACGTGGCCGGGTCGAGTTTAGAAGCCATGGTTTAGAACCAACGTGAAGCGTGTCAGTGCTGAGAGACAGTGTAGCGAGTCAGTACTACTGACACAGCGTTATTGCTAAAACATGGAAATACCCAAGCCCCGCCCATTTCCCCAAACCCCAACCGACTGACGCACACAGCCGTCTAAAGCAAACAGCATTTTACATTCAAACTAAATGACAACAACTATTATTATTATTATTATTATTATTATTATTATTATTATGCAAATACTACTGCTAATAACAAGAATAGCAATAAAAACAACAATAATTAGTTTACAGTCCAATAAAATCAAAGCATCTCAAGTTACACATGTTTGGACATATCGTTTGATGTGATTTGAACCATCAACCTGTAGACTGTAGTCCACTGGTATCAAACACTGAGATAGATGACTAGACAATAGTCACAAAAAGTATGGATTGGAGTATAGTTCATATTATTCATAATGACGATGAAATTATTATTATAATTCATCCCATCTCATTATCTTCCCCTTAATTCTCTACTGAGGTCATGGGGACCCCAGTGCTGAGAGTCGGACGTGCTAAGCAATATTTATTATTATTATTATTATTATTATTATTATTATTATTATTATTATTATTATTATTATTATTCATTTATTCATTCATTATCTCCCGCTTATCCTCTATCAGGGTCGCGGTGGGGTTCCCCATGCCCATCCAGGGGAGAACGTCTCGGGCGCTGGGCAGATAGACCCAGGACAGGGCGCCAATCCATCGCTGGGCACACACTCACTCACACAGACACACTCTATATGGGGCAATTTTGAGATTTCAATTAACTTGATTCATGTTTTTGGACTGTGGGAGGAAACCGGAGAACCCGGAGGAAACCCACGCAGACACGGGGAGAACATGGAAACTCCACCCAGATGGGGATTCGAACCGGGAATCCCTAGCGCTGAGAGGCGAATGTGCTAACCACTAAGCCACCGTGCCGCCTCTATTATTATTATTATTATTATTATTATTATTATTATTATTATTATTATTATTATTATTATTATTATATTAAAGCCGGACAGCATGGTGGCTTAGTGTTTAGCATGTTCTCCTCTCAGCACTAGGGATTCTCGCGCCCTGTCCTGGGTGTATCCGACCAGCACCTGAAACGGTCTCCCCTGAATGGGCATGGGGAACCCCTTGCGACCCTAGTAGAGGATAAAGCAGAAGACAATGGATGGATGGATAATAATAATAACAACAACAACAACATTAATAATAATAATCCATCCATCCATCTATCCATTGTGGGAGGGGGATCATCCAGGGGAGAATGTTTCGGGTGTTGGGCAGATACACCAGGAAGCCAATTTATCGCTGGGCACACACTCACTCACTCTTTATGGGGCAATTTGGAGAATTCAATTGACCTTGATCCATGTTTTTGGACTGTGGGAGGAAACTGGAGAACCCGTAGGAAACCCATGTGGACACAGGGAGAACCGGAAATCCCTATCCTGTGCTAACCACCGTGCCACCCTAATAAAAAAAATGAATAAAATAAAATAAAAATTATTATTATTATTATTATTATTAATAATAATAATAATAATAATAATAATAATAATAATAATAATAATAATAAACAATAATAACAATAACAGTGATAACATAATAATAATTATTGTTGTTGCTATTTGTTTATTTATTCATTTTCTTCTGCTTTATCCTATTTTGGGGTCACATGGGCAGTTCTCATAGGACAGGGTGCCAATTCATCACTGGACACACATTCACCCAGGCACACAAACACAAACACACAATATACGAGGCAATTTAGAGCATTCAATTTATCTTCACCCAGATAGGGATTTGATACTGAGAGGACAAAGTGTAAAACACTAAGCCAACCAACATGGATTAAAGGTAAATTGACTGCTCTAAATTGTCCCCTATATAGTGTGCTTTTGTGTGTGTGTGTGTGTGTGTGTGTGTGTGTGTGAGACTGTGCCTTGGTGTGTCTGCACAATCCATACAGAATCATAAAGGTTTTTTGTCATATTTAACAAACCTCAAACTGAATCACTGTCATGCTGAACCAAGTAGAAGCACACAAAATTTTCCAGAATGTCAATGTAATCATGTAATAATATCAGAATTCCCATTAATGGTAACCAAAACTGTCCATAAAATATCAACATATGTACATGTTTCACTTTTTATATTAAATGTAACATTTTTAAATATACGACATGTGTCATTTTTGTTTCCATTGATTTTTACTTATTTCATGTTCATTTTATAAGCAGTGCATTTGCTGTTGATTTTTATTTAGACTTAATTGTTAATAATATAAATATTTTACCACCACAAAACAAAAGATCGCTAAATACATCCTGTTTTTAATGAGAAAACACAAAGCTGTAATTCTTATTTACCACTGAGAGAGAAAAAATGAAATATAGTAATGATTTGTGATAAAAGGGTTATTCAGTTGCAGAAATACAAAACTGCCTATGGAAATAAATTCAGTTTAAAAAGTCCTCTGTTGTGTATATAAATAGAGATTATAAATTATATTCTGCAACAAGATTTATAGTTTTATTGACCAGAAAAATCAAAAGATTATGAATGGATGACACATCATCAGAATCAGAATACTTTATTGATTCTAGGGGGAATTGTAGATCCCATGGAAAAATTAAGGTATAATAAAAATAATGCAAAAATCATGCAATTTAATAAAGTATTCTGCTTTCTAAGCATCTTTAGAACATTTGGTAATAATGAATATACACAACGGAATATTAAACAAATTCATATTAATAATAGGATGCCTATTATAAACTTAATAAGCAATGAATTGAAATTATGACTATTCGACAGTTAGTCTAGTTTTCAATTTAGCAACGTTTAGCACCGCCATCTAGTGGTAAGTGTCAGTTAGGCAAACCTAATTAATTAATGTGTAACATTCAGTGCTCATACTGTATTTACTGATAAGTTAGTTGCAACATTTATTCGGGTAATTAGTGTGCACATAGTGTGCACATTTATAATTTCTGTTGCATATGTCTACAAATTTCACAAAAAGATTAAAGAAATAACCTGATGCTGTTTGTTGAGGGAATCAAAGGACACACACTACTATTTTAAAACAGTAAAATAGTAAACAGTCCAGAAAACAGCTACAACAGAACATATCCCTATAGTGAAAATATATTACAAAACAAGAGTGGTATGTGCTAACCACTCTATATTATTATTATTATTATTAGTAGTAGTAGTAGTATTGTTAATAATAATAATAATAATAATAATAATAATAATAATAATAATGATAATAATAATAATAATAATAATAATAATAATAATAATGATAATAATAATAATGATAATAATAAAAATATGTTATTATTGGGGCGGCACGGTGGCTTAGTGGTTAGCACATTCGCCTCTCAGTGTTAGGGATGCCCGGTTCGAATCCCCATCTGGGTGGAGTTTCCATGTTCTCCCCGTGTCTGCGTGGGTTTCCTCCGGGTTCTCCAGTTTCCTCCCACAGTCCAAAAACTTGGATCAAGTCAATTGAATTCTCAAAATTGCCCCATATACAGTGTGTCTGTGTGAGTGAGTGTGTGCCCAGCCACGGATTGGCGCCCTGTCCTGGGTCTATCTGCCCAGCGCCCGAGACGCTCTCCCCCCACCGAACCCCACCGCGACCCTAATAGAGGATAAAGCGGGAGATAATTAATAAATAAATGAATTTTATTATTGCCATAAATGTCAATTAATAAATAAATAAATCATGCACCTGGTCATGTATTCTGTATACTTTCAACTTCAGGGAACATTTTCGGGACAGACTATTTCTATTCCAGCATGACTGTGCCCCAGTGAACAAAGCAAGGGCCATTAAACAACACGGTTGGATAATTCTGATGTGGAGCAACGTGACTGATCTACACAGACCTGTGACTCTAATCCCATCAAACACCTTTGAGAATAACTACAACAGATCTTGTGAGTACGGGCTTTTTATTTAACATCATGTGACTGATCCAACTAATGCTCTTTTAAATGACTGTGCCGAGATTTCCATGTCCCCAATCCAAACTTTTGTAGAAAGCCTTAAACGAAGAGTGGAAACTGTGGAGCAGGTAAACTGGGACAAGTGGGAATATGATGTCATCAAATTTGAAGGTGTTTCAAAACTTTTGACAATGTTTTATATAGTGTTAATCCCCCCCTCTCTCTCTCTTTCAGTTTTAAGTGGTAAAGTTTAATGTATAATGTCTCATGGCACCTTCAGCTCTGTGCTTCCCAGGCTTTGAAAGCAAGAGCAATACTCATGTAGTTGTGGTATGCCGAGGAGGTGTGCGTTATATGTGGTTTGGCTGGAAGGCCTGTTTTTCTCACCACAAACATTCCACCTTTACCCCAATCACCATGGATACCAAGAACAATATTATGGCAACATGCTACAAGGAGAACTTGTAATGTTTTATAGTGTTTGTAAGAACCTTTTTTTTTTTTTTTAAAGTCTACATAAAAGCTGGAGGCCTGTCGGCTCCTGTCTCATTCTTTATGGTATATGAACTATAAAGGCAAAGCAAGATATTTTATGAACCTTTTGATACAGTTCATAGCAAAAACAGATGTACCTGACAAGATATAACATACTTCATCGTCAGCGAAGTAACAGCAATTAGAAAGACATTGTTAATGTCATTGTTTAGTATAATGGTTTAAGGAGGTAAAACGACTTTTGTAAATAACCTGGCCTATCAAACCACCCAACAGGAAGAAAACCGGTAAATTCCTTTGACACGACCTACAAATACCTCTAGATGGCAGTATTGCACCAGTACTGAACCACAGAGGCCTTAAAAATCATGCTAGGTTTGCAAGTTGTGTAGTTGTAGGGGTTATTGTGTCATAAATGTTTATGCCTGTCTGTGAAAATTAGCTCGTTTAGTGCAACATCGTTAGAAGTACTAATTAGGAAAATAAAAATTTGAAGTGATATACACATTTAGAGTTTTCATCTTCTCCATGGCCACGTGGGTTTCTCGTGTTTCCGCCGACAGTCCGAAAACATGGGTTCAAGGTCAATTGACTGCTCTAAATTGGTCTACCAAAATTGCCCCTATCTAGTGTGTGACAGATTGAATGTGTGCCAAGTGATGGATTGGCACCGCAGCCTGTGCCCATCACAGCACCCGAAACGTTCTCCCCTGAATGGGCATGGAGACACACTGCTACCCTAGTCCCTAGTATAAGATTAATTATAAGATAAGGAGATATGATAATATATGCTACATTCTATTTCAGAAAATCATAACTTTTGTGGTAACAGTTTGGGAAAGGTCCGCTCCTGTGCCCAGTGGAACCATCCATCACAAAGCAGTTCCTTTTAAGAATGAACTATAAAGCCTTCTTGGGCTTGCAGCTTGTGAGAGACTGTAGAACACTATGCAGACAGGCAAAAAAAATCCTATTATGTTTGGTATTGTTGTTATGAACCGCATTCGAACATTTCTCATGAAACTCTAGACCTTGGCTTTCAGCTTAGGCAGCTCATTGAGTGTGTATGACGACGGAGAACACCAGGCAGAGAGGGAGGCTCCAGCCGTGCGGTCTGCTCTCTTACTGCCAAGTCTGTGCTTCATTAAAATGAGGTCATTTACAAAACCGGGGAGGAAAAAGAGGGAGATGGAGAGTGAGTGAGAGGGAGAGGGCTGAGGGGGCTAGCAAAATGAAACAAAAATGAGTCACCGAGTGTGATCCAGAGAAGGCAGTAAGACAGAGCAGGGAGAAGAGGAAATCGTTCTTCGATGACTGAGAGCGTGGGTCAGCAGTACTTTGTAGCACGCGAGCCCACAGCTAGTGACAGCAGGATGAGTCAGAACCGGCAGCGTGATTCAAAGCCAGTGTGCAGCCAGTCACACCCACCAACAGGAGTACTCATTCTACATGTAAACTTGTCACCAAGTGTGATTCATGACAGTCCAATTCACAAATAGTCTAATTCATAACCTTCATTCAGACCCATCTGCTGAAATGGCTGTGCATTTTTGTGGCTAAAACAAAACACTAAAAACTTTTTTTTTCATTGCCGGGATGATGCCTCTTTGAGTCACCCATACTTTCACGGCCACTCATATTAAATCCTTATAACCTGTCGTCCACTTTACAAACACATGCCTTTGTGATTCAGCGACTCGTGGCCACACACCCACTGGTGGAAATCTCCCTGTGAATGATACCTCCTCCTACACACTAGGACACAAACACACCGGCCTTTCATTCACTACGTCTCATTCATTCAAGCTGTGCTCCCACATACCTGTAGATTTCTGTCTCAGAGCTGTGAAACACATGGATGGTGCCCAGCGCCTGTGACACATTGGAAACCGGACACACTCCTGTCCCGCCCTACGTCTGGGGCCCTGGGTCATGGTTACACAACCTGCTATTGTAATGTCTTCTGACTCTAAAACAAAGGCATGGGATCAGATAATGGAGAAGCATTCTGCTTCAGTGAGCTGCCACACTTATGCTTCCCTTCTTTCTCCTTTGTATATAGTATTTCCATGCTGGAGCATAGTTCTTACTGTGTGGCGTTTGTAGGTTCTCCCCAACGTTGGTGTGAGTTTCTTTCGGAAGTCCTGCTTACCATTCAAAGTCATGCATGTAAATTACATGAATAATTTTCACTTTAAAGATTCCATGTTCTTGTCCGTGTGGGTTTCCTCCGGGTTCTTTTGATTCCGCCCACAGTCCAAAAACATGGATTCAAGACACAGTAAATGCTCTAAATTGCCACATATATTGGTGTGCATGTCTGTGTGGGTAAGTGGGCCCAGTAACATCTTGGTGCCCTGTCCTCGGTGTATCTGCCCAGCACATGAAACGTTCTCCACTGGATGGGCATGAAGTCCTACCCTTCTGAACCGTAGTAGGGGATTAAGGTAATGAATGAATGAATATGTGATGGCCTGACTGTCCTTGATAGGCCCTAATTGGGACAATTGGCGTAGAAAATGAATGCTTGAATATTATTTGTATCATCAGTTTTTTTATCAGCAGAACATGTGCTTTGTCTGCACCTTGGGTAAAACCCACAAATAATTTCTATTACAAAGCCAATTCCACATTGTCCATCCTACACTTTTATTTTTATGTCTGTTGGAGCTTTTGTTTCAAAAGGCTTACTTAAACCACACAGAGATATACAGCTGCTGTTAAACCAAACACAAAGCATATGGCCGCATTTTTACTTGGCCGCGACCTGTTCCTATATTATATGACCCACTCGCTACAAGCTAACTTTTTGTGCAAGTGGGCTTTCAAAACATGTTGCAAAAAGGTTCTCAAAACACATCTGAAGCAATGATGGGAACGTCTTAGACTTATCAGTCTGAAAAAGAACAGCATTGTATGCTATATGCAGCCATAAATCCCCCTAATAAATATTTATAAAGACTTCAAAAAATAAGTCTATGGTTTGTATATCAGATTAATCTGTACATGTAAACACTGAGACCCATCGTACTCTTTATGTTGGTCAAGAATGAAATGAATAAATTGTCCTCAACATACCGCACAATTATGCGCAATAAAGTTTTTGTTATTATTTAGTTTTGATAGTGGGGATGCAAACCATCAAAAGGATGATGAACTCCTATTAGAACTCCTTTTTTATGTGAGAGGCAAAAATAAAAAAGTACCGGGGCAACAGAGGTGGAAGGAAGAACATTAGTCATTAATATAATGAAAGGCTGGTGGAAATAAATAAGGAAGGAGGAACATCCTCTTTTGGTGCTATTTGTCTGATTCAACACTTTGAAAGAGCATCAACAGCCCTTCCTTACAGACAAAACAAAACTTGGCATGGAATTCAACTTCAGTATTAAAACCTGTGCTTTGAACTCAACATTATGGAATAAGATTAATAGGTTAATAAGGAAATGCTGACATATGCATCCGCTTGTTTTATGTGTCTAAATAGGTCTTTAACTATTTTTATAGCCCTGTGACACTATACATGTGTTTATGCATGCACTTATCATGCCATGACCCGACTGGGGCCAGACTGACTAGCCTTTACCCCTTTTTCGGTGGTGGACAAGACAGAAGCAAGCTCTGGTCTTCCTCACAGACAGACACTCATGAGGGCTATTTCCAAACACTTGTCTGCAGGAAGCATACAGGCACAGAGTGGCCTCAGTGGGGACTTCCACTTCCATGCTTGCCCCTGTGGACTTTCTCATCCTCCAGACATTCAGCAGTGTCAGGCAGTCAATAGCAGGCAATAATGTAGCCTCTATAAAACTTAGACAGAAGATATGGGAAATGCACTTTCCCCCTAAACTCTAAATGACCTTAAGCCATAAAATGTTCAGGCTTTCGATTTCTATAAACTAAAAAAAAATGTAAAAGTACAAAAAAAGAATAATAAGGTAGGTAATAAGCTGAATGTGACTGTTACAATGAATTTGGATCCCATCTAAGTCCATTCAAATATAGAATAGAAGTAATATAAATTATAAATACATTAATATATATATAATTATACATTATATTATAGTATATTGTATTATATTATATTATATTATATTATATTATATTATATTATATTATATTATATTATATTATATTATATTATATTATATTATATTATATTACATTACATTATATTCATTCATTCATTCATTCATTCATTATCTTCTGCTTTATCCCATATTAGGGTCGCAGGGGGGGTTTCCCATGCCCATCCAGGGGAGAATGTTTCGGGCGCTGTGTTTCACACTCACTCACATAGACACACTCTATATGGGGCAATTTGGAGAACTCAATTGATCCATGACTTGATCCATGTTTTTGGACTGTGGGAGGAAACTGGAGAACCCAGAGGAAACCCACGCAGACACGGAGAGAACATGGAAACTCCACCCAGATGGGGATTCGAACCAGGAATCCCTAGTGCTGAGAGGAGAACGTGCTAACCACTAAGCCACCGTGCTGCTATTTTTATATATATATATATATTTATATACATATATACACACACACACACACACACACACACACACACACACACACTAACACACACACGTACATACATACACACATACATACATACACATTTTAATTAATCCCCAGGGGAAAATTGCAGTTTTTACAAAAAAAAAATATGTATATATATTCTAATTCTGATGAGTATATAATACTATATATATATAAAAAAAACCTGTATATAAAAATACAAATACTCATTTGCATCCATGTAAATACTGAGCAGTTTTTAAAATACTATTTTAAAACCGGAAACTCATTATTTAATTTGTCTGAAATAAAAATCTCTACCACATTATTATTTTTAAACACTGAATGGAGGTCAAGCCCTCTATTAGAGAGGAAGTTGAGGAAAGCATGTCAGGCTGCACTAGTCATTGTCTTTTTCTGTCCTCTGTCAAGAAGTTAGAAAACTCAGATTTCCTTATAGCCCAGAGAGAGAGAGAGAGTTGGGTTGAATATTAACTCACAAAGCCTGGAAAAGACTCTGCGTTTGTGTGAGTGGAAGCCACCATAAACTACCAAGAACTGAAGCTCGATTTTATCAGGTCAGTACTACTATCTGGGAGTGCTCTGGTGCAAGATGAATGCAAGAATCAGTTCAGAATGTCAGTCTGTTTTTCTGGTACATCTACAATTTTGATTAGTTGAATCAGGCTGGTAATGTGGAGGTAGAAGTGATAAAGTGAACTATTTTTACTATACATAGAGGAATTGGACTTCCATATTAAACACATCCGTGCAATGACACATACACACACACAATGAATGAAGTAAGCATACGAACCTGGAGTGGTGGACAGCCTTTTACACGGCGACCAGAGGGTAATTAAGGTAGGGTGTCTAGTAGTACTGGCGGCCACAAGCCTATGAATGAAATTAAAAACAATAAATTCTTTGGTAATTATAAACACACAAGCTCCAGGCCTAAAACTCTTTAAGGCATGTCTGAAAACAACAATTCCCGTTTTTATTCCCATCATGCCTGGGTGTGTTCATGAAGAAATATGTTCAAACAATGTAAAACACTGTTTGTTCATTTGCAAACGGCATGCATGTGAAGTAAGCTCACAGATTTTGATTTGTGTGTAGTGCTGAAGAGCTTCTTTGTGCTTTCACTTGTGGGGCTCTTCTTGCCCTTCGCGGCACATGCGCTGCATCGAGAAAGTGCCGCGAAAACTGAAGCCGAGCCAGAGCTCGGTAGCAGCTGTCGCAGCCAGACAGAGCAGGAAGTGTGTTCTATTTGCTCAGCGGACATCCTTTCGAGTGGAAGATACAGGAAAAGGCCAATTAACAACATGTGCAGCAGCTCACCTCCAATACAGAAAGAAACAATTGTGAGGTATCCTGTTTAAAATATTGAAACTGTCTCTAAATACCTGTGGAAATAAATTGCAATGCATAAGCTTGATATAATATGATATGATATACTTATTACTTGGTAAGTACACCAACCTTATGGATTGTAGTTATACAAGAAATGTATTATACAATCAATTTCACAAATGCACAGTGCGTCTCTTATTAAAGACGACTCTATTTAAATTACTATATTTCAAAGAGGAAGATTAGAAAGATGGGATTTGTGTTATTTTCTATGGTAATGAAGTAATATTTTCATATCTTGCCATGTCTTGATATGTTAAACAGCGAGAGGAGGCACCGTGGCGGGGTGGTCAGCACGTCCACCTCTCAGCGCTGGGGATCCAGGTGTGTTTGTGTGTGTCAGTGTGTGCAAGTGTGTGACCAGCGATGGATTGGCACCATGTCCTGGGTGTTTCTCAGGAGATCCCAACTTGATGGCTGAGGTCAGAACACAGGCACAGTACCTCTAAATTGCTCTGAAGCAATTCAGCTAATAGTCATTCCGTGGCCTTCACCACTGCAAAATGGTGGAACGATCTTCCCAACTTTGTCCGTAAGGCAGTATCACTAAGCAGTTTTAAGCGACTTACTCCTGTAAGTCGCTTTGGATAAAAGCATCTGCTAAATGACTAAATGTAAATGTAATGTAAATGAAGCAATAAGGGTTAAGGACTTTGCGCAAGGGCCCACATTGCTAACTTCAGTGAACATGAGATTTGAATTCTCAACCTATGGACCACGGAGCTACCACATTACTCAAGCTACAGACTTAAGAAAGTCAATATGCACAAGATTATATCTGAGTTAGACCTAATATCACACACAGAAACCATAAGACTGCCACTTGATCTGGGCTTAATTGTTATTGTCACTCGCTCCTTGTTGGAGCTCTTCTCCTACCTTTGTTCTAAATGCATAGACATAATTAACAAAACACAGGACTGAGATCTTTTAGCTTCTCCAATTAATCGTCCTGCAAAGACACGCAAGCACAATTTACCAAAACACAGCAGGTGATAAAATTACCTCTATCGTTTCATCGGCTCCGCCTCCCATTTACAAAATTGTGTTATGACCTCAACAAGTCATATATATATATATAGGGTGGGGTTCCCCATGCCCATCCAGGGGAGAACATCTTGGGCGCTGGGCAGATAGACCTAGGACATATATATATATATATATATATTCTGTACTATTTCTGTAGTTCTGTAGTATTTTTACAGCTTTGAGAACGAAGGAACTAGAATCTAGCATCTGCTTATTGTAGAAATCAGTGCAAGTGCATCTTATCTTAATACACACAATTATAATGATGTATAAACACACAAAACACATTCATTCAAAACACTTCAGACACTGAATGTCACAAGCACCCATTTTATTGTGCTGAATAAGGCAGTGAATATCTATAAAGAGTTTTTTTTTAAAACATATTTTCAACTGGCAAGCAATTTGAAGTGTAATTATAGACAGCAAATCTAGGTGAAATAGAAAAAGCCATAAATGTTAGAAAACCTCTGAAGTTACATATTAGGATGAAGGAGGAGGCAAAGAATCTGCAACAACTCTCTCGGAAGCGAATGAATCTACATATGATTGCATAATTTTATTTTGTCCAGCCCCAGTGACAGAAAAGTGGAGATGAACATGTATACATACAGTATATATGAAACCATATGTTCTCCCTGGACTTGTGTTTACTGGATTTAAGCAGATATTAAGTTGAGTATTGAGGTAAATAAGGCCCTGTTGGAGGTAGTTGTGTAAATTCGATTGTACTAGAACATTATCGCAAAGTCAGCATTTGTAAGTCACCCACATCTGAAAGCATGTCAACAGTGACAGCTGTGAATATACACTCGAATTAACTGACGGAATATAAGCATCACGGAGACGTTAACCGTATTTGTTTATAATTGTGCATGTATTTTAAGTGTAATGCAAATATCTGGCCAACATTAATGCAAACTCGTTATTCATGATCTTCCGCTTAATAGATACACCCTGGACAGGGCGCCAATCTATCACTGGGCACACTCACCCACACAGACACACAGTATATGGGGCAATTTAGAGCCCTTGAATCCATATTTATGGACTGTGGGAGGAAATTCATGCGGACACGGGGAGAACATGGAAACTCCACCCAGATCGGGATTTGAACTCCGATCCCCAGCGTCGTGAGACCATTGTGCTAACCACTAAGCCACTTAGACATACGGGTAGCGATCGTACCTTAGATTTCATATGAAGTTCAACAATTTTAAAACCCATCCTCTAACCTTTTTATAATTTTTCACGCAGCCAGATATTCACATCCACTTCCAGAACCCGAGGTTTGAATTAAAACATATTAAAAATGTTTGTATCGTTTTGATCACTCAGAGTATTGTTTGTCAGTGTGTATATTTGAGAGCAAGTCCACAGCGCCACTGGCTTTCCTTGAGGTTCTACCTCAGGCCTATTTAAGAATACCAGTACAAACAGTTCAATTGGTTTCCATCATGATCGACTGAAAAATGTGTCACATATTATTTAGTAAGCATTTCTGTATTACAAGAACAGCATATCATGTGTAAAGACACAAAATTCACTAATCAAGTATATTTTGATATCTACTATTTTTTCCCCCAAAAACATATTCATAAATGCAATATACAAAACTAAAACATATATAATTTTGAACCTGAATAAGTATCAAGTTTTTTGTCGGCGGTCTCCTCCCCCAGGTAAATATAAATCTAATGTTAAATTTCTTGTTTGTAAAGCATGGATATTGTGCAGTCCTTGTTTTTCAGCACGCATCGTTTGACATTGCGCTGAAACAGACCAGGCAAAATCATTCATTTGTTTTAAGACAGGAGGTAGGTATTTGTCAATTGATTGTTAGTCCATTTTTTTTTATCTCTTTTTGAGGTACATATATAAAGAGTACATATCTCAGATGAAACCTAGACTAAACTATAAGAGGAAAAGAAAGAAGAAATATAACAGGAAAAGCCAAAAAATAAAATAAAGATAAAACCCAGCTATTCGCACGTAGGGTCATAAAAGTACTTGATCCTTAGAAACCATTGAGTAAATCAGTACAAAACATATATTCAAGTTACAAATGTAAAACCAAAGATTTGTGTTACATATGTCAGATAAATGAAAATGTTAAAATACGGAGACAAACAATAACAATAACAGTACATATTCCCTTAGCTGCTTACTGAGTTCACCACGGAACACAAACGCACCTCATATTTCAGTTATCACCTGCCTGACCCTCACAAATCATTTACAGAGCTTAGCTGTGCCATCACACCACATTATTACAGGCATCCGGAGAGGTTTTCTTCTTTTTAGATATTGGCACTTACTGCCTTCCCCTGCTGTTTAAAGAGTAGTTTATAGCAGCGTGTGTCTCACAAGCTAATTTGCTGGGTGAACAATTCAGAGGTAGCTTTGAAATGAGTGAGGAGATATTGCATGGGTGACGGTGCTGATGGGGGTCACACCCACGCACTCATCCAAGGTCACTGCGATTCACGTATTTCGTGGCTTGAGGTATAAGTGTGGTTTCGTTCCTGTGGTTTGTTTGATTTTTTTTTTTTGTTGTTGTTTTGTTTTGATTTTGTTTTTTTGCTTCTTGAGGTTCAGTTTCATGAGTTAGATTTCAAAGACATATGTCCCTTTAAGTAAAATTATCGGATATGATTTTTTTTTAAAGCTGTGTTGGAATAAAAAGAAAAGAAAAATGATGTTTATGTACAGATATGATGGTTAGGATGATGCAAATATGTAGAGTAGAGTGCTGTGTAATTGTTTTGGGGTACTGTGAAATGTTTTTCAGTTTTGCAGGATATGTATCTTGTTTTTAAACTCACCACCAAGGACAGTAGAGAAGAACATCTACAACATTTCACAAACGATTGGCTATTTTTGTAAAATGCTGTAAGATCAAGATTCCGTAATTAGTTTATTCTCTTAAACCTTCATTTAACTGACAAACTTACAAAACTAATTATTTTTGTTCGAATTTTGTAGCTTTCAGCAAATGGTAAACAGATTGCCTGAAACACATCAAAAGCTGGGAAAACATTTAAATAAGATAAGAAAGGTTTATAAACCTTTAAATCACATTGTTTTAAATGAATTATTAATAACAGGTACCATTATCTTGCCTGTGCATGAAAGAAGCATTGACTCTGGTCCTCTGCTGCATCAAAAAATGCAATATAAAATTTTCTCATTCAAAAAGAAAACAATAGAAATAAAGTCCAGGACTCTGGGTCTTTCAGGTTCATTTCAGATTGTCTTAATGATGGTAAAACTGGGAGGAGCAGCAAATTGAGTTAATGATGCCGCTAGTTATAGGAACAACAAATGTCAAGTACTCTGTACCAAAGATGAATGGAAAAATATAGACTATTATAAGTGTTAGATGCAGTAGCTAGCATCGGCCATTGCATAGAGGTACATTGGCATTTTAGACATTTGCTTCCATGAAGGCAACATCTTGTCCTGAGACATCCATTTTTTTCTAGTAGACCAATTCCAGACTTCATATGACATTGTTCAGAAATGTATGGGGAACCACAAGTGGATAATCAGACAGCAGTGAGCGCAGACTGTTAAGCAGCTGTTTTATATTAAGCCAGAATGGCAAACATTCCACTAAATTCAAATTAGAGACTTTTATTCCAAAATTACTGAAAATTAAGAAAGCCAAGGCCCAACATTTAAAGTGCATTTCAGGCATCTACATTTGCTTGAATTTAAAAAATACGATAATATGGGTTTTTTTAGTTGAATGAAAGGTCAAGAGAATAAACAAATCATGCACTTTTAAATCTATTTTCACTATTATTATTATTATTATTATTATTATTATGTGATTATTATGAATAATTATTTGTTTATTTAAAAAAGGGGGCTTAAAGGGTCATTTTTGGAAAGAAGGCTAAATACAACACAATTTTTAAGGCAAACATATTAAAGCTTTATACATTTTTGGTGAAGGCTGATGCATTTGCATTGGCCCTGAGTGACACTTTAAGGCCCATAAATGTTTTACAAATTCTTACAAAATTTTGTTTTCAGTGAATATTTAGGAAAAATAATAATAAAAGAATAACATATTTTTAGAGATATACTTTTTAAAAACAGAATTATCATTGTAACCTGAATGTACTGTAGTTAGAAAAGTAAATGTTCTGTAGTTCATAAAATAGTTCTTGGTTTTGCCACTAGACTTTTTTCATTTTCTCAAGTTCTTAAATTTGAAAGTGGCTTTTAAAGAAGGATACACACATGCCCGTTCACTTACAAGAATAATCCTGACCTCATCCTCAACTACTTCTAAATGTCACTTTGTTTAGAATGTCACACACATAAATTAAACTTCACAGGTCAGTAAAATATATATATATTTTTTTTTAATTTTAAAATCCAACAACAACGGGTAAAATCTTAAGATGGTATTCTGTCTTTGGTGGTGTGATTTAGATGTGAAGTACTTCTGTATATTGCTGTTTTCAATATGTCATGAGGTCACAAAATGCCACACACCAAAGAGCAGTGATATGGGTTAAGTTTCTATGATCTAATGCAGCCTATTTTTGCAATACTACTGAGGAAGGCATTTTGTGTGTGTGTTTGTGTGTGTGTGTGTGTGTGTGTGTGTGTGTGTGTGTGTGTGTGTGTGTGTACGTCGGGTATACATCTCATTGTAGGAACTAAAACCTGTTTCCACACTCACACTGTGGGGACCTTATGTAATCTGTGCGGACTAAAAGTTGGGGCCACCCACAATGCGAGTGATTACAATTTAAATGAAAGAAATGTTGTATTGTTAAGTTTAGGTTATGGTTAGGGTTAGGGTAGTAGTATCTATGGTTAAGCTTCAAATAATTGCTATAAAAACGAATGTAAGTCTATATAAAGTCCTCACAATGCCTGAAAACAAATGTGTGTGTGTGTGTGTGTGTATGTGTGTGTATTAAGACTGCAGCAGCAGCAGCAGCACATACCATGTGTCTAACCCCTGCACCTGTGTTACAGCAGTTTGGAATGGGGAGAAAACAGAATAGTTATCTACATGACAGCTGATATTTTGATGTAGTTGCTGCTGCTTGTTTCCCCAAGTGTTCATACTTTGAGGTTTTGTGTGTGATGATACCAAAAAAAAAAAAAAAAGAAAAAAACTAACCGATAACACAAAAGCAACAAAACAAAATAATAAATCTGATAAATCAAAGTGGAAACTCAACAATAAGTGGTCAAGGCAGTCTTTTCCCTTGGAAAGAGCTGACAGCTGATGAGGTAGAGGTAAAATGTTGTGGCTGTTTAGTCTTCCTCAGACGAGCCCTCTTCCTCCTCCTCTTCCTGCGAGACACAAAATTATTCTTTTGTTAGCCTCTGATATAGCAACCTACATCAGACCATGGTGGATTTTATGGGACTTTATGGGTGTTTAAAAAAAGTACATACCTGAGCAGGCTTTTCTTGGACCACTTGCTGTGGCTGGAAAACACACAAAAATCATTTGTTTTATTATTACTATAAGAACTTAATATTGTTTTATTTATCAATATAGTCAAATGTATATTATCTTAAGTTCTTATAAATTTAATCTTATTGTGGAGCCAGTTATGTATTTTTTTGTGTTATATTTTTTTAATCAAAGCATGTCACCGCTCAAAAAATATTACAATTAAGCAAAATTTGGCAGCAGAACCCCAACACCTTGCACAAATGAGGCTGAATAAAGCCTAAACTGTGTCTTACTTGAGTTTCATCATACCCACTATCACTGCCACCCCACAGGAGGAGACTCTAAGACCCCCCTAGACAGCTGAGATTTTGTCTTTCCAAGTTGCAAAAAAACGTCAGTCCCCTGTGTTTGCAAACCAGTTATTACACACACATACACACACACACACACACACACACACACACACACACACACACACACACACACACACACACAAATACTCTCTGCCAGATTGTTGGGAACAGCTGGTGTATTTAGTGCCAGTTCCTGCTGGAATGCCAGCAGACTATAACACAGTAAATGTCAACACCGGATGGACCTTGGAGAAAACTGTGTACAGAGATAAAGAAAAAGTTTGGAAGTAATGAGGCAGACAGGTGCCTTCCAACAACTGTCAATAAAAATCGGATCGTATGGCAAGACAGCCAAACATATTGTACTAATAAAATAAAGTGCCAAGAGTTGCTAAATTTACATTGAAAGAAGAGGACGTGTATAATTGTAAATAAATAACATATAGATTGGCACCCTGTCGTGGGAGCCGCCAAACGTTCTCCTCCGGAGGGGCATGGGGAACCTCGCCCCTGCGACTCTAGTAGCGGATTAAGCGGAAGATAATGAATGAATACATCAATGAACGTGAAATGTTAATTAAAAAAGTGGAAAACTGTAATTTCTAAATATTCCGTGGTTGTATAGTGTCCACATCTCACAACACTTTACAATACAAACATTTTACTATACAATTTTCAGGCATTTAAAACAATCTTGCAAAATGTTCTGCTCTGGTTCACTGCTTTAGAACAAGGCTTTAACAGAGCCAATAAACATGAACATGTAGTGAGTCGTTTTATAATAAGAGACACTGTACATTTAACCGTCTTATGTAAGCCATTAAAAGTGTTGATGTTTTTTACTTTATACGTCATTTGATCTTTGCAAAAGCAAACTTTAATTTGTCTCTTTCCCATCGTTGATTATGGAATGTAGCTCAGAACAAACACTATTTGAAACTAGAGCTCTATAGGTAGAGAGGCCCCCATTTTCTATGGCTCAGACCAGTCCCTCCGCCTCTTTTTCATTTCCCCCATCTGCACAAAAGGGAAAATCTCAGCATTGTCTTTCACAGGACTGAATCTCCACTTTGAAGTTGCTTGGAGCTGACACTCTGTGCCTTGTTTGAGACATGGACCAGGTCAGACTGGGGTCTAGTGACCTCAGGGCCCCCACAGGCTACCCACACACGTACGCTGTGTGCGGCCAATGGTAAATGGAACCAAATACATGTTCCCAATGAAGCAAGCGATTGGCAGAAGGCATCCCATCAGTTCTGAAATCTAACCCTGGAAATAAATGCACCATATCCCTGCTCTCTCCTTTCTGCCACACAGGTTTTAAAAATCCCCAATAAATTTGTAATAAAAAACCTAATTCAGTTTTAGTTTTTTTTTTTTTTTTATTGTGGGCAGACAGGTTCATTACATAAACCCTGCATATTAACAGAAATATGTTGAGGGTATCTCCACCACCACTGTTTTTCTAAAACTCATTTTGAAATTGATTTACCCTCTGGAGTGAATTCGAATCCTAATTTCCAGTAGGATCACTTCAGAGAGACAAACAAGGAAAGACTGGTCAATAAATGTCGAACGATGTTATGGTAAAAAGACCTTTCCATTTAACGGCTCCACACCACCCATTGACTGATAATGGGGCTCGCTGTTTAACTGGAGAAAACCAGGTTCGCTGATCAAAGAAAAATAATGTGTGGGAGACAAAAGCTAATTATCTGGTGAGAAAGAGCATTCCTGTAGTTTATCAGGCTCAAGTTGTGTTAAATGTTAATTCAACCCGAGTCATTTGGTAACACAGCACTAAGGTTTAATCATCATCAGACTCGTCTGCGTGCAGATAATCCATTAAATTAAACATTAAATCTCTTCAACAGTATATTTAGTCACAAACTGAAGACTACAGCATTCGAAATAAATTACTTATATACTGTATTATTATTTATTATTTATATATTATTTATTTGAGTGTTAGTTGTTATGCGGTTTCATAGCAGGAGATTTAAAAATGACAAAATACTTAATAAAATGTTATTTTTTAATTATCGAGTTTTGGATTGATTGTTTCGTTAAAGTGATTTAAATATGTGGTAACTACTGCAATAAGCAATATTTAATATACATTTATTAAAAATTTGTTTTTCATTTTGTTCCAGTGGTGGCAGTGGCTTAGTGGGTGGCACATTCACCTCACAGTGCTGGATCCAGGTTCGAATCCCAACCTGGGTGGAGATTTTATGTTCTCCCAGTGTCTGCATGGGTTTTCTCCAGGTTCTCCGGTTTGCTCCCACAGTCCAAAAACATGAATTGAAGGTAACATGGCTGCTCTAAATTGCCCCATCTAAATAGCCCTTATATAGTGTGTGTGGTAGAGTGTGCCCAGTGATAGATTGGCAATCTGATTTGTTTACAATAATGCACACCCGCTCATGCCTTATTGCGTTAGTTACCACTGCTGCTATATACTGAAGGTTATTATAGCAGGACCTTATAAGCATTACTACACATTTTCATTATGTTGCAGTATTTTTCTAAGACTGAAACTGTACAGAGTGGTCAGTGAACTCTCTCAGCCATAGTGCATTGCTATATAACATTGGTCAAGCACCCAGTTACTGTCAAACAGCTGATTGGTACACATGCCTTGCATGAAATATTACAGGAACAAATATAATGCCTTTATGACTCGGGTTCGAAAATGAAGAAAAACCAAAAAAACAACACTACTGAAAATAATATCATATTATTTCATACTAATAAGTCTGAACTTGGGCATTTAATCCTCCTATTAACCCCCCCCCCTCCTATTAACATGTCCTTAGCCCTGTACATGAATATCAGTTATGCAATTTGCTCTTTTATAAAATGTAACCGAACACACAAGTGCTTTGCCTACACTTAATGTCTAGTCTACACCTTCTGCCCCTTTTTCAGTTCTGAAACCAGAGTCATTTTGTTAATCATTGGCACGATGGGTGTGGGCTTTTACCAGCAACGGTCTGTGTGGTGGTGCTTTGTTGGCAACAATACACTGCACACCTTCACTTTTGCTCTAGAACATGACGGAACCAGGACAGATCAGACCTCCTACTGCTTACTGAAACCGTTAAAGGGTCTTCCTCTCCCTGTGAAGTGGATGACTTCCACTACAGAATACCTTGGAAGTGATTCATAGCACTCGGTTTTCAAAGAATTTACGAGTCAATTCTTGTAAAATCTTGTCAGCTTTTTTTGTGTGTTCTAGGCAAATGCTTTTGGATATGTAACAACTCGCTGAAAATGCCGCTGCCTTGCAGAAATCCTGATTGCAGCTTGTTCTACTCACAATTCCCATTAATCATAGGGACTTTGAAAACTGTTGCTCGCATGTATTCAAAGCCAGTCTATCTGTAAAGCTTAGAAAACGGTTGGACAGAAAGCAAAAGTATATGTTGAAAGGGTAATTAACTTGTAGTATTTTCAGACCCAAGTCCTGAAACATATGCTGCAATTACTAGATGCCCCATAGAAGAGAATGCTGGGATAGTACATAGCTTTCCTTAAAACACAGCAGTAGCAGCAGTTGTACTCTCAGAACATGGCTTGTATGACAACTTATGCATGCCATGTTTCATGTACTTACATCTGCCAACTGTTGGAAACCCCCTTTACTGCTTCTGCAGTTTGGAACTGTTGGATGAACTTTAGTTTTTGATTGGTTTTAAGAATTATGGAATGTTTCAATTCATGCAAAAAAATAATATTCTCATCTTTTTTTTTAGTTTTTTTTGGTGTTTTGGGAATTTTCAGCTATATCATCTCTTTAACAAATACCTTTTGTAATAAAAAAGGGGGGGGAGGCGCAGCATCAAATAACAATCAGGTTTTATGAATTTATAGTGTAGATGGTTTTCTGCATAACTTCTGACTTGTAATGTTCTCATTTGTAAGTCGCTTTGGATAAAAGCGTGATGCATTTAAATGACTAAAATGTAAATGTAAATCATCTAGGAAGCAAAACTTCAGTCAAAAGATAAGTTGTAATACAAACCCCAGTGTATATTTTGGGTTTTATGTTGTTTTTATAAGAACTTTAAGACTTTCATTTGCGTGCCACCATATTACTGAACATCATCGATGATGCCAATTTGCTTGTATTATCTTGTATTATTTGGTTTCGATTCAAGCCAACATGTTCCTTTCCTAAAGATATGCAACAATGAGTTTTATGTCCCATTAATATCTGTTTGATGTCGAAACAAGCATGACTTATTTATCCCAAATCTACAAATCCAATGCTGTTTTACCAGTTATTTAAAGACCACACAACTCATTCATTTTACCTTGCTAGTAAAACAAAGAAGGATGTCTAGAGCACGAACGTGCATCTTATGTTCGCTCTAACTTTAAACTCTGAACACATGGTTTGCGTTTGCACAAAAAGCCATTTTTTAAACACGGTCTCCCTCCTAGGGGTTGCTGACAAAAATTCCACAAAGACAGGAAAAATTAAAAAAAAAAAAAAAAAAAAAAAAAAAAAAAAAAAAACACTGCCTGATTTGATGAGGCAAACCTATCCAGGGACTCCCTCATTCAAGGCAGACCCCACAGACAAGCCACCCAGTATCAGTACCCCTCCCCACATCCACCGCTTGTTAGAATAAAGACCACATGCTCTGTTCAACTGGAGGTGGAAGTAAAAAGGAGCTAGACATCTCCTGGGTTTATGGGTGGCACAGCATCAGCTTTGTGATTTCTCCAGGAATGCCTCCACTATTTCGCCTGATCCTAAAAAGATTGTACAGCCCAAGCCCTCAGGTCCTCCCTAGCCAACCAAGTCCTCCACCCTGCGTTCCTCTCTTCTCAGTCTCCTAATCGACCACCCTCCCCTACCTAACAGTGCAATGAATGGCACCTATCAGAGCTGAGCTAAACCCCACGATTAGGGGGAATTTGCCGAAGGGCCCATTGTAGAGGAGAAAAATGTCTGCCAGAGCAAGGAATGTGGAAAATTCCTGGCAGGACAAGCAGCCTTTTGTTAAAGAGGGGTTTTTTTTCAAGAAGGGGCTGTTCTGGAGGGAAAGAAAGGCGCAAATTGGATCTGCTCTGTTTAGGAACCTCTGCTGTTTGAAGTGAAATCAGTTCCCAGAGTTTCTCAAAGGAGAGAGGTGCTGGGCAGCTCTATAAAATTTCTTGTTGTGAGGGTCCAAATTAAAAAATAAATATCTTTTTTAAACCTGTTCCATTCGGCCTAGAGAAATAATGTTTAACTGTAAAGAGTGTAATCTCCTCCCTCTCTCTTCATAATTACCCACAGTTTTTCAGAGACAGTCTATGCACATACACATATTATAATAAACCTAATGTATTTCTTGGATCCATAGAATGCAATTGTGGTTTTGTTCAGGGATAGTAGTTCAGTGGGAAAAAATCTGTAAAGAGTAGTCAACCCTGCCTGTAAAGCTAAATAGTACAGATGGTGTGGATTAACCTGTTCTTTAAAACAACTCCACTGTAGAGCCTGTTCCCCAACAGAGAACTGACTGATGCTGCTACCAGAGCTGCTGCTTATTATGAATGAAGTTACACTTTAAAAACCTTGCAAAAGAGTTCTTAACCAAATCATCTGAATCCAGCTGTTAATCTGCAATTAGTCTTCTTGATGGCAGTAGCATGCTAGAAAAGGTATATTCCAGAACAAGAGCTTATTATTGTGGTTATCTAATTATTTCGAATGCTTACTGTTCCAAGTCCAGCTATTTCTCTATTCACTAATCACTACATATCCATCCATCCATCCATTATCTTCCGCTTTATCCTATATTAGGGTCGCGGTGGGGTTCCCCATGCCCATCCAGGGGTTTTATCCAAAGCGACTTACAAGGGGAGTACAGGGTTAATCACAACATCCCCGAAGCAATGAGGGTTAAGGGCCTTGCTCAAGGACTCACATTGGTAATTTCAGTGGACCTGGGATTTGAACCCCCAACCTTTACATTGATAGCCCAACACCCTAACCACTGAGCTACCGTGCCAGTAACTGGGGGTCCAGTTTTTAAATTCCAATCTGAGTGGAGTTTTCATGTTCTCCCTGTGTAGGTTTCTCCCAGGTTCTCCAGGTTCCTCCCACAGACCAAAACATGGATTCAAGGTATATTGGCTGCTCTAAATTGGCCCCTATACAATTGTGGGTGTGTACCTGTGTGAGTGAGTGTGTACCCAGCGTTAGATTGGTGCCCTGTCCTATGTGCCTGAAACATTCTACATTGGACACAGGGTCACTGAGGCAGACAAAGAAGGAGGCCTTACAGGTAATTAAATAAATCTGTGACTGGACAGTTTCCAGTCCAAAATGTGTCACTGAGATGTGCATAAACTCTGGTAACTCTGCCATGTCTGATGCACTGTACACAACACCAGCACAATAATCAGTTAAATACCACCCCATCAATGTACAAGTATCAACAAACATCCAAATTATATCTGCTCTGTTGTGGTCCTGTGGGAGTCCTGATCATCATGGAACTGAGTAAATGGGACTAACAAAATATGTAGAAGAACAACAGCTTGTAATATTACTACAAGGTGCATCTATATGATAAAGAAGTGTAAAAACAAGGAGGTATGTTTAATAATGTGGCCAGTGAGTGTTTACACTATTGAACCAAAAATCCACTATTTGCATACAAATAAAAACCACCACATACATATAGCAACAAATGTATGTCCATTAGGGACCACAGTGTGGACACGAGGTGTCTAAATGTCAATTGTGTATTGGACAATTAAATTAATCACTGGTCCGAATGTAAATACTAGTCTAAAAAGGGTTCCCATAAACATTTTCAAAGGTTTCAAAGGTGTTTTACCAGATAATTATATATGTTCCTTCAAATCAATACCTGTCACAACCATGAACTTGCAATGCTCATTATAACTTGTCTTTTTAAATACATAATAATTCTTTATTTTAGTTATAGTTTTTGCATGGAAACATTTCAGACATGTTCAGTCTGAAAGCCATCAGCGATGACGGCATTCCCGACTGCAGCCCTGTGTCGGCCCAGCCTGCCCCTGAACAGGAAACAGAAGCAGCACATGTGGGGCCTAAGCTTGATGGAGGCCTTGGCTTGTGTAGAGGCCTCACCATCAATAACACAGGCTGCATACCTTTCCTTGCCCTTACAAACACAATTGCACCCCCAACCCCCATGAATATCTTTCACTTCATCAGTTACTCTTTCTCATGTCAACACCCCTGTGAAAGCTAGTTATACGGCGTAATTAGGTGAGTGCTTTCATGTTGGTTGCAGATAAGACTTCTGTAGACTATTTTGTAAGCTATGGTAGAATAACCTAGTGGTTGACCAATGGTATGGATTTAACCTACTTTCTGTTTGACCTCTTTTTAGAGTGCCAGGTATAATGACAGAGAGGTTTACCTTTTTAAGATTAAAGCAGGAGCCTTACAGCTTATGAGGTCATTGTTCAAGGTATGGGATCAAACCTAAATAAACCTTTAATAAGAAAAAAAATTGATGATATAGTCAAAGTATATGAAGTATGTATAAAGCAAGTCAAAGCATAATAAACCAATGTAATTTAAAGATAAATGAATTGATTTTCTTACATAAATTGTCCTGTTTTAACGCTATCATTTAAGCGTATAATACGTAAGATTTCTCATATGATTTAATAATAATAATAATAATAATAATAATAATAATAAAAATCCATCCATTATCTTTATCCTATATCCTCTACTAGGTCGCGGGGTGGGGTTCCCCATGCCCATCCATGGAAGAACCCAGGACAGGACGCCAATCCATCGCTGGTAATAATAAAAAATGTAGGGTAAATTTAGACTTGAAACCAGATTGGATAATAATCAGGTGTGATAAAACTATACAGTTGGAATCTAACTACTGACTTGTCATTAACCAGGGACTTGTGTCTCATTTGTAAGTGTCTTTGGATAAAAGCATCTGCTAAATGACTGAATATAAATCAGAAAAATGTAAAAATCAGTTTCAAAGTTTCTTTTTCTTACAGGTCACATGTTCAACTTTTTTTGGTATTTTTTCTAGTTTTGCAGCAAACTGTATGAAGTTACAAACTGAAATAGGATATTGTGGTTGAACAATAAGCATGTGTAACTCCACACAATCTTTTGGTAACGTCTGATTGTTTACAGGTTAAACAACAGAGATTCTTTACTTGAAGTGCAAATAAGAGTAAGTGCACATGGAGTCATACTGACTCACACAATCATTCTGCTGCGACACTGAATCCCCTTAATCATGTACCTTACAAATGCTTTATATGTTCACAAATATATATATATATATATATATATATATATATACATACATACATAAGAAAGGTCCAAAACTTTTCAAACAAAGTGGTTTTTAAACTCCCCCCACCACAATTCTAGACTTGGATGAATCCCAATCCCGTTCATCTTCACCACCCTTCTTCCTCCTCCCTACTGCCGGACTCTCCCTCCTGTTTCGCTGAGCTCCAATTCCGCTTCTTACCACCTGCCAACAGTGTTTGTCTCATAGCCAAGAGCAGCACAGTCTTGTGTAGATGAGAGTACTTCCTCTACACCCCCATCCACCCACACCCCACGCCTCCCTGTTCATTCATTTACTCATTCCTCTGCCTTTTTCCTAAGCGTAGGGCACGGTGGCTTTCCAGTGTTCGGTTTTCACTGACTAATGTACCCCTGCAGATACCGAACTGGTGTTGACTTCATTTAAATAAAGCAGGAGGTCAAAGGGGTTTTAGGGCTGCATTGCATTTGCTATCCTGGCAGCTTGTCCTGGCATAATGCTATGGTGGCCTTGACAGAGTGACATCTATTGGTAATAAAATATAAGGCATGGATCTATAATAAGCTAAATTGCTATTCATTTACATTGGGGTTAAATGCACAGATTGTCTGCCAAGTGTTAAAACAAGTCTCAATTGAAAAAAAAACCTGTTGACAAAGATGGGTTCGAACTGCCCAGGAAAATAAATTCAATTGTAGTCCGGCTTGCTTGGTGTGGAACCAAAAGCATTAAATGCAATGGACACCAGCCAGCTGGCAGCATAAAAGGAGGGCTGCTCTGCACAACTGATTAATGATCGCTGTTCGAGGACAAAGATTTTCCCCCGATCTGCCAACTGTGGAGCCTGTCCACTTGGCATGGAGGACACTGTCCATCTCAGCACCTGTGCAGGATGCAGACTAGGAAAAGGAAGACAGAGACTGTAAATCAGGCTACTCGTCTGTTTAGGCCTGGACAGCCATCAGCACATGTGCTGAAATGGGTGACTTGTAAAATGTTCACAAATGTCATCGGGATGATTTGAAATGTAAAGAGGTCACCATCTGTATCCTTCTGTGATATGCCGACCATGTAGTTCCAAAACATGAAAATGCTATTTACCAGACGGTAAAAAGGACAAATAATGCTGCACATTAAAATACAATGTTTATCAGATTGGGATCACATTTTATTATTAGTTTACATCCAATCAACTGACATAGAGGGCATCTATCATTACAAATATAATGGATTATCGGTCACTCAAAAAGAACTAACCCAAAATATTAAGCCAGGACCTTTTTATATTAAAGTAACAGTGCTGCTAACTGCACCACCAGCAAGAGATACAGTAGCAGTCAAAAGTTTGGACACACCCCTTCTTGCTCCATTGTCTGTTTCCTCCACTGACCATATAGATGGACTTTGTAGTTGTACAATTACAGACTGTAGTCCATCTGTGTTCTATGTGTTGTTAGTCCTTGTTTGGTTCTCTGTTCTCTATTGATCAGGAGCATCACAGAACAGGTATCATTTGGGTGGTGGATTGTTTATTGTCAGTTCTGCAGTGACACTAATGTAATGAGGGGGTGTTTAGTGCAGCAGTGCTGCTGTAGTTTAATTAATTTAAACACCTCAGTGACACCGCTGGGATAGGAATAATACACAAATAATAAAATAAAATAATACCCAAACAGATGGACTACAGTCTGGAATGGTAGAACTACAAAGTCCATCATTACTGTAAGTGGATCTGAGAACATGGACAATAAGTGGAGCAATATGTATAGAGGGGTGTGTCCAAACTTTTGATTGGTACTGTACAGTTTCCTCAAATGTTGCTACAGTCTATAAGGCAAATTTATCACCCATCAGTACTAAGAAATGATTTCATAATGCATAATAATTTTGGAACTGTGTTTGTATTAGGTAGATTATTTTATAACTACTATACAGTCTAAAATGTAGAATAAAAATTTGCAGCTATGCTTTAATTGGTTATGTTCTGCTGTGTGATAGCAAAACGTAAATGTGCTGCATGGAAACTTTTCTTAACAATGTTCTATTATAATTTGCCTAGATTATGCCAAAATCTTAAATCTCTTGATTTGCACTCGGAAGTAGATATCGACAAGCACACATTTACGTTCTCTGTTGGTGGCCAGGACCATTTTCTTCGATTTACTATTGGGGGGTGGTTAAGGATGGCTTATGTTGGTGTTGGTGGTGGTGGTGGTGGTGGTGGGGAGGGTGAGACGAGGGAAAACATTCCAAAGGCCCCGTGTAGCCAAAAAGGATATGCTATAATTAGTTCCAGGAGAGCGAGTGGTAGCTGAATGAAGAAAGCTGGCTTGTGTATCCAAGAAAAGAATGGCAAGGCTCTTAACAAGTCCACGCTGTATGCGTGGAGGGAGCCATGTGACTATGGTGGAGCCTTGGCCATGCCAATTCATCTGTGACAAAATAAAGCTACCAAACAGATCAACCCAGGCTTTCAAAGCCACACAAAGTCAGCCATACATGTGGACGGCCCTGCGAACACACAAATTCCCTCAGTCCATTCATAAAAAAGAGAGGGAAAGAAAACAAATTCGATGCTCTGCCCCTGACCGCACTGGTCGAGTTAATGGGCGACTCCTGGTGTGCGTCACAGCCCTTGGATAAACGAGAGCCATCTACAAAAGCAGTCCTTGGTGAGGACACTCAGGCTCTGATAGCACACCGCCTCTGACTCATTCTCATTTATAAACTGAGTTGATTACAGATGCCTCTTGCTGCACAGCTCACTCTGTGTCACGGGATATTTTAGATTCTGCCACACAGCCAGTCTCACTGGTGGTTTTGCTTAGCAAGGCAGGAAGATTTCGGACAGCATTTTTTTCATACATAGCAGCTGGAATCCTGGGACTAAGGCAGTGATTCATTAATTCAATGAGTCTGTCTATATATTGTTAGTCAATTAACCACAACAATCGTAGCACTTTGGCCGGAGCAGGTCCAAGCCTAATTACAGGACACAGATGATGCTACCATATTTACATGACATTACAAATTAGTACTTTCGTCCATAACATGTCTACGATGTGATGAATCTGACCGTGGAAGGCCTGAAGCGTAAGCTGTTTTTATACTGACTGCACAGCAGAGTAAATACTAAAAAGGTCTCGTCATAACGCTGACTTTTTCTTTATAAACAGAGCCTAACAATCGTGGTGGGAGGATTGGTAAAACAAGTGTGTGTGTGTGTGTGTGTGTGTGGTAACACTTCTACAATTAGCTGTGTGACCTTAAATTTAATATGTAAGAAGATATTTCATCTTTAACCAGGTATCTAACTGAACTCTGAACCGATGTTACCAAGTTAACATTATAATGCTTCAAAGTAAATTGTAGACGTTTGTCCAAATATAAAGAGTAAGACCAATCAAAAGTTTGGACACGCCCCCTACTTGCTCCATCGTCTATTTCCTCCACTTATCATATAGATGGGCTTTGTAATTTTACAGTTATAGACTGTAGTCCATCGGTTTTCTGTTTCTGTTGAATTCGGGTGGTGGATTGTTTATTGTCAGTTCTGCAGTGACACTGATGTGGTGAGAGGGTGTTTAGTGCAGCAGTGCTGCTGTAGTTCATCTCAGTGACACTTCTGGGATAGGAATAATGCACCAACCAATTAATATCTGCAATGTGGGGCTACTATTGAGGTTCTTACCATTAGAACAGAGTAAAGGGTACGTACACAGTATGTACTGTAGTCCACAAACAGATGGACCAAGACAAGCATATTTATAACTATATTGTCTTACTGGAAAAACCTATCAAGCATTCCAACATAAAAAAAAACCTTCGCATGATTTTAAATGTTATGTCCTTTACATTTTTAAAACCTAGTTATTAATTATTTGTACAAATTGACCAGATGCCAACCAGGCCGGCACAATGCATTGCCTGAGCTCTGACATCACAGTGCACCCGTGCGACAGTCACTTTGCAGGATGTTCTGAACTTTGCAGGATGTGTAAAAACATCGCGTCAATCCTGACAGGCTGCGGGTTCTTGTATATTAGAATAAAATATTTCTTCAAGCATGTGGATGTAAAGAGTGAGTTCTAGCCCATCACAGACAGCCTTGTAAGGGGTCATTCATTTTAAGGGTCTATTAGTTGAACCTATTATTACTAACCACTAACAAGATCAGGATCTTATTGCTAAACGTCTGAAAGAAGTTCAAATTAGCAAAGCCAACCTGCATTCAGCCTGCTTATACGAAACAGCTTATTGCATGTGTGGAGAAATACTTTTATTTTATACTGGCTGTGTATTAGTACATTTGTGGATTAATCCCAGGTAGATAGACATATGTTTGCAAGTATAAAAATGTACTTTCGGACTGTCACTAAGGATGTATAAATACGCATCTCATATTTCTTAACGTTGCTCCTTGCCCAATTTAACATGCTTTGGCAGAGCCCTGTTGCATTAATATTCTAATTATTCTTAATACTTTGTAATCAAACTTTTTCAATGCCATTGACTTGTTTTCATTCTTTTCACCACACATGTTTGAACAGAGTGATGGAAGGAGAAACAGATAATGCTGTGACTAAAAAAAATGACGCAGTTTTATTGCCCTGATGGTTTAAACGGCAGATCCTAAGAGGCAAAAATGCTTAGCACATGATTTTTAAGCAGCCAAAAAAAAATCTCTATTCTGTATTTGTCCAAGACACAGTGACATCAGTGTGTGGGTGGACAGAGCATGTGTGTGTCTAAGTAGGTGATAGACTGCGTAGGTGTGTGCAAGTAAAATAGCAGCGAAATCAGTGCAGTAAATGTGACCTTCTTTATCAGGCCAGTCCAAAGTGTTCAGTGTTCAGTGGTGGGTGACGTCAGCAGTTCAAGCTACTATTATTCAAGCTTTACCACTGCTATTAATTCTGGTTCTGTAAAATAGCCGAGGTTGCAACTTTTGGGGACAGGTGATTTTTTTGATAGCTTAATTAATTAAAAGCGTGATCTTTATTACAGCAGAGTTTCCACACTGAAGGGAAACAGGCTCTGTGATTACAGGCTTTGATAGTAATGCAACTCTAAACTTGTAGTTCAAAGTTGTTTAAGTACACAAATAAAGTAACATAGAATAATATTTGAGATATGATAATCTTGCCAACTAAGGAAACCTGCAGGATTGTGATAGCTCTGTGGTTTGGATGTAGAACTTAATTTTATCTAAATGGAAGGGGTTCAAGTCCACCAAAGGTGCCAACGTGGGTGCCTGAGCAAGGCCTTTAAACCTTATTGCTCCAAGGTGGCTGTATGAAGGAAGGCAGTTCCTGTACTCTGATCCTAACCATCAAGCCATTGTACTTCACATGCACATCGCTTTGGATAAAAGCGTCTGTAACATGACATAATACAATATAATATTTGGGTTAATGGTTAATGGGGCACTGCATGCCCACATGGTTACCAGCATGCCATGCCCTGTAACAATTTGTATGCATTTTTTGGACTTTTGAACTTGTAGTGTTCTTAGGGTTAAAATCCACTGTCTAGTAAAGCTGCCACTTAAACAAGGCTCTGATTGCTCCATGGGTGCTATATATTGATTAAAACAGCCAGTGGGTGGGTGTCTGATAACATATACAACAGTATACATAGTATGTTAAAAAATCTAAATGTTATGAAAAGTTGCTTATGAAAAATTGGTAGCATAATTTCACATTCATACATAGATTCTCTCTCACACCAGCACATCTACACAGAAAGTTTCCATAGAGATCTGATCTGTGTTTTAAAGGTCATATTCATTTATTCGTTTTGGATATGTGATCAAATATATTAATAAGGGAGGTAAATTTTACAATAGAATAAATATTTGATATTCAGTTTAAGATCCTTTATTAAACTTATTAAACTTGACAATGTATTTAATTATCAGCTGAAACAGGCTTTTTTTTTTTTCATTTTCAGAGCAAAGAGAGATATATCTTGGCACTTTGGTCTTCTGGTCAGACCCCTTCGCTACAACTGTGTTGTGCTCAGATCTAGTCTTTAGTTCCTCTGGAGAAAATCTCTTGACTTAAACATCAATTAGTTCATTTTCGGCAAGTGTGGTTTGAGAGTATTTTGGGATTGTTTAATGCCCTACTCATTCTTTTCTTTTTGTTTACTATATATATATATATATATATATATATATATATATATATATATATATATATATATATATGTATTTGTGCCATGTTTACATTTACATTTACATGTACTCATTTAGCAGATGCTTTTATTCAAAGCGACTTAATGTGATTAGTTAATTATAAACTGCTACATTTTATTATAATCAAACCTAGGCTTCCAGATTATTATTTTTTTTAAATTCTTTCATAGCAAGTGCTTTGTGATGTGTTTTGAGATTTTTCTTAAAATATGAATTATGGCTTACAGACAGTGCTGGGAATATGGTTCCACCATGTTTAAGTGCAACATCATTTAAAGTAAAAAATATATAATAAAAAAAGACTTAAAATAAAACTTAAAAAAACAAGCAACTCTGTTGTTTAGATGCAAATTAGTAACTAACTACTTAAATACTGCTTCCACCCAAGTGGTCACCCCTGTGGATACTGGGTCTATACCTCACAACAGATTATCTGGTCATTATTTATAGTAACAGTAAAAAAATAAATAAAATAAAAAATAAAAAATAAAAAAGTAAAAGGCAAATAAGTCTATGTCTTTCGGATTGCCTTTAAACTGTATTATGTGACCCTAAAAAAAAAACAGTGTATAAGCATACAATGGTATGACAAGTTCCAATCTAACACACTATAAAACCCCATCAACTAAAGCACACAGAGTGGAGGAGAGAGTGTAACAAGAAGATCGTTTTCCCTCATATCTTTTGAGAATTTTCCTGGAGGTTCGTTTTACTGCTGCTTCTTTTTCCGGGATATCAATCAAAAGTGTCACTTACGAGCTGATAAACACAGGTTTTTAAGCCGTCTATGGAATTATTAAAGTGAAGCTGTAGTCTGTGTGAAGTCTAAACATTTTCTTTAACTGATAATACAAACGTTTGCACAGTCTTTTTAAGTACAAGCTGCCGAGCGAGCAAGCAGTGGCACGGCTGAGTAGAATGCCTGTAGCAGTTTCCCAGACACAGCCTTAAGCCTAGTGCTGGATTAAATTGCAGTGATTGATGGCAATTTCCCATTGATGAAAATCCTTTTAGTCCATGACTAGGCTTAATCCGGGCCCCTAAACATGCCTGAAATGCATTTAAACCTATATAATCAATATAGTAACCGATGTGCCGTTAAAGAGTCTATTATAAGCCATTTAAGTGAAATATTCAGCAGGAAAAACATCATAATTAGATTTGTGTTGAACATGCTACTCTTAAATGCACTATTTTATCAATTCTCAAACCAAAGGAATTAAATAAGATGAAACAATTCGAAGTGACAGCTCAATCAGCATTAAAACATAAGGTTTGAAACACAGAAGAGAGAACATACCCATTTCCTTGGTCTTCCTCTTGGTCTTTTCTCCCCTGTGGATTCAGCTTTCTGTGAACATAGAATAATTTAATTAGTCCTGTAGATATCATTATCACATGGCAGCAGTAGTGGTTGGTATGTCCACCTCTCAGCGCGGGGGATCCAGGTTTGAATCCCGATCTTGGGGATCCATGTTGGGTTTGCTGGTTTCCAAAAACAAGGATTCAAGGTGATTTTGCTGCTCTAAATTGCTCATATATATATATATATATATATATATATATATATATATATATATATATATATATATATATATATATATATATATATATAAATGCACTCATCCTGAGTAAAGCAGATACACCAAGGACAGGGTGTCAATCCAAAATTGGGTATATACACTCACACACACACACACACACACACACACACACACACACATTGAGCCTTTAACCCTCGTTGTATCCACCCTGTGATCTGACCCCATCCATCTTTTTGAAACTTGTAAGTCGTTTTGATTAAAAAACGTCTGCTAAATGACCGAATGCCATAAGTAATGAGTGGATCAGCCACTGATCCACTCATTACTTATGGCATTCGGTCATTAAACACCTCAGTGACACTGCAAGACTAAAAACAATTCACCTGCTGAAATTGTGCAAGCATCAGTATTATGCTGACATCATCCTGAAGGGTTGATGAAGGTTAGGAGGATGACTAACACAAGCTGTGCAGCATCTAATGAAGGATTATCTCTGATTTCACATCTACGTGGTGGTGCAGTAAGGTAGATATGGACATGGACATCATGATTTAATACCCCAACAGCACTGCTTTGTCCGATTGAATTGGACCGGTGCAACATACATTAACACACCACCACCACGTCAGTGTCATGAATGTGAAACAACACTTGATTTGTGGTGATCCTGTGGGGTATCAGTGAAGAGTACTAAAGTCTTACTAACTATGATACAGAAGGACTACCAGTCTGCAACTATGGAACTCCAAATGCCATTTATAAGAGACGTGGACCTGATGGAATCATGACAAAACAATGGTGTAGAAACAACGAGATGTCACTAATTGAGCAGCCAGTGAGGATGAACGACAGATTATTATCAGCAGATAATCTAGATAAGGATACAGTTACGTGCCTCAGGTCTTAATATGGAAAACTTAATAACAGCTGTGTATGTTATGAAAGAGCAGCTGGAGATTTGTCTTTTCGGGCTTCATGCTGAAGTATTGCAGAAATGCACCAACTCTACTGAGACAATATTTAAGTTTATTAAGTCATCCAGCTGCGTTCATCAGCTCAGTGCCTCAACCAAGCAATGGCCTCTCAGCCAGCTCATCTAATTTTAAAGCCTTACACATGTCATATCAAATATTTTATATTAGTACTTTGGTAGAAGAACTTTTTTCTGGTGTGTAATCCTCATATTGGCGTGTTTTAAATATACAATCGTTTTCCATGATGTATTATGTCCTGCTCTTTTCATTCTATGGCTAGTCTGTCTGTCCTTACTCTGCTCTAGTTCTACATTTTTAATCAGGATATTTAGTGGTGTGTAAACAAATCCTCCAATCAATGATTCATGACTGCTTTTGCATATCTTGTTTGTCTGTTCTTACCGCCGCTGTCAAGCTTTATTTGCTCCTCTCTGACATAAAAAGTACGTCAGACAGGTGCAGTGTGCACTAAGGGGAGTTCGGCTTGAATCTGTTGAATTTAATCTGGTTTTGTAACAAGTTACAACGGTTTAGGATTTCAGTTTCACGGTAATATTGTCAATTACTTTTCTAGGGGAATCTGGAGCATTTGGGACCGATAAATGTAAAAGTGTAAATGTGATGTTCAGTGTGTCATACTTCACCTCTGCCTGTCCATCTTTTCATTAATTGTTCCTAAGCGTGTTTTATAAATATATACTGTGTTTAGATTAAGATTCCAATGTAATGTGATACCTCGGTCATGTTATGTTCATACATCAAGGTCATCATGCTTGCTAAGCCCCTTCCTATGGTTTGAAAAGCCTCAATAGGAGTCACTCCTCTGTATACATTAGCCTCCAAGGCCACGGTCAGAGGGGTAAAGAGTGCAGCGGGACTTTTAGACTGAACACAAACACATCCAGTCATTAAATTTGTAGGATTTATTGATGATTGTTTAGTCAAATGCCTTTACCGAATATTCCGTTTCCTTTCATCTCAGCAGCTCTTTCTGCCCAATGTTTATCATAACAATGCCAAATGAGATAAAACAGCTGAAAAGTTGTTGTCTCATTGGCCGATAAGTGCTGAGTGGTTCGATGTGGACTCATACCTGCTTTCAATGATGGATGAATACCAAGAGGAACTAACTTAGCTATCAGTGAGTGATCGTCCCTACAGCAGATAAATGAGGAGGTCCACACTCATCCTCTGGTTAAGGATTCAATGACGTAGTAAAAGGTTCCAATCAAGACTGCATGTCCAAAAAGACAGTGGATTTCATCACAGGCCACACAGCTGATCCGAATGTTATTTTATAGTGATGCAGAGTGCAGATGAATGATCTGCTTGCATGCACACAATTACTTTAATAAATATTAAAAAATTCATGGGCTTTTACTGCATTTTTACTGAATACAAATATTATTATATTGTGGGTGTGCGTCAGGTAGGTATAACTTTACCTGTTTACACACTCCCACTGTGTGGATTTCATATAATTGTAAGTAGATTTAAATGGTTGGATGGTTATATTTATAGTTAGAAACATGTTATGGTTAATGTTAGAGTACTAGTATGGTACACTACTATGTTTAGGTTTGGGTAAGTCACCATGAAATGAATGAAAGTCTATGTAATGACGTGTGTGTGTATGGGTCAGGTTTCATTGGTATTAACTTATTACCATTCACTTCTTTACAGAGGGAACCGATGTGGAGTTAAAGGTTTTACAGTGAATTCAGACACACTGAGTGAAACCCAATGAGGAAATGAGTTTATGTGCCTTCTTAAAGAGATACAGAGCAATAACCCGCCTCTCACCTTCTGTGCTGCCTTGGAAGGTCCCTTGTTCTTACTTCCTTTTGGACGTCCTCGCGGTCGTTTGGGGACAGGCTCACCTGTTGGTTCCTGAGGAGATAAAGACTGTCTATGAGCACCAGGAGCAAATACACTGTATAGGCACTTTTACCCACTAACCCTGTTTATAAGCACTTTTAGCTTATTAGTGGTCTCCAGTTCTTCACAATGAGTGTGAGGGTCAATCAAGTCCATTTCAATGACAGTGCAGTGTGTGGGGTCACGAATTTATAGCAGTTTAATTGGAAAATATGAACGATTTTGCTTTTAAAAATACTGTACCAGCTAACTTGGGTGGGTATATCAATTCAAGTGCTTATGTGTGCATAGCTTACACGATAATTAGTCATAGGCCAACTCATAGATAAATCACGTAACCCAGACATCTAGTCTATGATTAAGTAATTATTACAAAAGGAATGCTGCTGAATTTAGCTTCATTACGTTTCAATTGCAATTTGATTTTAGGGTTATTTTTTTATTTATAAGCATAAGAGCCAAAACTATTGATTTGTTGATTAGTTATGGTTTAAGTCCACTATACTCCCAAATCAATTTTTTTTTTCATAAATTTAAAATAATTAGGGTATATGAATCCAACTTAACTTTGTGGTTTGTTACTTAATGGTTGTCAGGGTGTAAGAACGAGCGGAAAGCCGACTGCCGCCGTGCTCTGTGCGCGCTTTCTGGAGGTGTAAACACGCGCGGAATCCCTGTCTCGTGGAAAACCGAATGCACACGCTGATATAATACATTTCCAACACAAAAAAACACCCCACGCAGATTTAAAGTGAGGAGGTTTAATCTGACGACGAGACGCGCAAACGCCGCAACATGCGCTCTGCGGCTTTTGCGCGTAATAAGCGCAATAAGCGCAATAAGCTTTGGGGGTCGTGTCTCGGTCACAGGCTGCGTGAAATAGCCGTTAAAGAGGCGCGCGGGGTTTTTACACAATGCATTAGTGAATAAACGAGAGTGGGTTTGATTATGGCCATGCACCATTTACAACCGAAGCCGTTCAGACGCGCGGTTTGTTTGGATTCAGAGGCGATCGGCTGCATGAAGTCATGCTGATCGGGGTGAGATCTGCAACTTTTTTAATTGTATTCAAACGTGGACAATACAGTGGACAATACAGGGAGCGCAAAAAGTCTAAAAACAGAATAACACACCAATCTGCAACAAGCTCCACATAGGGAAAATTTTATAAAAGATTATAATTAAAAAATAAAGGCATGGCATGACTAGTATCTCGGATTAATATGTAGTTAGGTATTTAAGTAAGTTGTTTTATTATGGTTTGTGAGTGAGGGAGAGAGAGCGACAGTGCGTGCGAGAGGGGGAGAGAGTGTGTGTGTGTGTGAGAGAGAGAGTGTGTGAGAGAGAGAGAGAGAGAGAGAGAGAGAGAGTGAGAGAGAAAAGAAGCAAGTCGGTGACACTGACTGTCTGCGGCTTCCTGGGTCTGCCAGGTCCCCTCTTGGGAGGCTCGGCGGCCGGAGCGGGCTGCTCTTGGGACCCCGAGGCTTCGCCGGTTTCCTCACCACGGGCGCTCATTGCGACTCGGGGCAATTTCCAAGTTCCTGCACCGTGGCCCTCACCGGACGTCCTGCTGCGGGATTACGGGGTGGGTGCAACGGGCTGCACTCTGCGCAAACTCAGGGAATAACACTAATGATGCTGCTGATGGTCGTAGTAATAGTGATAATAATAGGAAACCCGAGTTGGCAATGCAGGGAGGGAAGCGTTCCTTAAAGGTGAAGAAGAAAAAAAAGCGCGTCAAAAAAACAAACAAACACAAAAAAAAAAATAATCGGCGATCCCCACGATCCTGGCGGTGGCTCGAGAAACACGTGCTGCCCCGGTTGAGTATTTGGCAAGTGAAAAAAAAAAGAAGTCTCCTCTTTAGAAGCGAGTGGGGGTGGCTCTGGTCATAAAATAAGCCCGAGATCAATAAGAGCGTCGGTAGGGTCCGCGCGGGCGACTGCGAGCCATTTTCAGAGGCAGATCCGCGCGCGCTGCACTGGAGATCCGAAACCTGCAGGGATAGGCTGTGCGCGACGAGAGTGCAGCTCGCCTTTTAAATGCATCCCTTCACCCAGACGCACTAAGTTCCACCGAGCCGCCAGGGCTGAGGTATATATTATTATTATTATTTAAAAAAGAGCCAAAATCACGGGGCTTTTTTTTCCCCCGTGGGTGGATAATACGAGAAGGGAGGGGACACGAGAGGCGCAAAAGAGAGAGGGGGTGGGGGGGGGAGAGGAAAAAGCGAGAATTGGATGCGTGCCATAGAAAACATGAGAAATTCTGCGCCGCTAAGAGGAGAGACCACGACGAGCCAAACTCACGTGTTCAGCACCATTCATGGCATTGGATGGCAGCCAGCGCGTTTTAACACTCGAGGCAGCGCAGCCGCTGGAGGAAGTTGCAGGATCGAGCATTACTAAAGGTGAAATGGTTTCGCCAACTTAATTAGGTGATTCAAGATTCAAGGCTTTATCGTCATGTGCACAATAAAGAAATACGATTCCCCGCATTGTGAAGAAGGGATTTCTTACTTTTCCATCCACCCTGGATGAGTAATAATAATAATAATAATAATAATAATAATAATAATAATAATAATAATAATAATTAATAAATTCATTCATTCATTATCTCCCGCTTATCCTCTATTAGGGTCGCGGTGGGGTTCCCCATGCCCATCCAGCGGAGAACATCTCGGGCGCTGGGCAGATAGACCCAGGACAGGGCGCCAATCCATCGCTGGGCACACACTCACTCACACAGACACACTCTATATGGGGAAATTTGGAGAATTCAATTGACTTGATCCATGTTTTTGGACTGTGGGAGGAAACCGGAGGAACCGGAGGAAACCCACACAGACACGGGGAGAACATGGAAACTCCACCCAGATGGGGATTCGAACCGGGAATCCCTAGTGCTGAGAGGAGAACATGCTAACCACTAAGCCACCGTGCTGCCCTAATAAATAAATAAATAAATAAATAATATTAAGGCGGCACGGTGGCTTAGTGGTTAGCACGTTCGCCTCTCAGCACTAGGGATTGCCGGTTCGAATCCCCATCTGGGTGGAGTTTCCATGTTCTCCCCGTGTCTGCGTGGGTTTCCTCCGGGTTCTCCGGTTTCCTCCCACAGTCCAAAAACATGGATCAAGTTAATTGAATTCTCAAAAAATTATAGAGTGTGTTTGAGTGAGTAAGTGTGCCCAGTGATAGGTTGGCGCCCTGTCCTGGGTGTATCTGCCCAGCGCCTGAAACGTTCTCTGCTGGATGGGCATGGGGAATCCTAATATAGGATAAAGTGGAAGATAGTTAATGAATGTGAATGAATAAATATATAAAAACCAGAAAAACACACACACACAAACTCTATGTACATATTGGTGAGGTTATTTACATTGTGCAAAGTCCTTATCCATCCAGCCATTGGGGGGGGGGGTTTCCCATGCCCATTCAGGGAAGAGCGTTTTGGGCGTTGGGCGGATACACCCAGGACAGAGTGCCAATCTATCGCTGGGCACACACTCTATATGGGGCAATTTGGAAGATTCAATTAACCTTGATCAATGATTTTGGGCTGTTGGAGGAAACCTATGCGGACACGGGGAGAACATGGAAACTCCACCCAAATAGGGATTCCAACCGGGAAACACAACCCCATGCCCATCCAGGGAAGAACGTTTCGGGCGCTGGGCAGATACCCCACCAATCTATTGCTGGGCAGACACTCATTCACACAGACACACTCTATATGGGGCAATTTGGAGAATTCAATTGACCTTGATCCATGTTCAAATGTTCAAACTCCACCCAGTTTGGGATTCGAACAGGGAATCCCTAGCGCTGAGAGGAGAACATGCTAACCACTAAGCCACCGTTCCACCCTAATAGTAATAATAATAATAATTAAAAATATAAATATATGAAAACCAGAAAAACACACACACTTTATGTGAGGTTATTTACATTGTGCCACATTATATGGCAACACTGCGATGAGAAGTGTAAGAATTTAGAGCAAAAATGCTGTTCATGAGTCTAATGGCCTTGGTGGTAAAACAAAAAGTGTTCTTTAAATCTTCTAGTTTTGCATTTTACACTTCTGTACCTCCGACCTGATTGTAGAAGTGTGAATCGCCCGTGTTGGGGGTGTGTTGGAGATCTTTGATGATGGAAGCAGCTCCTGTGTTCTCTGCATTGGTAAACGTTCTGCAGAGAGGTTTGCTTAATCCCAGTGACGTAAGCAAGAGGACCAGCGGCGCGTTCCTTCCAGACACTAAAATATGGAAAGGTCTTTTACACACACACGTGATAGTTCGATGATTGGGCTCGAAGTTCATATCAATTTGTTAATGATGAGAGAAAATGGCTTCGGGATGGCTGGACCACCGCGACAGGGCATGGAGAACAGAGGCAGGACCTCCAGCAGTCGCCCGGCTTTGAAGCGACCCGCCCATCGGTGCGCGGCGAGATCAATTACACAAGAACAACAGGGCCGGAGAATGAAGTGCTTTACGTGGAGGCCCTTTCCCACGATCTGACCGAGCCTGCCTGACAACAGGGGCCACGGCAAGGTCCTCCCCTCCACGCTGAGCCACAAAATGGCTTTTGGAGAAGCAGGCAGCAAGTTTGAAGAGTGATGCAGGATGCATCGGGACTGCGACTTTATCTCAGAAAATAGTCCTAGGGGATAAGAAATCGATCCACTCAAATAACGAGGTTGTTTATTCTAATAATGATAAAAAATAATAATTATCTGTTAGAATTTTGAAGTGTTCTTGATATTAGATCTGGGAAGGAGTTGGGCTTGTTGACTTTGCATTCTCTCTGTGAAAGAAAGGGGATTCATTTGTCGCTGCTATTCAGTTCATTCATAAAAAAAAAAAAAAAAAAAAAAAAAAAAAAAAAAAAAAAAACACCCCCCAGAAGGCGGACCAAGAAAGGAATTTCTCCGCGCGCTTCCTGAAGCCACGCCCCCGTAGACATTGAGGCGTCGTGGACGCAGGCCCATGAATCAGAGCCAATCAATTGTCAAAGTTAGAAAGCCTTGAGCAGATCGATTGCGATACTCGATACTTCCAGCAATCCGTTCACTGGATTTGATTGGACTGTTTGTTTTGTTGTGCATTATGACGTCACAACCAGGTGATCCATATGCAAAATCCACAACCCCAAACTACAAACACATCCATGAGCTGCTTCACCGGAAAGCACTGGTTTATAAACATGTCCTATTTTTTTATTGGTTGGCCAATGCAAATAGACATCCACTCTATTGCATCTTAAATATCTGAAGTTACTTTCTTTCTGTATATCTTCCTAATCTGACCAATCAACATGAAGATAAAGTGGGGAGCGTTTGTAATTAATGGCTTCATTAAATCTGAGGGAGAGAGTGCAGAAGTTCCACTGTGTTCACCCCCTGCTACAACCCGGATCATTGGGAAATGAAGCTCTGGTTCGGTTTAAAATAAGTAAGGACATTCTTTCAAGCTGGACATAAATCCCCCTACCCCCTTTATGCAGGCGGCAGACTAACTGAGTGCTCAGGTCTAAACCTGAGGAAGCGTGTCCTCCATGGCACTCTAAAACAATTTTTGCAACCAACCACAGAGTCTCGCCCTGGCCGGTTAAGAGTGGATCATAAGGCAACCGCAAAATCAGAACGCAATACGTTCCAATCCCATCCCGCAGATTGTTTTGCATTTAATTAACTAAAACAAGGTCAGAAGAACACAACCTCTGCACTTGGCTTTTCCTTGGCCCCTTTTTTGTGTAGGAAATTAGCTAATTAAATATAGACTTTGAAGAGTCAAGCAAATGCATCCAGATGGTTGGTCAGACGTTGGGTTTGGGTGGGGGAAGTGGCATTTAACTCCACTGACCACAGTGGCGCTTTCTGTGTAGTAAAAACAAGGGAATGGATTATCTAGGTTGGTCGAGGGGAGGTGCGGAAGGTCTCCCGACGTTTTTTTTGATGGATGGGACAAATTATTATTAATTTGTCATTCTGAGCATCTTTTTTCCGGATGACTCCTTTATGAGACACCTGCCACAGGTTGATGTGGCGATACATTTTAAATGCTTTGAGTCATTTGCCAAATAGGGATGGGCAGGTGAAGTGCACACAAAGTCACTCGAGCTCATTCTGGTAGTCATTGTGGAAAATGCTGTAGAATATGCTGTAGTAAAGTCAGCAAGCCATCAGTCATTCACAAGCACATAAATGTCTGCAAGATCTGGTATGAGATCTTGACAGATTTTTAATATAGGGTGGCACAGTGGCATAGTGCATCAGTTCCCAACTGGTGGGTGTGTGCACTGTTCACATACAGCTTATAAAAAAAAAAATAATAATAATAATAATAATAAAATAATTTATGCTTATCTGATTGTGTACTCGTCTTTTATCTGAAAAAAAGAGACAGAGAGGTACAAGTTGTTGCCATAGTAACCACTATTTGTTTGCCAAATATCCAATTTAAACTAAAATTTAAAATTGTAATGATGTTCAGAGGAAAGATGCAAATATAATGTAATGTGGATTTTCATTAATTAAAAAACATTGAAACCGCTTGGGTTTCCTCTCATAGTTCAAAAACATGGATTCAAGGTAAACTGCCAGCTCTGAATTGCCCCTACATAGTATGTGTGTGTATTATATATATATATATATATATATATATGCCCACCGATATATTGGCAGCCCGTCCTGGTTGTATCTGCCTTCCCCCTGAAACGTTCTGCCCTGGATGGGCATGGGAACCCCCTCACAAGGATCAAGTGAAAGATAGTGAATGAATGGAAGGATGTTTAATATACTTCCAAAAAAAATTTATTTAATAACAAAATCATATATTAAAGTATATCGCAAGTCCACAGTGCCTTTTTCATTACATAGTTTGATCCGATTTCAGTCTGTAAACTGGAATATAAACGCAGAACACATTCCTAAATTCACTTAAAACAGACCTTCTTAAATTAAGCTGTAAATCTGTGTGATTCATCCCTTCAATGATGGGATTACATTTTGAGAGGCAAGAACTTGTAGTTATGCGTTTACTCATCGAGTCACATGGGTCTAATTACACAAAGATTCCACAAAACGTTAAACACCACGCTCTTCTGTTTTAACCAAGTCGGCTGGTTTCTGTTTTTTTTTTTCATTCATCCATCCATTATCTTCCGCTTTATTCTATATTAGGGTCGCGGGGGGGTTCCCCATGCCCATTCAGGGGAGAACGTCTCGGGCGCTGGGCAGATACACCCAGGAAAGGGCGCCAATTTATCGCTGGGCACACACTCACACACACAGACACGCACACAAACACACTCTACATGGGGCAATTTGGAGAACTCAATTGACTTGATCCATGTTTTTGGACCGTGGACACGGAGAGAACATGGAAACTCCACCCAGATTGGGATTCGAACCGGGAATCCCTAGCGCTGAGAGCCACCGTGCCGTCCTGTTTTTTTTTTTTTTTTTTTTTTTACAGTGAAGATATCAGAAGTCTAAATATTAAAGCTGATAATGGTCCATTTCACACAGATGTGGTTTACACATTTAGAAGATGGAATTTAAAGACATTTAGTAGAGTATTATTCTTTTTGGACTACTTGCAGAACCGGGAGGTTCAGATGAAGCTAGAGGACCCAGTTGGACAGGTGATGCTAGCAGACCACTTATTAGTTTAAGGAAGGTAAAGTGCAGTAGAGCATGTTGGGGGAATCTCCTGGCCAGGTGAGGGGCCAGGCAACAGGTATAATTAAGCCGATATTAGTCTTGTCAGCTCAGTCCATATCTCATGTTTACCGAGTGTGTTTGCTCTGCTGATATGGACCTCTCTGAAGTGGGGGGTGGGCTCATGGCCTCAGGTTCATACCACAATGGCATTGATTGATTGCAGTGTTTGGAATAGAGATGCCTAACCAATATTTATTATTACACAAAGTGGAATATACAAAAAGATACTGGAGTAAGGAACAAAACTCAGTAAGAACATTAACATGTACAGTACAGACATCATTTTTAAACTCACACACACAGTGTGTGTTCTCCACATTAGAAGAGAATCTCAGTGTGCATTCAAACATTGACTTAAGTCATACATTTATCATTTCAGTAATTTACCCCTGTGTATCTCTATCATTTTTGTTTTTTTAAAGCAGATTGTATACTGTTTTTTATTAAAAGCATATTCTGTCATTTTGATTAATGCAAAAGCAATGAAACCTGGCTCTTAGACATTACATCCATCCATCCATTATCTTCCACTTCCAATATTAGGGTCGTGGGGGGGGGGGGGGTCCCCATGCCCATCCAGGGGAGAACGTTTCGGGTGCTGGGCAGATACACCCAGGACAGGGCGCCAATCTATTACTGGGAACATACTCACTAGACAGACACTCACACAGACACACTCTATATGGGGCAATTTGGAGAACTCAATTGACTTGATCCATGTTTTTTGGACTGTGGGAGGAAACCCATAGAACCTGGAGGAAACCCACGCGGACACGGGAAGAACAAAGAAACTCCACCCAGATGGGGATTCAAACCGGGAATCCCTAGCACTGAGAAGAGAACATGCTAATCACTAAGCCACCGTGATGCTTAGACATTACACAACATAATAAAAATAGCCTTTTAATGGAAGTTAGTGACAGAATATATTTATCGAATAAAAAAGCAACAATGAAGTGCTTATTATTAAACCAAGTATTACTGTCTCTCTAAAAATATATATACACATTCATTTGTATTACATCCTATAATTATTTCCAGCTTGTCATTTCTAAAAAAAATTGTAAAAATCCAGTCCAGGATAAAACTACTTCTTAAATATACTAACGTTCAAGCGTGTTAAAATTATTTTCACGACTGTGTTTTTTAAAACGCACCAAAAAAATGACCCACATGTTCTGGCTCACCTCTGCTTTGCTTCTTTCCCGCCATAGCTCTGCTAGAACTGGCATATATCACAGTGTTTACATGTGATGGAGGTCTTTAGGAAATCACTGAGAGAAAATCCTAGTGACCTTTGACTCTGCGCTGCCGGAGACCCATGAGCACGGGTTTCATCTAAACACCCTATTTCTGGACATAGTTATTGTAACAAAGTAATTACATCCCAGACTAAAAACATGACAAGTCCATTTACGAAAAAAGCCAGAACCGAAATCTTTAATTACGCATCAAGAAAAACAAAAAAAAAAAAAAAAAAAAAGAAATGGAATCAGTTTCTTGTGCATTACAAAAAAATTATATGGTCTGCAATCAGTTGTATTTCTTTTGTATTTCTCTCCTGCAATTTTTTTTTATTTTTATTTTATATGTTTTATTTTATTTTGCTATTATTTTCCATCCGTCCATTACCTTCCTCTTTATCCTATATTAGGGTCGCGGGGGGGAACCCCCATGCCCATCCAGGGGAGAACATCTCGAGCGGTGGGCAGATACACCCAGAACAGGCGCACACTCACTCAGGCACAAACACATACACACTCTATATGGGGCAATTTGGAGAATTATATTGACTTGATCCATGTTTTTGGACTGTGGGAATCCCCAACGCTGAGAGGAGAACATGCCAACCACTAAGCCACCTGTGTCATTTAAATAAATAAATTAAAAAAAAACACTCATACTTTAATGTATATAAGTCATTTCTATGCATACCCTACATGTATTATTTCTTTATTATTATTATTTTGTAGCTTTTGTACTGCAGGAATGGCTGTGTATTCATTTGTGTTTAGTGTATAAGCACAATGTGTAATAACAATAAAAGCATTCTATTCTATTCCATTCTTTGCACAAACCACTGATATCAGACTAAAATACTCCTTCAACATGAAATCCCACCGAATTTGGAATTTGATTGACTCATCTCTTCACTGGCATTTCCAGTAGTTGTATAAAAGCTTTCTCTTTTATTTTTATTCGGAACGATTTGTACGTTGTGATATACTGCCTAGAATGCATTCACACTAGCTCAGCCAAGTCCAACATTTTTTTCTCGGAGGTAATGGGCAGTATTTCCTACAGTGTATTTTGTGCTGGAGTATAAATTAGACTGGGGAACTACCTGGCAGGACTGTCTGGGCCTCTCAGTGCCAAGTCCATGTGTTTGCATTCTAGTGGGAAGTTGGCAGGCCAAAGGCTCCATCTACTGGCATAAAGAGAGGATAATTACACAAGTCTCCCGGAGGCTTAACAAGCTCCAAACAATATGCAATTCATGTCTTGTTACCTGTGACTTAACTTGATCAGGGAAAGGTGCAAAAGCATTTCCTGTGTTTGGGTTCCGTTTAGGCCGTCTTATGTACAGCTACCTTCCAGGAGGGTAAGGAATGTGGCCTTTGGCCTGGGAATGATGTTCGGAGGAAACAGACGACGCTCACGGAAAGGGCAAGACGGGATGATGTGAGAACCATTACTCACCTACAATTAAATAAATGAAACAACCATATATGTTAATGAACAATGACGCATCCCATTATAATGAACATACATATAAAATGTATAACATGATTGTTTTTTTATGATGGTCTAGGCAACGTAAAGAAATGTTGGGGGAAGGTGGACAACTGCAGTAGCTGTTGAGTTACTCCACATGTTTAGACCTCAGAGCACCAAGGATTTATGTCTCCCTCGTGTTCATGGCTTATGATAGTCTCCTCAGACGGATGTTTAAGTTTACCCTAATCCCCATTAATAGCATCGGGGTCAGCAGCATCACTCCCTTTTTCTTTACCTGCTTTACCACATTACTGATGATGTGTTTGGCTACACTGCACACAAGCTGCACATCACTGATGCAGCTTTCCAATTTATTGGTGCATCTCTATTTTTAGTTGCCCAACCAGGTCTGTGATTAAGTTAGGATCCGATTGGCATACGCCTCCCTGTGACCTTGTTTTCACCTTCCACCAAACACCGATGGGAGAAAGTTGCCAGGGTCTTCCGCAGAATCTCACATAGAGCTCGAACCCACGTGAATACGGATAAGAAACCGTCTGGAATTTCTATGACGGCAAGACTTCTTTGCATATAAGAGATTTATGCCTTTGCAAGAAAGTCTATTAATAGCTGTCTGAGTACTAATTTGGGGCAGTTGTAGGCTTGAGGTTAAGGAACCAGCCTTGAGAAATAGAAAGGTCCCCGGTTCGATTCCGGGTCTCATCAAGCACCATGGCTGAAGTGCCCTTGAGAAAGGCAACTAACCCCGATTGCTCCCTGGGCGCCGTGTACAAGGCTGCCCACCACTCTGGGCACGTGTGCATATATTTGTGTGTGTGTCACTGCACAGATGGGGGGTGTCATGGATGGGAGTGTGTAAGCACTGTAGACAAAATAGATCAGTTTAGCACTTTATAATGACTCTTAACACAAAGTTTGTCTCATTAAGGTTTCATAAATACATTCCCTCTGTTTATATGATCTTGCGGCGGCACGATCATATAAGTGGTTGGTACGTTCTCCTCTCAGCGCTAGGGATTCCCGGTTCGAATCCCCATCTGGGTGGAGTTTCCATGTTCTCCCTGTGTCTCTGGTTTCCTCCAGGTTCTCCAGTTTCCTCCCACAGTCCAAAAACATGGATCAAGGTGAACTGAATTCTCCAAATTGCCCCATATTGAGCGTGTGTGTGTCTGTGTGAGTGGGTGTGTGCCCAGCGATGGATTGGCGCCTTGTCCTGGGTGTGTCTGCCCAGCGCCAAAAACGTTCTCCCCTGGATGGGCATGGGGAACCCCCCCTCCCCTAATAGAGGATAAAGCGGAAGCTAATGGATGAATGAATGAATCCCCCCAAATCCATTACAATTATTTTTACCCAATACCCTGAGCAAATTTTAAACCATTTTATAGTATATAGTTATATAGATCTGATCTTATTAATCTATTGCAACTTTGTACTTTAGAGTACAGTCCCCTAAAGTTTTTCCACCTTTTGTTCACTCAGGTAGATTTTTTCTGGGATTTTTTTTCTGCCGTTTTAATAAATGATGGTCATTTGTTAACACACACATCTTTGTTAATACTCATTTAGTTTTATCTGTAATTTATCTGTGTAATTTATAAGTGTTTTTATTGTATAGGCTACTCTGATATTCTGTTGAATCACAAGCATCTGCTATCCTGAAAACCTTATGCATCATTATAACAATTGATTAGACAGTTTTGTTAATTATTGACTGGGCTCTTAAAGACATTAGTGATAAGAGACTTTAGTCACGCCACACACCTCAAAGACTTTCAAAAGCTCTCATCTTATCATCTTCTGCTTAATCCTCTACTAGGGTTGTGGGGGTGGTTCCCTCTGCCTTCGGGGGAGAACGTTTTGGGTGCTGGGTGCATCTGTGGGCACACACTCATTCACACAAAAATACACACACAAACACACAATAAATAAATAAATTAATTAAGTAATATATATATATATATATATGTACAATGTATTAATTAATAATAATATTATTTAGACAGAGGTGGCACAGTGGCTTAGTGGTTAGTGTTCTCCACTCAGTGATGGAGATCCAGGTTTGAAGTTTCCATGTTGGAGTCCACGTGGGTTTTCTCTGGGTTCTCTGGTTTCCTTCAACAGTCCAAAACCATGGATTCAAGGTAAATCGGCTGCTCAAATTTGCCCCCATACTGTATGTATATTGTGTGTGTGTGTGTGTCTGTGAGCGAGTGTGTGCCCAGCAATGGATTGACACCCTGTCCTGGGTGTATCGACTCAGCGCTCGAAACTTTCTCCCCAGGATGGGCATGGGGAACCCCCTTGTGACTTTAATCCTGAATATAGAATTATGCAAAAGATAATTAGAGGAGATAAGATTTAGATAGGGGCAATTTCAAGCAGCCAATTCACCTTAAATCCATCAACCCACATTGTCCATCACTGGGCACACACTCACTCATATATAGACACACACACCATCAAGGGACGATTTCAATAGGGCTAATTTAGAGCAGCCAGCTCTCATCTCATGCTATAATACAACAAAATAGATTTTTCTTGGCAGAGTTTTAAAACCATTAAGCTTTTAAAATTCTTGCAAGATTCCTCACTTTTCCGAGGCTGTAAATCACAGACTCATTGTAACCTTCATTGTAAAGGTGTTTATTTTATTCCTGGAGTCACTATAAAGAAAGTCCATTCCTCTCCACACTGTTTCTGATCACAGTAAAGCCCGTCCTGCTAAGCGCACACACGTGTAAAACTTTATGAATGGAGCAAGTTATGGAGAAAAAGAACCGGTGAGATTTCCCTCAAAGGCAAATGGTTTTCCAGAACAGGAAACACTTTAAGAAGAAGAGGATCTCTGTCATTTACTCAAACGTGAACTCACACACATCCACTATTTGTCTCCTTCCCATACCAAGCACACACAAATGCCTCAGTGTTGTCCTAGTAAAGTCTGTTCTTCAATTACTTTTCCCCCCGACACTTTTATGATACGATTTTGACCACGATAGAAAGCCATGTCAAAGAGAATGAATTGCCCACTGAATAATTTCAACTGCTGCAAAGGCATCTCTGTTTCTGCCAAACTGAGGCTGAACAGATTCTCCTCTTGTTGGAAAACAATGAATGGCGGATTACCTGGAGTCTTAATTCACATGCAGCATCTGCCAGTTAATACAGTATTCAGTTGAAAAACACACGGTGAAAATAAATAATGGACAGAACAACATATGGACAAGGACCATCAGAACCCCATTAACGTTATATATAGAACCTCATTATATATGCATCCATCCATTATCTTCCGTTTTATCCTCTACTAGGGTCGTGGGGGGGGGGGGATCATCCAGGGGAGAACGTTTCGGGCGCTGGGCAGATACACCCAAGACAGGGTGCCATTCTATCACTGGGCACACTCTCGAACACACAAACACACTCTATATGGGGCATTTTGGAGAATTCATTTGACCTTAATTCATGTTTTTGAACTGTGGGAGGAATCCGGAGAACCTGGAGGAATCCCAGGCAGACACGGGGAGAACATGGAAACTCCACCCAGATTGGGATTCGAACCGGGAATCCCTAGTGCTGAGAGGAGAACATGCTAACTACTAAGCCTACGTGCCGCCCCCCCACCCACACAAATATACACACCAATGAAAAAATATATATATACGCACACACTATATGGGGCAATTTAGAGCATTCAATTTACTTTGAATCCATGGTTTTAGATTTGGACATTGGGAGAACACTCCACTCAGATTGGTATTCGAACCTTAATCCCCAGTGCTAAGAGGCAGACATGCGAACCACAAAGTCACCATGCTGCCTAAAAAGTAAATTATATGTGATAAATTCATTCATTCATTCATTGTCTTCCGCTTTATCCTCTAGTAGGGTCGCGGTGGGGTTCCCCATGCCCATCCAGGGGAGAACATTTCGGGCGCTGGACAGGGCGCCAATCTATCGCTGGGCAGTGATAAATTATATATTGAAATAATTAATTTATATTTCTTTATTTTATTATAAAATTATGAATTTAATAATAATGAATTATATACTGTATGTATGTGATCCTTTGTATCTTCAGAGTCTTAAAACTGTAGGTTCAAACCCAGTGACTTGGTCAGAGGAAGGACATGGGAGAGTGTAGACGTGAGACCCATCAAAGTTAACATTGGCAAAGCTGGGAGGAACGTCTGGAATGTGACAGAGTATTAAAGAACTGAAAGACGGCATGGATGGGTGCAACGGGGTCACTATCTGCATGGCACCATCAGTCACTTTAACCCTAAACTTCAACAATCTATAACTTAGTGTTTATTTAAGAGCAAACTTCCCTCAGCACCTACACAGTCGAGCAAAGGAAGAGGGAAAAAAAGAATGACACAGAAGGAAATGGGGCTCTTACAAAGATTAGTGACTAACGTCACCAGGAGCTAGCTGTTAGTTCGGTTTGACTTGATGTTATTAGCAGCCATTATGTTACTTTAGGTTACGAATAATTCATAGTAAGACATTTATAAAGCCTTTAAGCACATGAATTAACTGAACTCAAACATATATACACACCATCTCTCAATTACCGCATCGTACTAGTGGATGCACAATGGACTCACTACCTCCAGGATTAATACATTATGGACAAAAATAACAGCAACATTTCAAATTTAAATGTAAATTATTATTATATTAGGATATAACAATATATTATTCTTGTATATTATTCTATATATTATCTTGGGAAGCAGATTTTATCTGTATTAGCATGCATGTGACAAATAATTTTTTTTTATTACATATTATTATATTTAATTTAAGTTATAATTTAATTATAAATATTATATATATGTTTTTTCTTTGCTTGAAATTTGTCTATTTTGCTCATTTATAGGATGGTTGTCTGAAGTGAAGTGAGGGTCAGTATCAGATGATGGATGTTTGCACACTAATATAACAGATTAACAGATTGCCAGTTGAATAATCTCACTTTTAAATTTGCAATTTTTCATTTTAGTCAGCAGAAAATTCACAAGGGACCCAAACCAAAAGTTAAATTAAAAAGGGTGACCATGAAGCATGTGCCAACGGCCAAGAAGTTAAATAAGTCAAAATCAACTGAACAAAAAGGGAGGCAATATTTTAAAAGTGAGAACACGTATTTCTTTACTGTTTGTATGAGCTCATATTCAATAAGAGCTTATTTTATGGCAGTAATTTGCTGTTGTAGTTGTATTAATCTTACAGGGAAGAGTAAATAAAACCCTGAGGTTTCATTGTGTGTACAGGTACAGCTCTCTGCACAGGTCACTCGGTTGTTTTAAGGCACATTGTGTGAATGAATGTTTTCACTAATCAGCTTCTGGCAGCAGCCTGGTGCTGGATTGCAGTTCACGAGGCCGAAACAATGTGCATTCTGTGAGACCGCTCCAAGGTTTGTTTTGAAAAGGAACTAGAGGAAAGTCTGAGAGGTTAAGTGGAACCAAGCAGTGGTGACATGTCATCATAATGAAATGTAGGCTATCAACGCGGATACAACTCACCTACATAGAATTTTGTCTGAGAATTTGTGAAATATGAAGGAAAAAAAAAATAGAAATTGGATTGGAGTATAAAAATATCACAGTAAATATTGTAGGATGGTTGTCTGAAATGAAGTGAGGGTCAGTATCAGAAGAAGATAGATGATTGCACACAAATATAACAGATAAATTGGATTGCCAGTTGAATAATCTCACTTTTAAATTTGCAATTGGATTGGAGTATACAAATATCACAGTATATCACAGTATCACAGTAAATGTAAATTCTCCCCTAAATGGGCATGACCCTAATCCCTAATACAGGGGATGTTATTGCTATAATGTTGCACATATTCCTGATGGAGGCGGCACAGTGGCTTAGTGGTTAGCACGTTTACCTCTCAGCGCTAGTCATTCCCAGTTCGAATTCCCATCTGGGTGATGTTTCCATGCTCTCCCCGTGTCCGTGTGGGTTTCCTCCAGGTTCTCCGGTTTCCTCCCACAGTCCAAAAACATGGATCAAGTCGATTGAGTTCTCCAAATTGCCCCATGTAGAGTGTGTGTGTGTGAGTGAGTGAGTGTGTGCCCAGCCATAGGTTGGCGCCCTGTCCTGGGTCTATTTGCCCAGCGCCCGAAACGTTCTCCCCTGGATGGGCATGGGGAACCCCCCGCGACCCTAATACAGGATAAAGAGGAAGATAATGAATGAATGATTATTCCTGATGGATCTTAAATCCAATTCTGAATTCTTAAATGCCCAAGTTTTTAATTCCATGTCCCTCAACCTCCACCTACTTTGGCAGAGAGGCAGGGGAAATTTACTGTGGTCTGCTCTGCGAGCTCGCTAAGCCGTTCCAGAACAGGACCATTTTATTCTCAGGTATGCAAATTGTGTTTGGTAACTGTGCTATATTTAACTTTGGGCTCCGAGATATTCCCTTTCCTCCCAGGAGCTGGGAAAGAAGGAGGGCCAGCTCATAAAGCCCAACTAGGCTTTTCCTCCAGATGTGGATCTCGAGACCTCAAAGGCAGAAATTCTGTCTGGCAGTTTTTACAGTGTCTGAGTATGAACATATATTAATAAAAGCAGTTGATTAGTCAAAGCAATTTGCCCAACTGGGCTCTGGGTACGAATAAGCAACCTGATGACCGCCCTGCACGCATCGCACTCCGCTCACGTATCGCACACGCACAAACACATAGACGGTCAGCAGGAACTCCAAGGAGGAACATTCCCCGCTGAAATAATATACTTATTGCCTTATAGTTTTTTGCCCAATCTGTTTCCACTCAGTTCCTCCCCTTTTGTACACTTCCTCTAATCTACACCGTACAGCGCAGTTCCCAGGCTGCTCTGCACCAGCCAAAACATTGCAAAGAGTGAAAGGCTCCATGCATAATCATGATCCAGCTGCAGGTAATCCTTATGCAATCCACTCCTGCTCACAAGGTAAGCCGACACTTAGGGATAGGCCTTTTAATGCACAGGAAATACTTTTTAAAACAGCATTGGCAAAGTTATGCTCTTAAATGTTGTCGCTGGCTACCGCCTTCCTCAGACACCAACAGCTGTGGGGTCACACGAAGGCCGCAGGCATTGGACTCATCAGGACTCGTGCACTGGACGCAAACCGAGTCGGTCAAAACAACGTCCTGGATTCAAAACAAACCCGGCCAAATATGAGTCTCCACAGCCAGGAGAACTCGAGAACAGACGGGTGAAATATGCACACTTCATCTGAGATTCTCCCACACCCCATCCATTACCCTCATTCAGCTACAGACATCTACACACGTCCACAAAAACACACGTGCTCCTAACCCAAACACAGGGTTGCGCCATGCCTCATCCCCACAACCAACGCAAAACATTATTTGGGCTTTTCATTTTCAGCTCTGGGAAAAGAATGTCTCCTCGTGGCTTCGGATGAACCGAATGGCAAACACGGATCACTCCCTAAACCTTCCTGATAGAACTCGATGCAACAAGCCAGCTGAAGGCCCCAGTTTGTTTGCGTTTGGGATAACAGAAATATGGTGTCTGAAGGTCTGAAGGCGTTTTTAGTGTTGCCGGGGATTCACTGTTTAGGACACCTGCCCTTCCCACCCCACTAAAGTTATTAATCACGTGCCAATTTACTAATAACTAATGTTCTGTGGATTTCATGGGTAAAAAACATCGGGTTTTTCCTCCCGCAGATATGAAAGGCTATGAAAAATGTGATTATGTAGCCGATTGTCCGTTTTACGAATGCACATGTTGGGTTATTGCAAAAACCTTCTACATCACTGTCAAAATATGGCTTCCAGATCACAAGAGCAGAAACATGTGGTCACAAATTTTTCAAATCAGAAACACATTTCGATTTTTCGAAAGCACCGGTTTTTAAATCCACCTCCCAACAAGGACCCTTTATGAGCGGGCGACATGTTAAACAACATACGTATTGTTTGCTTTTGCAAAAAAAGTGATTAAAAAAAATATCCATTTATCCATCCATCCATTATCTTCCACTTTATCCTATATTAGGGTCGCAGTGGGGTTCCCCATGCCCATCTAGGGGAGAACGTCTCGGGCGCTGGGCAGATACACCCAGGACAGGGTGCCAATCTATCACTGGACACACACTCACTCACACAAACACACACTATATGGGGCAATTTGGAGAACTCAATGGACTTGATCCATGTTTTTGGACTGTGGGAGGAAACCGGAGAACCCGGAGGAAACCCACGCGGACACGGGGAGAACATGGAAACTCCACCCAGATGGGGATTCGAACCGGGAATCCCTAGTGCTGAGAGGTGAATGTGCTAACCACTAAGCCACCGTGCCGCTTAATTAAATTAATTAATTAAAATTTTAATTAAATAAAACGGATGACCTGTCCAAAAGGTTCCTTCTTTCATAGGTTCTAGCAAGGTTCCATATCTTCCCCGTGGAAATTCTGTATAGTAAACATCATAATCTAGAAAATTCATTAATGGATAGAAAGCAAGTTATAATTGTTTACAAAATGTATGCCATCAGAAAAGTTAACTGTTGATGCCGGGGTCAAGGCCATGCCCCGTGTGAAGATAATATGTATGTGTATATGTATTTATATGTATAAAAAAAAATTGGGTTAAGCTAAGGCATAAATCATGAAATTCAATCCTTACGAAATTCAAATCCCGACCGCGGAATGATCCTACAATCTCTGTGCTGAGACAATTAACATTTTTAGGGAATGACAGAGGACAATGAAGTTTAGCTGGTTGCTTCTTCACTGACTGCCTGCGTTATTCTCCAAGTCGCATCTGCTAAGTGACTAAATGTCATGTAAATGAATACAAATAGTGAAATGGGGCTAAAAACACGGCTCTGTTTTGCAAACGTAAATGTAATGATTATTTTCTTGTTGGTGGTGCGGTGCCGAAACACAGCCGTGCACAGACAACGCACATTTGGTAGTAATCAGGTGAAAGGCACACGAGATATGGGAGAGTCGGAGTGTGTGGAGCTCGCTGAGTGTTGCCTCCACACTCCAGACCCCTAGCCACTCTGTGGCCCAGCACTAAGCTTTTCATGTGGTTTCTGTCAAATTGCATCATTTGGAGCAAGGCCACAGCCAGACTCCATCTTCACTGCCCCCACACTCACAGGGAAGAAAAAGGGAAATGTTTGGCAGGAGTTAACAGAGCCAAAATGAGATCACTGACTTTTCGAAACGAGAGGAGTTGCATTGCATCCATCAGCCTCCTGCTAGATAACGCCGGTCTAGCTGACAATCCAACAAAAATATCGGTTATTCCATCCTGCTGGTGGAGTACCTCATCCTCCCCTTTCTTGATTTAGCAAAGGGTCAGATGGCGGAATCCCAAGCATTTTAATTGTGCGAGGAGTTGTCCGGTTTTATGAGTCTTCGGTGGTACAGTGGTCTTCGGATGGTAATGATATCCCTGGCTATGTTTTCCCACACGATGAAAAAGCTCAATTAAAGCAGATGATGCAGCCAAGTTGCTATAAGAAGCTGAAGCGGTGTAAACTTGATTTATGTTGCACAGATGCTAAAGGCTATATGCAGGATGGGTCGTGTTCTTTTTAAATATACTTTGTAATTAGAGTTGGGCGATGGCAACCAAACCAGGGAGCGCCTGTGGAATCACAACGCTGCCTCCACATTATGATGACCAACAGCGTATGAGGATGTTGTCTGTTGTCCTGACACTATTTGGAACATTTGGAGGTATTATCCTCGAATTTCTACAGTTTCTACTGACTGAGGAATAATCGCAGCCCTGCTGCTGGAAACGAAAAAATGATTAAGCCCATTAACCATGAATTGAATCATAAAAAAGAAAGATATTCTTACCAGTTGGACCATGTTCTTGCTGAGTGGTCAGCACGTCCGCCTCTCAGTGCTGGGGATCCAGGTTGAATTCCGATCTGGGTGGAGTTTCCATGTTCTCCATGTGTCCACGTGGGTTTTTGCTGGGTTCTCCGGTTCCTCACAGTCTAGAAACATTGATCTCCCCAATACAGCGTGTGTGCCCAGTGATAAATTGGCACCGTGCCCTGGACGGCCATAGCAATGTTTGTTCATAGGAACTGCTATGTTGGATCAGGGCTGTAAACATTTCATTTTCAATAACAATTTAATATATAGGGCGGCACGGTGGCTTAGTGGTTAGCATGTTCTCCTCTCAGCGCTAGGGATTCCCGGTTCGAATCCCCATCTGGGTGGAGTTTCCATGTTCTCCCCGTGTCCGCGTGGTTTCCTCTGGGTTCTCCGGTTTCCTCCCACAGTCCAAAAACATGGATCAAGTCAATTGAGTTCTCCAAATTGCCCCATATAGAGTGTGTCTGTGTGAGTGAGTGTGTGCCCAGCGATAGGTTTGGCGCCCTGTCCTGTGTGTGTCTGCCCAGCGCCCGAAACGTTCTCCCCTGGATGGGCATGGGGTACCCCACCGCGACCCTAATAGAGGATAAAGCAGAAGATAAAGAATGAATGAATTTAATATATAGATCTAGTCCGACTTTTCCTCGGCTTGTGTACACATTTAAAAAATTATAATAATATATTTTTAAAAATTTAAAATGGACATACGCAATTAAAATACCAATTCGCCAGTCAGATTGCACCAGGCTTTTTATGGGAACAGCAAGTGACATGGCAATTGGTTTATTGCAATTGACACCCAAAAACACACAACGTTACGATAGCAATGACACACCGACACACCCTAAAATCAAGAGGCAGGAGGGCAGTTGGCGACTCGCTTCAATAAAGCCTCTTGAGACATCGCTTGGTGGTTTGTACAGAGTATATAAAGCGCCACAGTGTCCCGAAGAGTAAGTTTGTCAGATCACGTGGTAATTAGAGCACACTGTGGATTTGTATAGGGAACAAACACACACTTCATACATATATACCTAGATATGTGTAAAGACCTAATCAACAATTAACAGAAACATTAAGATGCAAGTATTAATTCACAAGAGGGTCACACCAGGTGGCGGGTCACACTTTTGCCCCAATATGTGTAATACTGGTATTTTCTCCGCAATAAAAAAGGTCAAGTCTAATATTTTTTCTGTTTGATTTGATTATTCGACAAAACCTGTGTTAAATAAATACAAAAATATAATTTTAAGCACCACCGTATACACCACCGTATGTGTTTAGGCACATGTTCACACAGTGAACTCGGAGAACCAAACCCAAGCACTTCGTTCATGCCTGTGCATCTGCCGAGATACCACTGCGACGGAACGGCTCAAAAATAGGTCTAAATAATAATAACCGTCTGAAGTTCAGTCGTTATAAAAAGACCATATGATATATAATTAGCTACGGGTTCCAGTCGTAAGGGTTTCAAGCTTTAGATACGATCATGGGACACTGAGCAGATTCCTAGCGCTATTTCAATGGACACTCATGTTCAGGGACAGCCATAAAACGTCTTTCATTATAATCGCAGCTCTATAAACAACATGCTTGTTTGCTTTCTGCTCAAAAGGCACAGTGTCGAAAGTTCGCTTGAGAGACTCCAGCTGCCCTCCCTTTAAAATCTATACTTTTAGCCATAGGCCCTCTTTTTCACCATCATCCCCCAGTCTAAACACACCTGGCTTGTAAATATTCTTTATTGTATTCATTACGTAAACAATCTCAGCGCTGGACCCGCTGGACACGGTTTCCCACACTCATAGTGTAAGACTGGCCACTCTCTTCTCTAAACAGCAGGAGTATAGAGAGGTTGGCATAGGGGGCTGGTGTCACTGCAGAGTTGGGATGACTAAAGCCACCCACAGAGAGCTGCACCACCAAGCCATTTTACAAGTACACTACCTGGTGTGACACTGCGATGACACCTTGCAGTCACCTCCAAGTGTGCCACAATAAAACACCTAACAGATGTAACTAATCATGTCCTTAATAACATTATACAGCCAAAAAATAATAATTAATTAGTTTTAAAAAATTACTTATTTGAACAGCATTCATGGGTTAAAATATTAATAATAACTAATATTAAATACACATGTGTGTGTGTGTGTGTGTATGTATATATATATATATATATACATACATATATACATACATATATACATACACACACACACACACACACACATGCACCACCTAAAAGTTCCATACACTACGCAGTATTGATCACGCAAGTCAAAGAAACCTTGGACAGCGTATGACAAGTAAGTTGAAACAATATTTTAATCTAGTCGACATCACCTGTAAATAGATATCCTTTACATTTTTTTTTTTTTCAAAAATAAAAGAGGCACTGCAGGCAGAGAGACAAAAAAACACCCTTAAACGTCAGGCTACATTTGTGCTCAGACTAAACATTTGTCATCTGTTCCATTTTATTTGAAAGAATGCTTTGTTCTGCACTTGGTGTTTATTTTACTGCTCATAGGAGCACTTTGCATAGCATTTTCTTAAAACCATGACCATCTGATCTCCAATATCACTTAAATAACAACACAACCTTGTGGTATGCATGCATATATATATATATATATATATATATATATATATATATATATATATATATATATATATAAAATAGATATTTTGGACACACCTCAATTGGACTTAGACTGTAGTACATCTGCTTTCTTTATTTTGTTAGTCCCCTGTTGGTTCCCTGTTCCCCATTGGCCAGGATCGTCACGGTCTCATTTAAACACCCCAGTAACACTGCTGGGATAGGAATAATGCACCAACCAAATAATGCCCACTCCATGGTGCTACTATTGGGGTCCTGATCAAAGTAAAGACTTTAGAACAGAGTAAAGGCAGATCAGGATACGTACACAGTATGTTCTGTAGAACACAAACAGATGGACTACAGTCTGGAAGTCCATCTTAACACACTTTATGCATTATTTATTTTTAAGCAACAGTATTCTATTAAAACTCTAATATTAACAAATTTCCATCCATAGTCTTTCATGATCAGAACTATTAGTAAAGGGTAAAGCATTAGTGCACATTGCGGTTTGCAGGACAGCGGTTTTAGCCTGCAGACATCTTAATTATTTCAGCATAGGAATAGTTTTATGGGCAGTAAACTTGTAGAGGAGATCAGCCAAGGTCACTGAAAGTATGCCGTCCAAGTACGGCTACTGAATAACCTTTTAATAGGTGGAAGAGACTTCTTATTGCTAAACACACCTGCAGGACATCAAGCTTGACCTGAACCTGGTTGGTAGGGAAGGAGTAAATCTAACAAGATCTCCCCCATTCTTCAATCGCTTCAGTGAAATTCAGCCTCAGAGCTCACTCTTATTAGATGCCGCTGGTTGGTCAGTGACACTTGGCTCTGCAGCCTCAGGAGTAGCGCTTTTTGGCAGGAAGTTAAGCGAGGCAGAGTTTATGCAGTAGCGCTTCCCAGTGGGCCGGGGTCCATCGTCGAAGAGGTGTCCCAGATGAGCTCCACACTGAAAATGATTAAGTCGCGTTACAAAATTTAGTTTCTTTAATATAATCACTTGAAGTGTTTTCATTTCAGCCCCAACAGAGGAGCCTGACTGTTGTTTGTGTCCTACCTGACTGCAGCTGGTCTCTACTCTGTGCATACCATATGAGAAATCATCCGTCAGTGAGACCGAACCCTCAGTCATCAGCTCGAAAAACGAAGGCCAGCCTTAAAAAGAAAAATATATATATAAACGTTACACATATACATTGTGACTTACAAGTATTAGAACACAGGGCTGGACATAGCATCCTTGGAGCAATGAGGGTTCAGGGTCTTGGTCAAGGGCCATTGTGGTAACTTCATTGGACCTAGGATTTAAACCCACAATCTTCAGAATGTTCTATACACATTAACTTCTGAGCTATTACACCCAATTCATTGGTGTACAAACTACTCAACAATCGTCCTGTGAATCTCTCAAATGAAATTTTTGTGTCAAATGACAAACTTAACTTGCAACCCCCGACAAAATAAACTGTGGGAGGAAACCGGAGAACCCAGAGGAAACCCACGCGGACACGGGGTGAACATGGAAACTCCACCCAGATTGGGAATCGAACCTGGAATCCCTAGTGCCTCCCCACTGATGATTTCGATTATCCCAATTAATTAATTAAAACTTACAAACTTTAATTTGGCCAAAAATTATCATAAATATGTGTGTCCTCTGAGAATATTATTTTAAAAATAAGGTCATAAAAAGCAAATGAAAGGTCCTAGTAAAATATTTGAAGTCATATATAGTACGCCTATACTATTTTTATATGCTATTTGTTATTTAGCATATAACAAATACACACTGTATATGGATGGAATCTCCCTACTATACATTGGCTTCTTCTTCTTAGGACTCGGAGGTTCTTTTCATGCAGTCCTGCCAAACCACTGCTAAGCGTTTATTTTTGTAACTCATTCCAGACTAGACTTTTGGCATAGCCACTTTCTTTTCATTGCTTAGGGAGATCCCTGCCTGCCTTGCAATTAAAGAACAGAATACAGCAGTGGCCTTTATTAAACATGAACCACATATCAGCGTGCTCTGAATCTAATGCAGCGGGGTGTTCGTCTACTAATTTGGAAGACTTGGACAGTAAAAAAGAAAATCCTTTGTGCTTTTAATATAAAATTGTCTTGGGTTGAAACCAACAGCGAGGGTTCCCTTTAATTCATCAATAGCAAGATAACGATTTCCGTGTGACCGTGTGTAAATTTAGCGTTTTAAATTTATATAAGGTTTACATTCTGACCTATGCCTTTTCTTAAATTCATAATTATGGAATTTTGGTATTTAGATACTTAAAAGTTTGGATTTCACCAACTCACTTTCAGGCAGCTAGACATCTATAGTGCTGCTTTTATTTAAAAAATGACATTCATTTTAATGATTAACATGAGTATGTGTAATTACATGTAAATAAGTTATAAAACAGTTATTATAAAACGAGTAGTTTCCGGTCCTTAAATCTGATTGGCTGATCTGATTGTCCAGCCAAGACAATATTGACAACAACACACACCCCTGACCGCTTCACATTTGTAACAATGCGTGATAAACAATACTCTTTTTTTTTTTTTTTTTATAGACTGTGTTCTGTTAATTGGCATTATTTGGTTGTTAGAAAAAACTGGAAACCTGTCCATCAGCGATCAGCGTTCACTTCAAATACAGGACTAGATTACATTGTGGAAGACCAGTTTATTTATAATTATGATTTTAATAAACACATTTATTTGTATTTTTTTATTATAGTGTGTGTAACATGAGGTGTAATTGTACTCCGCTACACGTCGTGCCTAACAACACCTGGTTCTGTGATTTATACACAATAATGCATGCCCTCTCATACCATATTGCTTTATTATTGATGGCTGTTCCAGATACTTAAAGCAAAGGTTTCTTGAACTTTTAAATGACAAAGTACAATAGCTTGTTTATCTTTAGTCCAAATTGAATGTTTAAGTCCGATTTATAGATTTATGCAGATTAAAAAAAAAAATTAAAAAAAAATTAAACATCCAACCTCCACTTTAAACCTTTCTATCTATTTTCGGAATTGCCATTACATCTCTTAACATTACAACATTTTCAAGATTGACAAATACATCTGGAATCAACTTACTACGAATCTAGACTTTCTACTCGACTCCACATCACTATGTAATGCATTTCTTGTCGTTTGTTAAATGTGTAGTTTGGAGCGATTACAGGTTAAATATTAGAAAGTCAAATTAAAGTCACTGGAAGGCTTTAATCCATGTCTAATCCAGTGCTTCGAGCTGTCTCTGCACACTGTGGAGATTTTATATGGAATATTTCAGAGCCAGCCGGAAAATGAATGGAATGAGCAGCCACACTGGCTCATGGGTGGTCCCCCGCTCACTGCTTCCTGGGTTGCGGGAGAGTCTGGAGGACAGGAAGCTCCAGACCTCTCACTCTTAAAACTTTAGCAAACACACTCAAGTCTTACCCAGTAAACCTTCGTTTAATAGACTGAGTAGCCTTCATTTAATATCTAGGCGGTGCAATGGAGTATGACTTATAAGTCTCGAGTGTTCTCACAACAGTTTGAAACAATTTAAGGTGGAATTAATCATTCGGTAGAGCTGATGCAAACGTTACAATGCAGTCAGTTGGCTGGCAGAGTGCAAGTAAGAATAAAAAATATAGATTTTTATTATTATAAGGGAGTGGTAGCTCAGTGGTTAGGGCATTGGGATATCAATCTGAAGGTTGGGGGTTCAAATCCCAGGTCTACTGAAGTTACCAATGTGGGTTTGAAGTTACCAATGTCGAACCGGGAATCCCTAGTGCTGAGAGGCAAACGTGCTAACCAATAAGCCACCATGCCGCCCTACATACATACATATATATATATATATATATATATATATATATATATATATATATATATATATATATATATATATATATATAGATATAGATAGATACACACACATACATACACACACACATATATATATACTATATATTACTAAATACAGTAAAGAGTAAAACTTCTAACTTTATTCACTTGTTCACTTTAGGTTCAATAACTGACGGCATACTCCTTCTTAATTGCTAAGCGGTACCATACACTGGTAATTCTAGAGGCTTTTTCCTTTTAGCCAGCTAGACATGAGGCCCTGTTGGCTGAGACCATATGCAGAACATCAACAGGGACTTATCCCCAGAGAGAGAGAGGACCGTCTGCAGACTAACCTGGGACATAATACGGACATGTCTGCTCCAGGTTGCCCCTTCGACACGAGTAGCGTTACGGATGCTCGCATGGCAGACCTGAAGCTCGTCAGGAGACAGGATAGTGGTGTAGAGTTATCTGTGTAATCCTTTATCACCACCCTACTCTGCCGCTCCCCAATCCCAGAGCGATCACACTGCAGTTTCCCTTTCCCTCCAATCCCTCCTCCCTTTGCTAGGGAGGCAGTGCTTGGCCGCAACTACAAAGCCACTAAATTCCACTCAGACACAAGAAGCTCTCGGGGGAATATAGAAATCCTATGAGTCAGAGCAGGAGAATCCCGGTGGATGGTTACCGCGCTGATCTAATGGAGGCTTTATCAGCGGCCAAGACGGCGCAGTGAATGAAGCAGTGTAGCAGCACTCTAACAAAACAGGAAATTGAGTCGATATGAGGCCAGCCTGTTGCATGGGCTGCGTACGACGCAGGAGGTTTGGCTCTTGTCTCTGCAGCGAAGACAGAAATCACTCAGTCCGAGGAAAAATCCTATTTTTTCAGTGTGGGCCCACATGGTTCCTATTACAGGTTGTTTTCTGTGGAGAATTCATGCATGCATGTAGGTTGGACGGGGATCGAATAAAAATAGCGTACATGACACCACAAGAAAAAATGTTTTGGAGTGCAAAGCTGTGAGGCATTAACAAACCGTTCCCAGAATAGTATTCATATTGTGTAATGCCCTACCAGAAAAAAATACAAAAAAAAGAAAACACAGTCGCAGATGCAAATCAAGGTGGGCGTGCAGGAAAATCATTTGCACGTTCTATTAAAAGAGCACGACACCATGGACGTGGGGCAAATGATCAAGAGATCATTTATCTAATCTAATACTCAATGCCACATCCTAATTAGGAATCACATGGCCGAAAACGAGCAAATTAAGACGGGCTGGAGAATTCCACATGATTACAGATGACTGCTGTATATTTACGGGCGATGCATTAATCTCGAAGCGGCAGACAGAGCTCATTAAAACTGACAGGGCAGATATTTACCGAGCTGAAATGGTTTTTAATGCAGGTGGTTTGAGTCGTAGATTATTATAAATCTGAGCCTCGGCAACCTGTACTGCCAATTAGAGAGAAGGACGGGGAGATGTTTGCCCTTGCAATCAACCGTAAACAGGGCAGAAAGGTCAGACTCTCCCTTCTGAGATGTACGTGTGCAACATGGACAGAACGGCTTAAGGAACATACGCAGGAACATACACAGTTGTGGATGACTATTAATGTGTAGTTCTGCATGAAGACACAGATCAAGCCTTCAATACTTTACAACTCATTCATTTATTCATTAATCAATCCAATTAATCCTCTACAGGTTGGGAGGGGGTTCCAGTGCCTATTATGGAGAGAATGACTTGAGCGCTGGGCAGATACACCCAGGACGGCGATCTAATCTAATCGCTTGACACATATGCACTCACATAGACTTACATGCACTATATGGGGCAATTTAGAGCATTCAAATCACCTTAAATCCATGTTTTTGAACTGTGGGATGAAGCTGAAACCCATATGGACACAGGGAGAACATGGGAACTCCACCCAGATCGGGATTCAAACCCCATCACGACATGCCAACCACTATGCCCAACACAAACCATGCTGCCCTATGTTACCACCATCATGCTGAAACAAACAATCAGAAAGAGCTTTTAAAAGCTCTATGCATCAGATATGCTGACTGTTATAATACAGCTATGCGTTAAACAGAAAAACAGAAGCTTACCTGAGCCAGAATCAAACTTCTTATCCGACCTGGAACGGAAAGTTGAAAGGTTAATTAGTCCCGCTCTTCGGGGCTGCACTGTGCAGCATCATGCCTGATTATAAAAATGTTTTTGCATGTCAAGTCACGGTCCAATACTAATGTCAACCTCTTAATACAAGGCCAACTCATTCCCAAGTGTTTCATTTTCCCCAAATCCACTCTCCACTCCACAAAAAAGCAACACAGCAAATTTTCGGTGTGCAATAAGCAGGCAAATCGTGCGTTCCAAGTGCAGGGAGGGAAGGCTGAGGGCTCTGTCTCCTTTAAATACATTGTTCTTAAGATATGGTCCAACTCTAGCTATAAATTTAACCGCCTTTGAAGCTCCCCAGCAAACTGTGGGAAGAAGGCGACCTGGTAATATCTCGTGGGCCGCCCCGGGACACCCTGTCAGGTACAGTTAACCTCGGCTTGCAGCTGGGCCAAGTGGGGAGAAGCCTAAACCCACTAATCACACTGCATGCACATGTGAGACAGTGGAATTAGCTCATTTCTGAGAACATTCATGTACTCTAGTGTACAACTAGCAGAACTGGGTTCCAAATACCTTGCTTGCAATAGTACACAAGTGTATTATAATCACTAGGTTCCCTAAATTACACTAAACTAAGCTTATTAAATCAAGTTAATGACTTACTTGAAAAGAGGGGTTCCACAGACAATACATGTGTACGTTCCTTCTTCTTTGTTGTCAGTATATTCTCCTCTGAAGGCACTGCAAACAAAAAAAGAAAGGCATGTAATACACACACCTTTTATTATGTACAGCTCATCCTTTCACCACTTATTATTTAGATGAACTTTGTAGTTCTAAAATTCCTTTCTGTAGTCCATCTGTTTCTCTACATACTTCATAAGTCATCTTTACTTTGGTCTCTGATGATCAGCACCCCACAGAGCAGGCATTATTAGGGTGGTGGATGATGGGACGAGTGGATCAGACACCAGTAAATTCTCTTTCTAGCAGCGCTGCTGTGTCTGATCCACTCATACCAGCACGACAAACACTAACACCACCACCATGCCAATATCACTGCAGTACTGAGAATCACCCATCACCCTAATACCTCCTCTGTGGGGGTCCTGATCATCAGAAAACATAATAAAGCAAACTAATAATGAATGTAAAGAAACCTAAAAGATTATAATTATACCAAAACATAGATTTTTAACAAACTGTAATGACTCTTTTACTCAAAATGTAATAATTTAGCAATTTAAATAGACGCTTGACTACATACATGACCTATATATTTACGTTCTACACTGTCCATGCTCAGCAGCTCAATGAGGATGAGCCAAACAAGCTTGAGAACCATTGCACACAGCTCCCTTGGTGTTCGTGACTCTTGAGCATGACTTGCACATTGATTTGTCAATAGAACACTTTATATCCATGTCGTTGTCTACCTGTTGCCTCTCAACTCATTACATCATAAGGTTTAACATCTTCTTGGCTTGGTTGAGTCCCTACTTAGGCAATACGGAGTAAAACAAGTGAGACTGGATGGGATTAAGCCTCAGAGACCACATTACAATACAGAGGAAAATGAATATGGATGTTTGGTCCCAAAAAACGCAAAAACAGATGATTAATCATGAAAAGACATGATGAGGTCTGAATGGAATCTTCATCCAGGTTGCACTCATATTAAAAAAAAAAAACAATATTTTATCCCTTATTTTATACATTTAATTGCAATATTTCAGTTCTGAAATTGTAGATTTTCATCCGCTGTGATATAAGACTGATTTGCTTTTCGTGTTTTGTTTAAAAGCAAATAAATAAAACCAAGAAAAAAAAGAAAATTTTATATTTTTTAATTAATTTTTTTTTTGCTTAAACTATGATGTGGCTTAGTGGTCTGCATGTTCTCCTCTCAGCGCTAGGGATTCCTGGTTCGAATCCCAATTTGAGAGGAGTTTCCATGTTCTTCCCCTCTGTTTCCTCTGGGTTCTCCGGTTTCCTCCAAAAACATGGATCAAGGTTAACTGAATTATCCAAATTGCCCCATATAGAGTGTGTCTGTGTGAGTGAGTGTGTGCCCAGTGATAGACTGGTGCCCTGTCCTGGGTCTATCTGCCCAGCGCCCGAGACGTTCTCCTCTGGATGGGCATGGGGAACCCCCCGCGACCCTAATATAGGATAAAGCGGAAGATAATGGATGGATGGATAATGAATGCTCTAAATTGATTCATATAGTGTGTTATTGCATTAGATTGGCGCCCTGTCCTGGGTGTATCTGCCCAGCGCTTGAAATGTTCTCCCCTATGGGGACTGCCAGCGTAACCCTAGTAGAGGATAAAGTGTAGAATAATGAATGAATGAGTAAATTGCCCCTTTATATAATGTTTATGTGAATGCCCATGTGTCCGGCGAAAGGTTCTCCCCTGGATGGGCATGGGTGACCCCCCGCCCCCGCGACAGCTTTAAATTAATATACTATGGGGTGTTAAGAAAGCACTTAATTGAAAACCCAAATATTGCACATTAAACACATAAAAAATGTGTACACATTAAATATTTCTTATAATGTACTCACTTTTATTTTCCTTTTTTCATGAACCAATTATAATCAGCTGTTAAGATTGTACTACTCAATTCGAAGCGTGTTTTCAGGAACACACAGGTCACCAGCATATCTAAAAAGAGAGCTGCATGGTTTTGTAACCTCTGCTGGTCTGCAAGCCGCAGGCCTCAGAAAACTCAACACCCTCACCCACACGCCGGATCAGGGCCTGGAGCATTTTTTACATTCCTCCTGCCAATGGACCGATAAATACTTTTCCCACGTGTACTTAGCTGTGGCTGAAACTGACCAGAAAAGAAGGGGAAAACAGTCACAGTGTTCTTCCTTAGCTTCTACAACCATGGCAAAGTTCACACACTGGCATCATATCCTGCCCCACTGACTGCACCCTCACCACCGCCACTTCGGTGCAGCCAAACTAAAGGCAGACGCTAACAAGCTCTGAGCTGTCAGAAGGCAGCCATCCACATGGCTTTACAGGAAGGACTGATGTGTTGCACAGCTGGAAATCACAGGAAGGATGTTTTGAATAGTTGGGAAATTTGCACGGCTCTCGAAACCCAAGACAAATAATCAGCATAAAGAATAAAAATGGTTTTGAGAGTCATTACTATATTTTCACCCCTAACCCATCTGTTTCAGATCGCTTTTAACCTCTGATTTAATTTCTTTTGATATTTTATTTCTGTTGCTGCTTTTGAAATTTGCTTTTATTATTGTACAACTGCGCTAATGTTTAATATGATTTACTGCTCTATTCATTTTGTAAAGCGTCTTTGCGGTCCCTAAAAGCGCTTTATAAATAAAATGTATTTTTATTATTATTATTATTATTATTATATTTTAGCTTGGGCAACACGGTGGCTTAGTGGTCAGCACGTTCGCCTCTCAGCGTTAGGGATTCCCGGTTCGAATCCCCATCTGGGTGGATTTTCCATGTTCTCCCCGTGTCTGCGTGGGTTTCCTCCAGGTTCTTCGGTTAATAATGCACCAGTAATGCATAGTATAATAGCATAATAAAGGAATAATGCACCAACCAAATAATTCCTGCTCTGTGGTACTATTGGGGTTTTGTCCATTAGAACAGAGTAAAGGGGACGTACACAGTATGTACAAACAGATGGACTACAGTCTGGAATTGTAGGACTACAAAGTCCATCTTTACAGTAAGTGGAGCAAAAAGGAGGCATGTCCAAAATTTTGATTGCTACTGTATAAAGCTATACTCTCCCAGCGGGTAAAATTTTTTTTGGGATTGGATTGCCTCGGCGGCACAGTGGCTTAGTGGTTAGCATGTTCTCCTCTCAGCACTAGGGATTCCTGGTTTCCTCCGGGTTCTCCGGTTTTCCTTTCACAGTCCAAAAACATGGATTAAGGTCAATTGAATTCTCCAAATTGCCCCATATAGATTGTGTGTTTGTGTGAGTGAGTTTGTGTCCAGAGAAAGATTGGCGCCCTGTCATGGGTGTATCTGCCAGCGCCCGAGACGATCTCCCCTGGATGGGCATGGGGAACCCCCCCGCGACCCTAGTAGAGGATAAAGCGGAAGGTGATGGATGGATGGATTGCCTCACCTCTCTGTGCCTTTCTCCTGAGTGACATGGTACTGCATGGGTGACAGACGCTTTCTTAGCTCCTCCTGAGAGAAGCTTTTGGGCCAGGTTTTCTGGGTACGACATGTTCCTATGGGAATTAAAGAAAATATGCTCAAATGTGAATTCAGAGAATACATTTTACAACACACTGGTTAATACTTGGAAAATCAAATGTGCGAATTAGATTAAAGGCAGCTCAAGCTGGTTTGTACTGAGTTCTGAATAAGAATAATTTATTATAATAGAAATCTAGGAATAATGGGAATGGGTGTGAATCAGATCTGTTGCACTTCCATACATTTACACAGGAGCATGCAGTCAATCATGCCTAAAAAGTAAGCCATAATAATAATAATATAATCAGGCACACATGCTCCATGTTAAAAAAGCTGAGTATTTATTGAGTAATTCTAGTTACTGGACCTTTTTAGCTAATACATCTCAAATCTTGGCTGCTTAACCATCCAAAAAAATACATTATCGAAAAGAATATAACATCGTTTCAGTGCAAAATGATGTGTTATGTCTGTACATCACTTACAAATAAGGTATGACCTGACGGAAGGTTTTCTGTTTGTATTACGACCATTTCAGCAAGCGTTATCAGAAAAGGTATCTATACTATGACATGGATCTTGTTCATATTAAAGGTGGGGGTTAAATTAAAATCAATTTCAAGGTGCATTATCTGGGATTTAGTGGCATCTAATGATGAGGCTGCAAATTCCAACCACTTCCCCTGAAGGATATGGAAGCCGTGCTGACACTGCTTCTTAGAACAACATGCAACTTCCTTACAAATCACAGAACCATAACATGGCATACTGGGAGGCAGCCTGCTTTTATAAATTTATATAAAAGGGTCGTTCGAAGGTTAAGAAAACTAAAGTTATTTAGTTAAATTAAAATCTATGAATATTACATTCCTGATTTGGCTGCTCTAAATTGCCCCTATATAGTGTGTGTGCCCAGCGATAGGTTGGCACCCGAAATGTTCTCCCCTGCGGCTGCGCCCCTAGTACAGGATCAAGTGGAAGATGATGGATGAATACAATCCATTGTTCCTAATACATACCAACACTTACACCTTTAAAGGTGACTCGCTAAATTTAACATGCATTCCAACCTAAGCATAAACCTTGAATTCGGTTTAGATCAGATCTAATTAACCTTTATTCTAATCACAATCAGAACCCAAAACCAATAACACTACCATCAAACTTCTTAATTTAAAGGTAATTCTAGATCAGCTGCTTTCCTCACATTAAACACATGCGTGTGCATGTGGGCCCGATGGGCCGTGCCTCGGGTCGCGTTGGTTATGTGGAGAATTCTTTCAAATAAAGATTGAAACCATGTGAATAAAGGAAATAATGGGGTCTTTAAAAGGTCCCATCGGTGAATGGGCTCCATTGATAGGTCCCTCTCTGTCCAGTGAGTACAAAGTTACTTCTGACAACTCAGGGGAGGAGAGTTAGGAAAAAAGCAGAAGTGAGGGGGTCCACTGTACAGAACTCCCCCAGATTCTGCTCGCTGGGAGAGAGAACAACTTCTGGATCCTATTAGAAAAAAAAGAGACCGAAGGAGAAAAAAAAAAAAAAAAAAGATGGAGAAATACGACTAGTATTCATTTAGTAGAGCTTTTAAATTTGCGCATGTAAAAACACAAATTCGTGTCATTTTAACTACAGGTTACTGACATTAACTGTTTTAATTGGAAAATACATTCTGAAGACCTGATAAAGATATTTAAAGTGATAAGTAAGCCAAAGAAAAGCATTTGAAGCCTGGTTATTCATGCGAAAGTGAGTAATGGGGTAGCTGTTAATCCACAAACGGTTAAAAAGAATAAAATAGGTAAACAGACGAAACCACATGGCAAACTTATTGTCAAGTACAGGAAAAAACAACCCTTGTAGGCAAGTTTGAGTTTTGTATTTACTGTTAATCATTGTACAGGTTATATTAAAAAAATTATATAATAAATAAATAATAATATAAATATAATATAAACATTGTACTTTAGTTTATGCATATTGAGTACATTTGTAGCATAAGGGATCGAACAACACTTTCAAGGTACATTTTCCTGCAAGTGACCACATCGTGTATCTCCTACGGCAAACAGTGTAGGGGGGGGGAGGGAAAAGCGTGTTATGCCACGTGGTGGCAGAGCGCAATACACACACTGCACACACTGCAAACACACAGAGCGTCCAGTGGACCTGAGGGAAGCCCGCAGGCCTTCAGTTTAACAGGCTGGCTTTTGGTGACCAGATGCAGCAGATTGAACCCCGACATGGCTGCGGCGGCTGCTGCTACCACGGTCGACACTGTTGCTCGGGGGACAGTAGACTCAGGCTAGAACACACAAACACAAGACAGGGCACGGGAAGGACAAAGAAGACAAAAACTAGTCAACATGGCTGCGAATCAGATGCATACAGCAGAGAGACCACCTTTGCAGGACGACCCGTATTTTTTCATGCAGGAAATAACGGAATTAAAACAAAGAACAAATTAGATAAGTGATAAGCAGGAGATGGTATATGAGAAATCTTAAAATTTGAAAAAGCTAAGATTTCAGATTTAACAGTATTAGTTTGGATTAAGTGGAAATCTGGATGATGACGAAATTAATAAATTCGAGGCAATACATGACACGAATTTCCTTAGACAAGGTGTCTAAGCACTGAGAAGACACATGGGGGAAAAAGTCTGAATAACTATAATATTATTAGTCATAAGTTGCATTACAATTTGAAACTTCTCAGAGCAATTAAGAAAAAACATACAATATGTAGAATGAACGCACATTAAATTATATAAACTAAATTAAACTAGTTAATAACTGGTAGGATTTCTGAATCCAAGGACGTTTGACCTCCTCTTCTAGAGCCTGGAACCTGTACCCCGTGAGCATTTTCTTATGCATTAGGTAAAAATTAACAAATAAAATAAAGAAAAACATAAAGAAATAAAACACACACACACACACACACACACATGCATCCAATTTGCACACTGCTAAACATTATAGAACTTTATGCCATATTACATACCAAAATAAAAGTATGGAAAAGGGAAAAAAATTAAAAATAAATAAATGAACAAAAACTTTGTATTCTCATAAATCAGATATTCATACAGAATAAATCTAAATACCAATCTTTAAACAAACTACATTATATTCTATTACTAGCTGAATTACACCACAACCAATTTATATTTAGCTCTCATTCATTTTATATATAAATACACAATATGAATTGAGACAACTACATACTAACATCTATTTAGGAAATCCCATGCGACGTTGCACCGGCTTTTGTAGGTATAACAGCTTCCAATTTTTAAGAACGACTTTCTACAAGATTTAAATGTACAATTGAAATGTTGTCCGTTCTTTCAGAAGTGCATTTGTGAGCTCACAATCACTGTTTGGTGAAGCTGTTAACCACCTGGTTACCTGAAATGTGACCCGAGAAGACATGAGAGGTTAAACAAGTTGGAAACCACTGGTCTAATCTTTAACACTGTGTTTGTTATGTTACCTGATGTGTAAAGGCTTTATCTAAAAAGTAATTTGTAACTAAACCTGGTAAATGAATGCAGCGGGAAAAAGAAACTAAATTTCTCAGCGTAATGTTAAGTGGATTAAAAACATGCCTTTTGATATTAAAGAAGATTAAAAGTAATAAACAGTATATTCATATAATCAGGGCAGTAAATATAAAAAAAAATGTCGAGAAAGTATGAACATGGAGTGTTATTTATATATATTTATATCTATAATGCTTCATCACTGACACAACTGATATATTAAATTATTTCATCATCTTCCACTTAATCCTATACCAGGCTTGGTGGGAGGGGGGTTCCCCCTCACGTGCATCCAGTGAAGAACGTTTCAGGCGCAGGGCCGGCAGATACACCCAGGGTAGGGCGCTTATCCATTGCTGGGCAAACTCATTCACACATACCGTGTACATCTAACAACTACATTTAATAACTGGGAACATAAAGCAGGTCAGCCAACCACCGAGCATCTATGAGCAAGGGGTCATTGTTACGACGGAAATGCAATCATGGCCATGGACGCAAGAGTATCAAATTACAGTACCCAGCGTAAAGAATGAGGTGACATTTAGAAGCCGTCCAACGCTCAATGTGGACCTTGAACCCTGAAGGGAGGGTGCCAAAAGGCGGAGGAGGTGACATGCCATTTTCCCTATAGCAACTCCAAGCGGGCAGCTACGAGGAGGAGAGTCGGAGATGAACACCGGTGTCAATCTATGAAATAGAGAATTGCAATTCTATAGGAGCAGCATTTCTAATGGCATTAAAAGATAATAGGGTTTAACATGTAATCAATGGAATAAGGAAACCATTTTTTTTTTTTTTATCAAAAATGTTATCTAACTGTTCTACAAAGCAAATGCTACAAGTGTAATGTTGCATTTTATCATTATATAGTTATGAAAACCAGTTCGCACATGCCCTCTTTTTGCTCCACGTATTGTCCATGTTCTCAATTCTGCTTATGGTAAAGATGGACTTTGTAGTTCTACAATTCCAGACTGTAGTCCATCTGTTTTTAAATACTGTATACGTCCCCTTTACTCTGTTCTAATGGTCAGAACCCCAATAGTAGAACCACAAAGCAGGGATTATTTGGTTGGTGCATTATTCCTATCCCAGCAGTGTCAAGTAGGTCTTTTAATAAAACTTACAGCAGAACTGGTGCACTAAGCACCCACCATAGAACTGACAATACACAATCCAGCAACCAGATTCTACCTGTTCTGTGATGCTCCTGACACATGGAGAACAGACTTACAAAGAAAACAGATGGACTACAGTCTGTAATTATAAAACTACAAAGTCCAACGATATGGTAAGTGGAGGAAATGGACAATTGAGCAAGTAGGAGGTGTGTCCAAACTAAATTCAATGATGTAAATGATTATAAATCAAGACAGTGGAAAATGCAGTTTATTATAACTCACATGCTACACTAATGATCAATGTTTAACCATTAAAAGTTTGCAATTAATTTAAATTGCTCCCTCTAATATTCATGTTGCAGAAAATTATATACTAATAACCTACACTTTTTCACAGAGAGTGTGTATATTCTGTCTGCATTAATCATTTCCTACATGTGAGGCATCAATGTAAACCACCGTCCTCATTAACGGTCTTGTTTATTTACACTGATCAATATACAAAAAGGTAAGGAAGAATTTTTGTGAAATGAGGTCCATCTAGTGGCCATGCGTGTGACAACGTCAAAAAAAAAAAAACAGACTTTGTAACTTGCATTAGATAATTTTAATGTGAAGACAGGTTTTTAGAGCTTTTCAGACACCAAAATGGGTTTAGTAACAATGTGCAATAACAGACCCCATGTACTAATTCTAAAAGATGCAACTGCAAATACTGTACCTGTGCAAATAGACATAAATAGGCATTCATGATAACTGGAATAATAGTTTTAAATAAGAATAATATAATACACAGTGTATAAGTTTGTAAATGGTCTGCATAAGTGAAGCTACGTTTCAAAATACCAGACCCCAAGCTCCCAGCGAAGGTATAAATAGCAGGGCATGACCGATCCATTACATAACACATGCCTGCAATAAAGTTCCAATTTTCAGAAACACTGTTTTAATTTGAAAGGTGTGACACTCACCCTTCTTGCTCAATTGTCTTTTTCGTCCAGGTACCATATAGATGGACTTTGTAGTTTTACAATTACAGACTGTAGTCCCTTGTTGGTTCTCTGTTCTCTATTGATCAGAACCTTCACAGATAATCAGAGTATAACATCACTATAATCCCTGCTCTGTGGTACTACTATTCGGGTTCTGACCATTAGAACAGAGCAAAGGGGACGTACATAGGATGTACTGTAGTCCACAAACAGATGGACCACAGTCTGGAATTGTAAAACTACAAAGCCCATCTTTAAAGTAAGTGGAACCGTAAGTGGAGCAAAAAGGAGGTGTGTCCAAATTTATGACTGGAACGTGATATCAGCAGACATCACATTCATCCAACTAACAACGAGAACATTGAATACTAGTGCAGTAAGTTAGTATTAGGTTAGTTGCATCTTCCTTACTGTCTTTAGCACCATATAACCAAACATCATCCTATTCAAGTTGAACTATATTCCAAATATATTCAGGTGTTTTTTTTTTAAGCTGGGATCACAACAAAGCCCAACATGTCCTGCAGCAATTTAATAAAATACTTACCTGTTGTAATTTAGCCTTCATTGTGATAGCCAGGATGCTGAGTCACTGAAAGGTCTTAATCCAATACCACAGTATAAATATAATCATTATAATAAATGAAACACACCATTATTACATCTCAATACCAAATTAGAGTTAGCACAATAATACAATCTAAAGGAGAGCCCGAATTACGATCCAATATGCCCTTATATGGCTGTATTGGCTGGATGAGTTCCCGGAGTGGATTCGTCTGTCTGTATTTCACATGGCGGCACGGTGGCTTAGTGGTTAGCATGTTCTCTTCTCAGCACTAGGGATTCTCGGTTCGAATCCCCATTTGGGTGGAGTTTCCATGTTCTCCCCGTGTCTGCGTGGGTTTCCTCCGGGTTCTCCGGTTTCTTCCCACAGTCCAAAACATGGACCAAGTCAATTCAATTCTCAAAATTGCCCCATATAGAGTGTGTCTGTGTGAGTGAGTGTGTGCCCACCGATGGATTGGCGCCCTGTCCTGGTTCTATCTGCCCAACGCCCGAAACGTTCTCCCCTGGATGGGCATGGGGAACCTCACCGTGACCCTAATAGAGGATAAAGCGGAGATAATGAATGAATGAATGAATGAATGTATTCCACATGACCATTTGAAGTCATACAGAATTCCGATGGTAGGCTGCCTGTGTGGTAGTTTAGCTGTTTACAGCTATCATGGTCCATGTGTGTTGGTTACACCATGTGTTATTAGCGCTGCTCGATGAGGACTGTTTCATTTATGAGCTGGAGTAATTACAGGCTTTTGTTGACATGGTAATCTTACCTCTCTTACATCATCACGTTGCAATCATCGGACCAGATGGCGTGAAGTCATATGTAAATATCTCAAGTAATCCTTGTTTAGAGAGGTAATTAGGGTGCCATTGTCTCACCTTCCACTTTATCCTCTATTAGGGTGGCCGGGGGGGGGGGTTTCCAATGCCCATCCAGGAGAGAACGTTTCGGGTGCTGGGCAGATACACCCAAGACAGGGCGCCGATTTATCACTGGGCACTCACTACACATACACACTCTATATGGGGCAATTCGGAGAATTCAATTTAACCTAACTATCCATCCATCAATCAATTACCTTCCGCTATATCCTCTATTAGGGTCGTGGGGGGTTCCCCATGCCTATCTAGGGGAGAACCTTTCAGGCGCTGGGCACACACTCACACAAACACGCTCTATATGGGGCAATTTTGGAGAATTTGATTGACCTTGATCCATGTTTTTGGACTGTGGGAGGAAACCGGGGAACCCAGAGGAAATCCACGTGGACACAGGGAGAACATGGAAACTCCACCCAGATTGGGATTCGAACCGGGAATCCCTCGTGCTGAGAGGAGAACATGCTAACCACTAAGCCACCCCCTAACTTGGACAGGGTGCCAATCTATTGCTGGACACACACAAACACACTCTATATGGGGCAATTTTTAGAAATCAATTGACTTGATCCATGTTTTTGGACTGTGGGAGAAAACCGGAGAACCCGGAGGAAGCCCATGCGGACACGGGGAGAACATGGAAACTCCACCCAAATCGGGATTTGAACGTGGAATCCCTAGCGCTGAGAGGAGAACATGCTAACTACTAAGCCACCATGCCTCTCTCTCTCTCATTTATATATATATATATATATATATATATATATATATATATATATATATTCATTCATTATCTCCCGCTTATCCTGTATTAGGATCGCGGTGGGGTTCCCCATGCCCATCCAGGAGAGAACGTCTCGGGCGCTGGGCAGATAGACCCAGGACAGGGCGCCAATCCATCGCTGGGCACACACTTACTCACACAGACACACTCTAAATTGGGCAATTTTTGAGAATTCAATTAACTTGATCCATGTTTTGGACATGTGGGAGGAAACCGGAGAACCCGGAGGAAACCCACGCAGACACGGGGAGAACATGGAAACTCCACCCAGATGGGGATTCGAACCGGGAATCCCTAGTGCTGAGAGGCGAATGTGCTAACCACTAAGCCACCGTGCCGCCACTTATACATACATATACATATATATATATATCCCTATGGGCACTAGAGATTCCCGGTTCGAGTCCCAATCTGGGTGGGGTATCCATGTTCTCCCCGTGTCCGTGTGGGTTTCCTCCCACAGTCCAAAATCATGTTTAAATCCTCATTAACAGGTCCCACTTACTGTTTTAAGGGGTCTGTGACGTAGTATCTCTTTAAGTATCACCTAAACTAACAGCACACACCCGTTGCTTTTTCAAAAGCGGGTTAATTAAGCAGAATAAATAATCTGCACTGTGTATTAATGTTTGTATTAATGTTTGTTTGAGGTTAGAACGCGAACAGCGGTTATAATAACACAGTAAACAAAGTCCCACAGCGCTGACGCAGAGAAATAAAGCTCGAGCGCTCAGAGTGCACACAAAACACCAAACACAAAGAGACGGACACGTACCGGTGAAGAAACAGAGCCCCAAAAGCTGAAAAACAGCGACCATGAAGCTGAAAGGAAAGAAATGAGACGCGTCGCTCTGACAGCCAAACACTTCACCAGGACTTCTTAGGTAATGACAAGTGCATTGTGGGAAATTCCTCGCGTGCGCGCATCTTCTCCAAATATGAGCATGGCGTGCCGCTGCACCGCGCATGCGCGGCGAATCCACACTATAATGGTTGTTTTAAAATTTGAAATTTTAAATAAAATAAAAAAAACACTCACACTTTAACGTATATAAGTCGTTTCTACGCGTATTTTTTTTTATCATCTCCCCTCTGTCCTCTTCAAAAAAGTGCCCGTTCATGAGTGTAGTTATCCATTTTTCAAACTGTTGTTACATTCATTTTGTTTATTCATTTATTCATTATCTTCTGCTTTATCCTCTATTAGGGTCGTTGGGGGCTTCCCCATGCCCATCCAGGGGAGAACGTTTCGGGCGCTGGGCAGATACACCCAGGACAGGGCGCCAATCCATTGTTTTTGGACTGTGGGAGGAAACCGGAGAACCCGGAGGAAACCCACACGGACACGGGGAGAACATGGAAACTCCACCCAGATTGGGATTCAAACCGGCAATTCCTAGTGCTGAGAGGAGAAAATGCTAACCACTAAGCCACTGTGCCGCCCCTTGTTTGATCATTTATTAGTTATTCATTCATTCATTATCTTCTGCTTAATCCTCTATTAGGGCCGCGGGGGGTTCCCCATGCCCATCCAGGGGAGAACATCTCAGGCGCCAGGCAGACACACCTAGGACAGGGTGCCAATCTATCTCTGGGCACACACTCACACAGACACACTCTATATGGGGCAATTTAGAGAACTCAATTGGCTTGATCCATGTTTTTAGACTGTGGAAGGAAACCGGAGAACCCAAAGGAAACCCACGCAGACACAGGGAGAACATGGAAACTCCACCCAGATGGGGATTCGAACCGGGAATCCCTAGACCTGAGAGGAGAACATGCTAAACACTAAGCCACCGTGCCGCCCTTCATTAGGTATATTGGATAAAATTAAATCACATATGAAATACGTCTGTCAGCAGTGGAGAGCACATTCGGTTCTAATAAATGATGGTTTTGGCTGAAAATCTTTGATTATAGGAACCTGATCTTTGGCAGAAAAGCATGAATCCGTTTTTTACGAGTCGGTCGCAGATGAGACAGTTTTTAAAGCAAGGTTTTGCTTTGAAATACCGTAACTTTGCGCCTTCAGAAAAAAATTCTGACGGTTTATGAAAGCTGAGAAGCTGCTCTTTACAACCAACATACAGTTATTACGGTAATTTTACTCCCGATACTGGTAAAAAAAATCTCCCTCTCTCTTACACACACACACACACACACACACACACACACACACACACACACACACACATAGTTTAGAAACACAAACAGCTGACTTCGTTCGGTCCCGCTGCTGCAGGGAAAGCTGCTCTCATTTGATCAGGGGTTATAGCCCCGAAAACCAAGGCCTAACGACGCCCCTGGTTATACAGTACTTTGTAGTCCATGTTTGTGGACTACAGTACTTATATATAGTGTGTACTCTGTTCTAATGGTCAGAACCTCAATAGTAGCACCACAGGGCAGGGATTATTTGGTTGATGTATTATTCCTATCCCAGCAGTGTCACTGAGGTGTTTAAATGAAACCACAGCAGCACTGCTGCACTAAACAACTAAACACCCCCTCACTGCATCAGTCACTGCAGAACTGACCCTGAACAATCCATCACCCAAATGATACTGTTCTTTGATGGTTCTGATCAATAGAGAACAGAGAACCAACAAAGGACTGAGAAAAAACACGAGTTTTAAATGTAAATATTGTGTTATTTATCAGAGAATTGTCAAGGGTTCTGCAGTTCACCGCTATCACCAGCAGGTGTCATCAGTTCCATTACGACAGACTCACTGGGAGAAAGGCGAGATGCTTACCAGAAAGTTTTTTCTGCTCATTACAAGAAGTACTTGGTTATTTTGTCTTTTAAAAACACTATGTTAATAAACTAATTAATTAATGAACACCAAGTTAATGAATTAATCTATACACTCAATATGTTTTGCTTGAACATGTGTATTTACCTTTAGACATATTCCAAAGCCATGTCATTGATATGCAGTTTGTTAAGCGTTGTGTATGGAGATATCATTTATAACAAAGCAGGCTTCATTAAAACATGGTTATGGAAGTTGGACGTGGAAGAATTTTCCTGACCCACACAGAGCTCAGACCTCAACCTCATGAAACACCTTTGAAGTGAATTAGAACTGAGATTGTAAGCTAGGGCTTCTTGCTCTTCTGGATACTAGGGGAAAAATACTGATACCTACATTTTACCAAACACCCATCCCCCTTTGTGTTGAAGTGGTTACAGTTGCTTAAAGTTTAACATTTATGTTCCTTATACTTTGATCCATAGTGTATTGTGATGTGGAGATCACCACACACTTGCAAGTGGGGAAGAGGGCAAATGTGCTGTTGTGTAACATTTTACATATCGAAATGCATGTTTATAAATGATGCACTTGATACACCGACTCAAGCGTAAAGTCACATAATTTACTGACTGCCAAAAAAAAAAAAAAAAAAATAACAGGACTTGAAAGGGGTAAAACAGGCTGGTGCCAGACTGTGGTCACAAAGCAAGACAACACTGTGGGTGCAGCAACAGTCTTACGACATTTAGCATTTCATTTGTCACATCAGCTGAAATGGAAAAAAAGTTTTTAGAATATTTTAAAACATAAGAAAATAGTGGGGATTGTGGGGCGATGTTGTAGTGTTCAACATTGCAGACTAAACTGATAAAATACAGAAAATTGAATTGTTGCTGGAGGAAAATACATATTATAAATACAGGGACATGTACAGCTCAACCTCATTAGAAATAACAGGACTGCAGCATTGGTTAAGAAAACAGAACAATAGTAAGGCACAGTAAGGTCACTCTGCTGCGATGAAGAACAAACCAAATGTCCACTGTACATGATGCAGGGATTCCATGTTCCTGTAATTTCTTTAAAAATATTAGAGAATTAAATCAACAGGTTAAGACAGGCATTGAAACCTTAAAAAATACAGACCTTTCAAAAGGTGTTTTTTAATAACCAAGGGGTGCCATGTATTTATTATAAGTTATAAAGAAGAAAAAAAACTTCTATATATTTAACTACATTTTTATTAAGCTTAAAACCCCAGCATATTTAAAACAAAAGCTGAGATTTGTTTCATCAACCCAAATGCTTTGCCAAATATTCAAAGCGCTGCTCCCGTCCCGTTTTGAAGCAGTAGGCACATGTCATGTGACCGGATTCCTTGATCTTGGTTTTGATGAGCTGTAGCTTTAGATGTGGATTGATTTGCTGCACTGAAGGTGCCTGTAACAACCCCCCCCCCCCCCCGAAGGAAAAAAAAAAAAAAAAAAAAACAATAGCAACAATTGTAATAAAAATGTGTAAATAAGAAAAACAATAATATCGTGTACTTGAATACAGACAGAATGGCAAACTGCATCGAGGTGAGCCGTAATGCAGCCAAGTACAAAAACAGACAATAATCCAGGAGCGTGTGGTTAAGTCTCTGCTGATGTTTGGTGAGATACGTGGAAATGGTGTAGAATTTCACGGTTGGCAAGTATTGAAATTCTGAAAATCTGCAGTTTCATACAAATGATTTCAACCACCACCGTCAACAAAATATTTACAGCACCTCGGTTTATAGTGTGTGCATGCCATTCTTTTAAAAGAAAAAATACAAAAAAACAAAACAAAAAAACTCTTTAGGGAAATAAACATCCATGTTATATGATACAATTCAAAGCTTAAATATTGGGATATTTTAACCAGCACATGCAACTAGCCCAAGAGAACTCCTTTTTTTTTTACTAGGAGCTGAGTCGGCTGGCGCAAAAAAAAAAAAAAAAAAAAAAAAAAAAAGAGGGCTAAGAACACGATGAGCTCCTGCCCTTTTATTAGAATTTGTCACTTCTTACAGTTTGGATAAAAAGGAGGTGATGGGGTTCCTCGTGTTCTCCACCCCCCCCCCCCCCCCCCCCCCCCCCCCCCCCCCCCCCCCCCCCCCCCCCCCCCCCCCCCCCCCCCCCCCCCCCCCCCCCCCCCCCCCCCCCCCCCCCCCTCTTACAGTTTGGATAAAAAGGAGGTGATGGGGTTCCTCGTGTTCTCCATAAAGACAGTATTCGTAACAACATGGTAAAAGGAAAAATATAAGCTGGATATTATGTCCACAGCACCAAAGTCTCTGAAAGGAGGGACTTTGCCACTCCTAACCACGGCTTGGACTTTTACCGACATGTTCACCACTACTCTTGCTCCACTTGGACGTTTCTCCACTTTAGCTCGACCCCAATGACACACAGTCCACTTTATCCTCTGTCCTTGGAAGAGGACAATCCGGTGCAAGTGCCCTCTCATGGAGCGAGGAGGAGAAGGAAAGAAAGGGAGTGAGTGTCGGAGAACGCCGATCAGGAAAAGCCCAAAGAACTGGACACTCCAGAGCGATGGTGCAGACGGGCCATGGTGTTCATGTTGGAGCTGGATGGCTTCAGCGGGGTGTTACAGCCCAAGGCCTGTGGGAATCGGTGGTGGTAACGATCCAGACGAAGGTACTTAACGGTTACCAGCTTTCCTGGAACAAAAAAAGGGGGGTTGAAATGTTGAATCACAACAGCTTTTTGTTAATGAGTGCAGGATCAATACGAACGGGCAAAGTTTTCAGTGCTTTTCCTTCTGTTACAATTATTAAATCTATTTACCATCAAACCAAGAGCCATGCAGAGCCTTGAAAGCTTTCCCAGAATGCCCCTCTGAAAGGCACTTCACATACACGCAGCCCTATCGGGACACAGGAGATGGGATGAACATTTCCAAACCGATTTACAGACATACAGCTACATAAATGCTTCTCTAATTCCACTAAGCAGACAGAAAACCACAGATTATTGGAATTACTCCAGAACGTCTGTACAGACTCTCATATAAGCACCAGAGCGGATTAAAAAAAATCAGAGCCATTAAATCGACATGGTTGAAACATGTTCTTACATTAAATAAATAAATAAATAATAATAATAATAATAATAATAATTATGAAATAAAAGTAGGCTGAGTAAAAGCTCACCTCTCGAGAATTCTTATCAACAGCGATATGAACAATGCCATCATTATCGCTGCATTTTTCCAGAATGGCTTCTTGAATGGCGAGGTGCCAGTTGTCTCCCACCTCCCTGTTAAAACAACAAACTATGAACTACTGACAATTCTGGGTTTTATAAATAAGTGTTGCTGCTGATACACAAGAAGATATGACTGGACTGGGAAGTATAAATAGATCTCCAGGTCAGCCTCCGTTAGAAGAAATAAACTAATCAGCATCAGGTTAGTTTAATAAACTAATCGGCTGCTCACACAAACAGGAGCAGTGTCTATAATTACTACTTATTGTGTATAGGAGCTGTAATTGCTTTGTTTCTTATGTTTTTTCTTAAAGATATCACCAGCTCCTCATCCACATCACTGCCAGAACACAAAGGCAATGACAATTACTGGATAGAACCTGCATTTCTATTGGATCGGTAACTTTGGAGTCCTGCAGGACGGTTCGGTGAATAGATCTAGTTTGAAAATGGACCCCCGATCATTACATAATCTATACATTGATGTCCTGTCCTGCTGATGCACAGCAGCACAAGGAAGAGGAGTCCCCTGAAGTCCAAAATTCTCTTTTATTAACTAAATATTATTTTGTGATTACAATAAATCACAAATAAGAAACTGCCAAAAAAGTGCAAGACGTCACAGGAACAATGCACAAAGTTATTGCATAGAATTATATGAATTGTGTTTTAGATAATAACTGTACCAACAAAATCTATAATCGTCTCATCCCTAACACACACACACACACACACACACATGCGACAATCAAATAAAAAGCAGCCAAACTTACATCATGGGGTCAAACATGTTGCGAATCTTCAGGCAGGGCGTTAAGCTGTTTGGAGGGGAGTTTCTTCGATCTAGAGGAAAAGCTGTAAAAAAAAATAAATATGTGACCCAGGTCATGAAGACACAATTACCTTGAAATCAATGATAAATTAAAGAAATCTAAATTAGCGGCACGGTGGCTTAGTGGTTAGCACATTCTCCTCTCAGCTCTAGGGATTCCCGGTTCGAACCCCCATCTGGGTGGAGTTTCCATGTTCTCCCCGTTTCCGCGTGGGTTTCCTCCCACAATCGAAAAACATGGACCAAGTCAATTGAGTTCTTTAAATCGCCCCATATAGAGTGTGTCTGTGTGAGTGAGTGTGTGCCCAGCGATGGATTGGCGCCCTGTCCTGGGTGTATCTGCCCAGCGTCCGAAACGTTCTCCCCTGGATGGGCATGGGGAACCCCACCGCGACCCTAATAGAGGATAAAGCGGGAGATAATGAATGAATAAAAAATCTAAATTAATTACCTTTGCCTTGCCATACTTTAGACGGCACATTGCATATATTGTCACATGACAATGGTGGTTGGATCCATCTCCACACGAGAAAGTCAGCGCCTCCAATCCTTTGGGTTTCAGTTCTGATACGGGACTCGTTTGCAGAGAGGAAAGCCACAGCTCGGTCCCACACCTTCTTCATTCTCTTCCTTGAATTCAACAGGATGGAAAAGGAAATGCATCGTAAAGGCTGCCAGTGTCAATATTCATGTTAAGTGTTTAACAGATCTACAGAGTTTTGGAATACAATTAAATTGTTTTACAGAGAGTTGTAACTAGGGCTGCAACTAACGATTATTTTGATAATCGATTAATCGGTCGATTATTATTATTTTTTTCGATTAATCGATGAATCGGATAAGTAAAAAATTTTTTTTTCCATGTCTTTACATTTAATCATTTAGCAGACGCTTTTATCCAAAGATGAATGTTTTTCAGTAAAATTATTCTATAGTATAGTATTATATATAGAAATTTTATTCAAAATGTTTAAGTTAACATTTCCTGTAATGAATGAATAGCACAATGAAAGAAATAATGTATCATCTAAACATCCCTCACTTAACAACAAAAGTCAACTCCAAATAACACACGATACTCAGTTAACCTCAATAATGAACTAAATATAGTCTGTTCTGTAGCCTATTGGAAAAAAAAATTAACAAACGAACTAATTAACAATCAGCTATTGGAAAAAAAAATAAAAAAATTAACAACAAAAATACCTTGTGTAAAATTTCAATTGGACACCGGGACATATGTGGCTGCTTTGCACACGGTGTACAAGGCTTCCCGTTTGTCTCGACGCGGTCTGAAAGCAGCGTGCAGTGTCCCAGTCCCGGGACATTTAAAGCTGCGTACTTTTACACTATGTGCGTGTACGCGTCAATCCCCCGCTCCCGTGCGGTGTGCTGCTATTGATCCGCTAAAAACCAGAACATTTCCTCACTTTAAAAAATAAACCGGGACGCCCGAGACAGGATGTGAAATACGGACAAGTCCCGGGAAATACGGACGTATTCGTATAACAGACGTTAAGACACGTTCTCTATCACTGTTATTATCCAGTTAAGAACCAAATACAGCATGAAGCTGCTCTGCCGGTCTGATAGTGTGACGTTGCGTTACATTGAATCACTTTAAACTAAAGAAGCTCGGCATGTTGTAGTGATTTATCTGCTGTTCAGCTTCATCCTCATCAGTGTTGAGGTTCAGGTGACGGTGGTGCTGCGTGCAGCTCCGTTCATGTTCGCAGAGCTGCATGATCCACGTTCTTTATTTGTGTGACGGTGAAGCTCCCGCAGTGTGAATTTAAACGCAAGTTAGTTTTCTGCTTTGGCCGTGTTTCATTTGTGCGATTTATCCACTTGTTTTGCAGACTCCGCCTCATTTTGTTCAAGCCGCTATTATTTTCCAGCGTTATTGAAGCACTGCAGGTGACGTAAGCGGTTGTGACATCGCGAGTAACGTGGAAATCGCGCGACCCAATGAATCGATAATGGAAATTCATTATCGATACTTTGGATAATCGATTTTATCGATTCGTTGTTGCAGCCCTAGTTGTAACAATTTAGTAATTTGCTTCGTGAACACGTGCAAGCTTTCTACATTTAAAACAACCAATGAGAGCTATTCATTTATGTGTTGGCTTTGAAGTGAAATAGTTATTCCTAATTTGATTACATTTTGGTAAAGTCATTTAAAAACCAGTTATCAAATGTATGTAGGTTAACAGGATGTCTCACCTGTCCTGAGGTGGAACAAAAGAATCTCGAACGTGTGGGATGGGCAGATATGGCTGCAAGTCCTTATTGTCCTGACACGCCTCATTATGACTCTTCAGCACATCTGTATTCAAAGAATTTTAAAGAAACCTTTATTAACAAAAAAAATCTGAATAACTAAGATCTGCACAGACATGGCAACTTTATCCATTATGCAGCAGCAAAGTACCATGAGAGGTGGGATGGGGATTTTCTCTTAGATTCCCATATATATATATATATATATATATATATATATATATATATATATATATATATATATATATATATATATATATATATATATATTTTTTTTTTTTTTTTAAACACAAGTCGGGCTGCAGAGTTTTGAATTAGATGAAGATATATCACAGCACATACGCTAAATATATTAATATAGTGTGGTATTGCTTTGGCTATTTTTGGAATGTAGTGGTATTGAAAAAAAATATATAATAAAATAAATAAAATAAAAAAAAACACCATTTAATATAAACAACCTTTTTTTTCTGTACAAAAGCATTATTTAATTTATGCTAAATTAATTGCACTTGGAATCCATACCTATGATTCTCTCCACCATGTCATACATGCGCATGGTCTCTTCCTCGTCCCTTCTCCAGCGGTACTTGACATAGCGCACCACACCCCATATTAAACCAATCCCTGATGGGGAGAAGCAGAAAAAGCTTGAATAAGAGCATGACTAGATGATGTTGAAGGAGCTCTACACATCATTCAGTCCATCTCTACAGAGACATAAGTGAGTAGTGCCCTCTCTTCACAAGCAGGATGATCCATTCTGTTTAAATGTTCTCCTTGTGTCTGTGTTAGTTTATTCCCACAGTACAAAATATTCCCGGTGGATGAATTGCCAATTTGCAATTGCTTTCATGTGGGAACGGATGCTTGAACGTGTTTGTGTGTCTGCTTTGCAACAGACGGCGACATGTCTAGGGTGGTTCCTACGCATCTGCCTCCTGAGTGCTGAGATGTACCTCAGCACCTTCCAAAACCATGGCAAGGAAAATACAATAATGTATGTAATTCATTAATACTGGAGAAGAGTTGTCAGCAAATGCATTTTGAAAAAATAATGATGGCAAAAATGTCAATCGTGCTGACAAACACTTTCAATAAATCTCAAATCAAAGATGTTTTTAAATGTGTGACAATATGGTATTCGGTAACTGTACCCAAAAGGATGAAGAGCCCTTTGTAGATCACAGTGAGGAGGGCCCGTCGAAAGCGACAGGAGAAAGACATGCGAGGGTGAGTGGATTCCAATCGTGAGATCTCATTCACTTCCTCCACTGTTTGAAGAGGGTCATCTGCGATCAACCTGTCAATACAAAACATCTCATTCTCATTGTTTCCACTGAATTCTCCCATCACTAGTTATGACCAGAGTATCATTTCAATACAATGAAATCCCATAAGGATTTTTTTTTTAGAAATAAAATCTAACAAGTTTGCTATAAACAATGTACTTTACCTTATACCGGAAAGCTCTCCGGTTTTAATGATCCACTCCAGGGAGGTCTGCATCCATTCTTTATACACTTTATTTTTTAACTAGACAGAGAGAAGAAAAACTATTTAGTTAACTACATAACAGTACAAAGGAAACTAATTATAGAAATATAGGAGTTAAATAAATCAAATAAAAAAATTTAATAAAAAAAAAAAAAAGGGGCAGGAGGTGAGCGCTAGGGATTCCCGGTTCGAATCCCAACCCAGGTGGAGTTTCCATATTCTCCCCGTGTCAGCATGGGTTTCCTCCGGGTTCTCCGGTTTCCTCCCATAGTCCAAAAACATGGATTAAGTCAATTGAATTCTCCAAATTGCCCCATATAGAGTGTGTGTGTGTGTGTGTGTGTGTGTGTGTGTGTGAGTGTGTGCCCAGCGATAGATTGGTGCACTGTCCTGGATGTATCTGGCCAGCGCCTTAGACATTCTCCCCTGGAAGGGCATGGGGTCCCCCCCCCCAACCTTAATAGAGTAAAAAGAGGAAGATAATGGATGGATGAATTAAAAATAATAATAATAATAATAATAAAAAAAACCTTAAGGACGTTATTCCCTTAATTTAACATTCCATCAAGCATTGCTACTAATGTAAACAAGTTAATGTAAAAAACAAAAAATGAAAAACTCAACATACCAATAAATACTCTGTGGCTTCAGTAAAGGAGACAGTTCTGTTAAAAGAAGCGTTTAGATTTTTGCAGTCGTGTTCACCTGAAAACAATGTTTATATCAAAGTTTTAAAACTTATTTTAAAAAGGCAATTAAAGCAATTAAGTACAGAGAGATGTTAATTCTAATCTTTGACGGCCTTTACAACCAATATGCATTGCAAGGTTTAAAATCATTAACTTCTCTTCTGCTGCTAAATGATTCATGTAAATGTATTGCAGCAAAACATTGAATACATAATTACTATTGCAATTTGATAGCAGCAAGTTTGCTTATAATTAGAATTTCGGTTACGTTATGTGACAAAGACCTGAACATGAAACTACATGGTGTTCAATTCGTTTGTAGGTTTCCATTTTAATGTCACAGTATCTTTTTCGGGCGGCACGGTGGCTTAGTGGCTAGCCCGTTCACCTCTCAGCACTAGGGATTCCCGGTTTGAATCCCCATCTGGGTGGAGTTTCCATGTTCTCCCCGTGTCTGCATGGGTTTCCTCCGGGTTCTCCGGTTTCCTCCCACAGTCCAAAAGCATGGATCAAGTCAACTGAATTCTCCAAAATTGCCCCATATAGAGTGTGTGTGTGTGTGCCCAGCGATGGATTGGCGTTCTGTCCTGGGTGTATCTGCCCAACGCCCAAAACGTTTTACCCTGGATGGGCATGGGGAACCCCACCGTGACCCTACTAGAGAATAAAGCGGGAGATAATGAATGAATATCTTTTTCGTTAATGCCTGACGTCATTACCAATTCTAACAATGGCATTTTAAACAGCTAAGTCACAGCGCACTACATTGGGTCAAGCACAAACTGTGTAAGGTGTGTAAAATAGTGTTAGGCTACTCTGTAGGTCACCTGCGATTTGAGCCAGATGGTCGTGCAGATGCAGTAGAAGACTAAGAATGACGTCTTTTTCGGCGCAGGTCTATAATACAAAAAGCAAGTGGATTAAAAGCATAGACTGAAATAGCTGGACTGGACCGTTTAACCAGTTTAACTAGTAAAATAATCCACCCGGATTACATAATCTAGCCACTTCCCTTTATTACGACATGCACAGGCTATTGTAAAATATAGAGTCGTAGAAAACTTACATATGAAGCGTCAAAGTCTGCACCAAAAGGATGGTTCTTGACTGAAAAATTTAAAACAAGACCAGTTTATGAACAATTTTGCTTTTAATAAACGCATTTCTTAATCAAACTGTGTTTCTTTGTTATGGTGTGCTCTTAACTGTTTTATAAAGACAATAAGGCATTTGAGGTTGTGCATTATTGTGAATAAACTATGGAAAAGAGGTGGAATGACACCCTCGAGTTCCACATTGCTTTGAGATTTCTCCATTGTGGGACAAATAAAAGTTTCATTTTATATTATATTTATTATCTTCCGCTTTATCCTCTATTAGGGTCGCGGTGGGGTTCCACATGCCCATCCAGGGGAGAACGTTTCAGGCGCTGGGCAGATACACCCAGGACAGGACGCCAATCCATCACCGGGTACACACTCACTCACACAGACGCACTCTATAGGGGGCAATTTGGAGAACTCAATTGACTTGATCCATGTTTTTGGACTGTGGGAGGAAACCAGAGAACCCGGAGGAAACCCACATGGAAACGGGGAGAACATGGAAACTCCACCAAGATGGGGATTCGAACCGGGAATCCCTAGCGCTGAGAGGCGAACGTGCTAATCACTAAGCCACCGTGCCGCCCCAAATAAAGGTTTATCTCATCTTAACTGATATTTTCTAGGTCGTGAAAAAGTTCAAACATGTTCTACACAGGATTTCAACCCCTGAATATAAACATCAAACCCCAGCCAAGAGGGATCAGTCCATCTAGGTCTACTCTGGTGTCTGTGGAGAGATGAGCAATCAGACTGCTTTATCGCGTCTGTGACCTACATGTCAGTCTGCCACATTCTCTGGTTCCGACTCCCTCCTCGTGTGCGCCACTCACTCATGCTGTTATAATTTAGCCGCCAGCTGCAAGAGCTAGACATTACACACAAACCATGACCCTGTTTTTAAAGTCTGATTCAAAAGAAGGTATGTGCTGGAACCTTCGCTTCCTGCATCGGCAAAGGAGTTGAAACATACGGATTTAAATATTTACTTCGATTGCTGTTGAAAACAGAACCAAACACTGAGATGAACATAACACAGGAAATTACCAAAGTCAGGTCTTATAAAACCAAACGAAACCTCCAACAAGAATAAACTACAGTTCCGAATCAAACAGGACGACAGGCTGCTTCGCTTAATACATCAGAGATAGCATCTCATGCGAGACATGCATATTTATAATTGTTTATGTTGGTGTGATACAGGCATAAGTAATTACACTTGATGATACAAGCGGCAGAGTTATAGCAGAAAGGAGCTGGGTTCGAGGTATTAAATGTGTTCATGAGGTTGCCCTGCAATGGATTGTCACAAGGCTGCCTGGCTACAAGCCTTTCACCCACTAAGGTTTGTACAGTCGCCAGTACTTTCCTCTAGATAGCTTTATCAACTCAGAAAATAAAGAAAGAAAGAATTATATTTAGGGTTACAGCAGACATATGAATAACACAAGCTCTGTTTATCTTTAATAACATAGCAACAGGCTTGTATAGTTAAGTAAAGATCATCTCATTATCTTAGGCTTAATCCTCTATTAGGGTCGTAAGAGGGTTTTTTAATACTTATCCAGGGAAAAACATACCAAACTATCGCTGGACACATACCATACAGGGGCAATTTAGAGCAGCCAACCCACGTTATACACATGTCAGGCTACTACTACTAAGGTATTTCAGGTGTTAAATATTTTACCTTTAATACAATTCGTAAATTACTGACAGAGAACACAACAGTAATGTGATCTACGCAGTAATCTAAATAATGCGGTTAGAAACAAATACCAATTTAGAAATAATTCCTTATAAACATATTGTATTTTCTGCTCTGTTCAGATTTTAATGGTAACTTTTCTTAAGAGAGACTTTTGAGGAGGTAAACAGTCCTTATAGCACAATTTAAAAAAAAAATCACATTCTTAATATTAGCATAAATATATTTTAATTCTATATAACTAGAATACAAATAAACATTAGGGTTAAATATGTAACATAACATTACATCCTGGATTTTCATTCATTCATTCTTTATCTCCCGCTTTATCCTCTATTAGGGTCACGGTGGGGTTCCCCATGCCCATTCAGGGGAGAACGTTTCGGGCGCTGGGTAGATACACCCAGGACAGGGCGCCAATCTATCGCTGGGCACACACTCACTCACACAGAGACACTCTATCGGGGGCAATTTGGAGAACTCAATGGACTTGATCCATGTTTTTAGACTGTGGGAGGAAACCGGAGAACCCGGAGAAAACCCACGCGGACACGGGGAGAACATGGAAACTTCACCCAGATGGGGATTCGAATCAGGAATCCCTAGTGCTGAGAGGCGACCGTGCTAACCACTAAGCCACTGTGCCGCCCATCCTGGATTTTATTGATTATTAAATTATTAAACTATTCATTTGACAAATTTAGCTGATTGGTAGATCAGATTTCTATGTATAGCTATATTCAGGATATATGGGTGTCAAATGACCTAGCTGTGTTTTTATGAACAAATCATTTTGAGACATTGGAGTCAGTTCATGTAAGAAGGTCAGACTTGGACGGCCCTTAAATTTAAGAATTACTTGTCCTTAATGTTATTTTGGTTTCCTGTATGTGAAATCGCACTTCCCCTACAGGAACAAAGTGACCAAAGTAACATTCGAAATCATCTGAATGTTTCAATTGAATTCAAGTTACTCAATTCACTGACGCAACATATGTTTCTTTGCCTCTAATACATTAACAGCAGTGAAAAATTCTGTCTGCCTTCAATAGAAACAATTGAGGGGGGGGGGTGGGTCGACCATCCAGGGGAGAACGTTTCGGGCAGTGGGCAGACACACCTAGGAAAGGGCGCCAATCTATCGCTGGACACACACACCCACTCACACAGACACACACTATATGGGGCAATTTGGAGAACTCAATTGACTTGATCCATGTTTTTGGACAGTGGGAAGAAACCGGAGAACCCGGAAGAAACCCACGCAGACACGGGGAGAACATGGAAACTCCACCAAGATGGGGATTCGAACCAGGAATCCCTAGTGCTGAGAGGAGAATGTGCTAAGCACTTAGCCACCGTGCCGCCCTACTGAAAGCCCTGCGGAGTTAATTTCAAATTGGCGTTGACTAAACTTTGTAAAGTTGTGATGGGGCACACAATCAGCAAACGGTGCTGCTTTGGGTTAAGCCAGGCTTATTAATGCTGATCCTGTGTTCTTGGCACAATCATATGTTTAATCATTTCCCAACAAGTGATGAGCAATGGGTTAATTAAGCATGTCTGCGTTACCCATCAGTGTGTCTGTGGAATGTGGGAGGAAATATATGTGGAAACATGAAGAACATGGAAAGAAATTAACCTTGTTCCCCGAAGCAAAGTTAAACCCAGGAGTGTTTTTGATGCAAGGTAGAGGCACTAACGCTGCACCACCTGCTGCTATTACAATGTGATGATTCAGGAAAGTTAGTTGGAAAACTATAAAATTCAAAGAATAAGCCATTTAAAGTACTCTGAAAATGAGAGAATTATATAAGAGAGAAACTGTAAAGGTCAGTGCAATGTTTATTTCAGATTTGATTATATGTGGTTGGTGGTATGTCGGAGCAGCGGTGACATGGTGCAGTGGTGGTGCAGCGGTGACATGATCCTTTTGGTGTGGAATTTGCATGTTTTCTTGTGTGGGTTTCTCACAAGACCCAAAAACATGTGAATGAAAGAAAATGATAAGCCTAACGTGACTCGTTTTTAATGAATGTGCGAACGGTATCAGATTTATTCCTTTTATTTGCAGCCCTAAATCCTAAATGCGTCCAATTTACAAACATACAACTTAAATCTGACTTTCTGTCCAATGAGCAGCCACTCTGATGTTTTCCATAAACCAGAAACAAGAGACTGGAGAACCTACAGCTCGGAATGAAGACTTTGTTGCTACGCAATTTTCTGATGCCAATCAGTGCGAGCTAAATCTGACAAATGTGTTCGCATTAAAGACAGACAGGGTCACTTGCTTAAATAATTTTTGCATAGTCTAGACAGTCTCGATTTCCCACATGCAAAGGAATTGTGAGCAGTCCAGAGTGCTGCTTCTCCTATTTTTATTTAAGAAGAGTACAAAGCACCAGCAATTTAAAGGGGTATTTTATTCAGTGCTTGAAGACAATTATGGATTTCCTGAAATTTGTGCAAAAGCATAAACAGTTCTCAACAGAGATTATCCTGCGACTCATACATTCAATGCTTGACACAAACCTGGCTAATTTGCTTAACGACGGAGTTAGATCTCCATTATCTCATGTTTACAGGTGACAGAACTATTAACAGAACATTGTTTTTTTTTTTTTTATTGGTTAATATAGTTAAACAACATCTGGGTGGCACGGTGGCTTAGTGGTTCCCAGTGTGTGGGAATCTTCGACATTTATCCAAATGAGCATTTGTGAGGTCAGATGTTGGCTGACGGAATCTGTCTTACAATCTCCCAATCTAGTTCACCGCAAAGATTTTCAGTGGGATTAAGGTCAGGGCTCTCTGTGGGCCACTAGTTCTTTACACCACACTTACCCAACAGTGCTGTGTGCCGAGCCTTCCCTAAACTGCTGTAATTAATTTGCAAGTATTCAACTGTTTAAATCACATGTTCGATTAATCAACACATTAAAAATGGATTTTAATTAATTTCAACTATATTAAATGATTATGGGGCGTGTGTCGGAATGTACAGTAAATGCTTTTCACAATTATGATATGCTTTTGATTTTAAGATAAATTGGGTGCTCTAAATTGCCCCTATAAAGTGTGTGCCCGGCAATAAATTGGTACCCTGTCCTGGGTGTATCTGCCCAGTGCCCGAAACGTTCTCCCCTGAATGGGGATGGGCATGGGTATCCCCCCCCCAATTGTTGGATATACTTTTGCTTTGACAAAACCATTTTTTTTCCCTGAAGCAATTATACCAGGATCAAAAATAAGTGTTTTTAGTTTTTAACACCTGCACTAATTAACAGGTAATACAGTCTAGGCTTGCGGTTAAGGTACCAACCGTGCGACCTGAAGGTCCCCGGTTTGATTCCTGGTCCCACCAAATACTATGGCTGAAATGCCCTTGAGCAAAGCAAGGTTACTAACCTCAATTGCTCCCCGGGCGCTGTGTATAAGGGCATGTGTGTTCACTTCGTCAGTGTGTGTGTTGCACAGTTGGGTTAAATTCCTCTGTGTATAAGCACTGTAGGCAAAATAGATCAATCTATCATACTTGGTTATGGACTAGTTACATTGTCTATTTTAATTAAACAGACATTGAGACAGGGATTCCCGGCTCTAATCCCAATCTGGGTGGAGATCCCATGTTCTCCCCACGTCCATGTGGGTATCCTCCCACAGTCCAAAAACAAGGATCAAGGTCAAATGAATTCTCCAAATTGCCCCATATAGTGTGTGTGTGTGTGTGTGTGTGTATGAGTGTGTGTGCCCAGCGATGGATTGACGCCCTGTCCTGGGTGTATTTGCCCAGCACCTGAAACATTTTCCCTTGCATGGGCATGGGGAAATCCCCCATGACTCTAGTCCTTAGAATAGGATTGATCCGAAGACCCGACAAATTGCCCCTATATAGTGTGTGCCCAGCCATAGATTGGCTCCCTGTCCTAGGTGTACAGCCAGCGACCAAAATGTTTTTGATGGAAAATGTCTGGATGGGCATGGGGGCATGTGGAACCCTCCCCCCCTTTACCCGCAACCCAAGTAGAGCATAAAGCAGAGCATAATGGATGGATAGATATTGGTACCGGGCTAGCATGTTCTTCTCTCAGCTCCAGGGATTCCCGGTTCGTATCCCAATCTGGGTGGAGTTTCCATGTTCTCCCCATGTCTGCGTGGGTTTCCTCCGGGTTCTCCGGTTTCCTCCCACAGTCCAAAAACATGGATCAAGGTCAATTGAGTTCTCCAAATTGGCCCATATAGAGTGTGTATGTCTGTGTGAGTGAGTGAGTGTGTGCCCAGCGAAAGATTGCCACCCTGTCCAGCGCCCGAAATGTTCTCCCCTGGATGGACATGGGGACCCGACCCTAATATAGGATAAAGTGGAAGATAATGGATGGATGGACATTGGTACCGTGAATACAGCTGAAACAACTAGTGTATTATTGTGTTAGGGTCTGCCAGAGGGGTGATACGTACCCGCCAGCGGGTCTAATGCCCCGGTGCCCCTCATGCGCAGGTACATGAGCCCGAGCAGCAGGAAGAAGAGGCAGGCGGCGGTCAGGAGAAACATGGACAGGTAATGAGCGCTGAAGCCGCCTGTGGATGAAACCTCGTCCTGCTTAAACTGCTCCAGCAGCTCGTCCTCCCTCGCGGAGCTCTTCGGTTTGGGGCTGTAGGAGTGGTTGGACCCGGCGTGGTTCGTGTGATTGGAGGTGTAAGAGGACGCCAGACTGCCGTAGGGTCCCAGACGGGACCGGAGTCCGGTACTAAAGGCTCCTCTCGCCTCGCTCTCGTCGCCGTTCTCGCTCGTGAAACGGGAACTTTTCCCATAGCTGCGATTCAATCCGTGCCCGTCCTCCTCGTCCTCCGCCATGTCTACGGCGGCTGCCGTCTTTGCCCTGGTCCCCGGCTCCCAGACGCTTTTAAACGGGCTGGACGTGAACTTCGACACGGCGCGCCTGGACAGCAGTCTGCGGTCCCGGTGTGCTTCCTCGTCCGATTCGTTGTCTTCGTCTGAGTCGCTGTAATCTCCAGCGGGCTTGCTGCCGTGGCTTCCACTCCCGTTCAGAACCCGAGCGGTCCGATCCGACTCGTCATCAAAGTCCCCGTCCTCATCGCGATCGGATTTGGTATTCAGGTCGAAGTTCTCCAGGCTTACACTCCCGGCTTTTCGGTGCTCATTCCTCCAGGAGGAACCGTGATCGCTTCGTTTGCGATCAGACAGGGATGCTGATCCGCCGCCGCTTAAACCGAGCCCGGTAATCCTCCGGGTCTCTGGACTAGGCCTCGGCGAGTGGAACTCCGAGCCTCGGTCTCTCCTGCCCGCCCTTTTCAGCGGCGCCTCCGCGTCCGATTCGTCGGAGCTGAAGCCCAAAACAAACTTGCCGCTCGCCTCGGCGCGCTTCTCGCTCAAACGCGGACGAGCGCCGGAGCTCCGGGTCGAGGTCGCGGGCGTGACGTCACTGGCCGCCGGTCTGGCCCGGAGCGCCGTCGCGGTGTGTCCGCCGCCGCCGTTCCTGCCTTTAGCGCCGCTGTTCCGCGGCTGCTCGTCGCGCAGCTTCTTTAGCTTCTTCAGATACACCGGCCGCGTGTGCTCGGTGACCGGGCCCGCCGTGAAACCGTGGCGCTTCAGCTCGGCGACGAGCTCCCCGTCCGTTAGCTGCGCGGACGCCATCTTTGCACGAAACTCGCTCGGGAAAGGTGCGTTGCCGGAAGTGACGTCAGCAGCCGCCGCAGAAACGGAGGGCGAACTTCGGAGTTGAAATGGACTCGAGGCGTTTGAGTGACAGGCGGTCCGCGCGCGCCTGCTGACGTCACGCGATTGAAATCAGAATAGAATTCTGTTCAGAATTATTTTCGAATTTTAGTTGCGTGAATTCTGTTCGAATTTCAATTGTGACGTCGGCAGGCGCGCGCAGAACGCCTGTCACTCAAACGTCTCCAATTTGTTCAGTTACACACACACACACACACACACACACACACACACACACACACACACACACACA